>JAHLJZ010000042.1:0-186467 GCA_025602915.1 Paraphysoderma sedebokerense | reverse complement strand
AATGCCAACTGATGCGCTATACAGTGAACATTGATCATAAATGGGCTTAGTCTTCTCAACCTGACAGAAACTCCATTTCGACGGCCAATCATTGTTGAACATCCATCACTACCTAAGCCTATCAATTTATTTACATCGATCTTGGCTTTACGCAAATATTGTAGAACACTCGAGGTTATGGTCTCTGCATCTTGGGCTTCCAATTCTAAGAAGGTAGCGAACTCAACTTTCGGGCGTGCTTGATGGATATACAATATGTAGATCACCAGGAGTTTGGAATCACGAATATCGTTCGATTCGTCAATGATTATGCTGATATACGGAGAATCTTTCAATCGATTGAAAAGGCCCAATTCCAAATCCGCCGCAATAGCGATCATGAAGTCACGACACGACCAACGCTGCTGATGACTGGAGAGGGTTGTATTGGTAACAGCATGAAATCTAATGGTCTTGTATAATGACAACACTGCGTCGAATTTTGTCAACGGGAGCTCATGTTTGGCCACCCAATATGCAGTCTTGAAAAGTGACGAGATATAGCTATCCATCGAGGATCCCTGTTGTTCTGCCAAGCGCTGAGCGTTGGCTTGGGCCTTTACCCACATCTTTTGCTGCAACCTCTTATTCAGCGCTGCAACATGCGGAGCTGATTTTTGGTGGTCGATTAAAGCGGATGTCTTCGCATTTCTTGCCCCCAACTTGGGGTCAGCAAACGGACCTTCTTTCTTGCTTCCATGATTGATACAAATAGAGCAAAACGCCCGGCGACGATCGTTTGATATTACAAGCCACTTGAAAGTTTTCTTCCAATCGAGACGAAAGTAAGTTTTGTGACGTTTGCGGGCACCGACTGATGTCA
Organism: Paraphysoderma sedebokerense; assembly: GCA_025602915.1. Taxonomy (NCBI): domain Eukaryota; kingdom Fungi; phylum Blastocladiomycota; class Physodermatomycetes; order Physodermatales; family Physodermataceae; genus Paraphysoderma; species Paraphysoderma sedebokerense. The sequence goes on along the minus strand of JAHLJZ010000042.1, from coordinate 185,605 downwards.
AGCTGCGTTTCCTCCGGTTGATGGTGTTGGATGGATTCGATACAGCTACTTCGTCACCTGAACTTCCATCATTGTCAAGGTATTCGCTACCACCAGCGTCCGATAAGTTTTCCGTATCATTTTGAGTCGCGTCCACATTTCTGACTTCAAAGTCAATTTGAATTAAATCGTTACTTTCTTCATCTACCTCACTCCATAAGTCATCATCCAAGCCATCTTCAGGGTTTAAGATATGTGCTAGTCCCAAATAGTTATGAGTAGTTGGAGAAGCAGGATCACGTTGACTAGCGGGATTGGGAATGTTTGGGTCACCCTGAGAAATTGTGGGAGTTAAGGCAGTTTCGGTTGTACTTGAGTCTCTGGATCCAAAGAAGTCACGAATGGTTCTTTTAGAAGCGTTGTGAGACATGATTTACTGTTTAAATAAGTATTGGATAGAAATGCACTAAAATAAGAAGAATTATCACAAATAAGTTCGCCGGTCAGGCTTCCCATTGCCGGAACCAGTCACGAAACTGGCGGAACTGGGGTCGCCGACGGGCTTTCGAATCGCCGGCGCCAGGTTCCTTGCAGCCTCCCAATCGCCGGCATTTGCAGGTGTAATCACACCCCTGGTCGAGACACAAGCTAACCGCATTACCGCAGTGATGTCTCGCAAGGGAGAGACAGTGGACCGATCACTGGTCAGTGGTCGAGGGAGTGTCGAGGGGCCATGGAACACCAATTTAGTAATACCATTCATTAATATATCATAAGGAGGGCTGACAGCGGTTACCGTCCGTTGTATTTTGTTGCACTGATGCATATCAGAACTGCTACTCCAGTCACCAGTGTCACTACGTACTATTAACATCTATTAGCATGGCCTGCGATACCTCTGCGATACTGTTTTCAGAGGATGACAGTTCTTCAGCCCGTATAATTTTGTCACGTGCCTTTAAGTGTTCTCATTTCACACTAAATCTGACTATTATCTGACCACATCTGACCACATTCTACAATTTCAACACGCCCCCGGCGGCCCGGCCCCCTATGACCGAGGTCCATGGTATGTTGACCAGAGCGGACATCATAGTCATATTCATACAACTGATGCAGGTTGGGACTTGGACTTGGGACTTAGCCTTGAGATAACTTGGGCCTGGGTCCTGGGTGGAGGGACTAGGGAGATTCGACTAACATTCGAGATTCCACATCCATCGCAATCGCGCAGGGCGTTTCCCTTTAGATGCGTATCATCCTATCAGGTGTGTCCCTACAAACGACCAGAGACAGAACGTCCATTTTCCTTTCTTTGTTCCAAACGGCTAGAAATGACCGATCATTCGGTTATGTCCTACTAGATGTATTCGTGAAACGACAACTCAGCTGAATTTAATACATCGCATCAATTGCGTTCCTTGAAAGTCAATTGCCTTATGTCCGAGGACAAGCATGAATAATTTTGACGTTAATCCAACTGCAACATCTGACTACTGAACTATGCTACTAAATAACATCATTCTTGGCCCGCCTGTATATTTTCCAAAATTGAGTATCGAGCAACCGATTCCTAGTTCTTCCAACGAAACATTTGCCCACAAACATCCAATTTGCTATTTGGAGCCGGTGCCGGCCGCAAATCTACGATCAGAAAGTACTCCGTTGACGGGTTCGGTGACCTAGTGTTATAGGGAAATCGATTCTATGCAATCACTACTCCCTGAAATAATTGATGCACCCTTCCGCTCAGTGTTTGGACCATCCGAGATCAGTACAGTTTGAATCTACAATATCAACTCCTGAAGCTATCCGTAGATGTAACAGTAAGTTGACTGGTTGGACAAATCAGCAATTCAGCATTGACTATCAAGCAGAACGCCCAGATTGCAGGAATGGTATTAACCCGAGGTTACCCCTGAGGATGCAGTGATGCCGCAGTGTCGTTGATTGGTTTTCGGACGCGTAGACAGTATAGAAACGGAGTGAGATCCTCTATACGGTGCGTGCCCCTAGTTACAGCCGAAAATAATTGTTCAAGAAATAATGCCTGCCCCATACGTCGTTTAGATAAGCACGCATCTATAATCGGCGCTTAGCACGTACTCAGGGAAATGAAACATATATTTTATCATATTTGAAAATGCGCTGCGCCCCCGTATTATCTCCTCAAACTGTCTGGATAGTCAGTGCAAGGGGAAAACGGACAGAGATTACTTGCTCCGAAAAATATAAATTGCCCTGTATTTCCTCAAAATACACTATCAATCTCACCTTAAACTGCCTACAGTTCTCTTTAACCTCCCCAATCAATACTTCTATCAATTCGATAATGATTTCCCAAATCGCTACTGTTGCTGTTGTCGCTGCTGCTCTCGTGTCATCCACAATCGCTGAACCGGTCATAGCCCCAGCGGTTGCAGTGGCAGCAGGAGCTGTTGGTGCTGCTGGTATTGTTGGTGCTACGGCTTTTGCAGTGAACGGAGCAACAAGTCTCGACAAACAACGCCATGCCAAGATGGAATTCTTGGTCCCCAATGTTCAAACTGAATGGGTTTGCGGAAGCAGTGTTAATATTAAATACAACACTTTTGGTTTTGGATCATTCTGGGTGAGTATTTAAGCATGAATGAATCTATCAGCGAGACAAAGATTTCTAACTTTCGATACCTCCTCAGCGTATTTCTAGAGCCAAATTCACTCTTATCGACTCCAACGGTAACAAAGTTGAAGAAATTAACCGCAGCAAAACTGCCGATGCCGTTAAGGAAGAGGTACATTTACATTATTCTAAGCCTTTTATATTAACTGTTATATCTGACTTCCTTGTCTTATCATTGAAAGCGTACTGCTGCAATCGGTAGAGCTCGTAACGGTCGCGGCGAGATCTCCTGGAATATCCCTGATACACTCCCTACTGGTAGTTACATGATTGAATTTGAGTCTCACAATGCTATGAATATGGATAGATCTAGACATAGATTTGTTTCAGCTCCATTCAAAGTTCAATGTGGCGGCAGTCAAACATTTCAAGCCAAAACTCAATAATTGATAAAACGCTATAATTATCGACGAGATTACTTTAGATCTAGAGATTTGTAAATGAACTAAATTAATACGTTTTTGTATTCATATCATAGAAGATTCATAAAAAATATCACTTTTTGCTTCAGAGAATACCCTTTGCCCGCTAAGTGCACTATACACAACTTCAGTGATTGGCGCTGAAGCAGAACCATCGTTAGCGTCCGAACAAGGCTTCCTTGAAAATGCGAACTCCACACTCAAATATATTTCCGTCAGTCGTAAATATGTTTGTCTCTTCCATCTTATTGAAGATAATTCATGCATATAGACAGCTGATCAACTGAACACTGTAATGCTGATTTAAGACTAATCTCATCGTTTCAGAGACTACTTTAAAAGGTGCTCTTAGTATATTTTCCGTTTTTATATCGCATTATTTTAGAAAATTTGAGTGACTGTGAATAGTTTAAAGTCGTAGTAAAATTCTGACGAGCACATTGTCTGGATCCATATGCAAATCGCAACTTTGGATGAGGATTACACTTTGGGTTGCAGCGTTTCTAATGCCATATCTTTCAAATCATTGGTAATTCAGATCTTTCCCGCCACAGTACCTGATGGCGTGGTTCTTGTTGAGCTTGGCGGTGCTCTTAATGTAATTGAAGTGTCGATATGTTCAGATACATTTATCAAGCGTACCACGATTTTTAAGATGAAGTAAAGGCGTCCATATATGTACCAGTATCCTGCCGCGGGTCTCTAATTTTAGGTCCGATGCCTTCATCCGAAATATTGTGAAAACATAGTTCATATGATTATATTGATCCATCCTATTAAAACAGCGCAGCATTAAGTGTAATTTTAACACTGACAGAGTCGCCTTTTCATTACTATATAATCATTTATTATCATATTTAGATAACGATTTTTAATGATTATTATTATAAGAGATCAAAAATCTTTTATTTTAATTTATAATATAATTATCTTATTAACCATATTTTGCAGTTTGAACATGTAACATTTGTATTCCACTTCGCTTTGCCACAAAAGAAGCGAAAAGCGTTTCTAAAACTTCTGACTGGAATGACAGACAGCGAAACGAAAGCGAAACGGACTAAAGATTAAGTGTAGGAAAGAAAAAATAACTAGCAAAAGCGTGTGATATCTTTCTAACCCAATCGTTAAATATTATTGATTGACCAGTCAATCTATTCAAAACAATAAAACAAGTAATTACGAACAGTTCCATCAAACTTTCTTCCATAACTGCTTTCAGACACCCTTGTCCATCAATCGTTTCTCGCTTCCTTCACCTTTGAGAACCGAGTTTGATGGTATATATTCTCGCAAACCCATATATTGTTTCATCTTATTCTGGTGCCTGAAGTCTTCTTGAGGGCAATCTCCCTACATTACCTCATGACCCCGGCTTATTTTAATTCTGTAGTTTAATGCGGATCTGAAACATAGGGGATCTAGCTCAAATGGTAGAGCGCTCGCTTTGCAAATCATCTCGGATTAAGGCTGCGAGAGGCACAGGGATCGATGCCCTGGATCTCCATTTTTGCTAGTTTTATCTTGGATGTTTCGATTCGAGTTGAAGCCAGATTTCACATAAATACAGCCGCACATGCTATAATATGGTATAATATGGTAGGAGCTCATGTTGCCTCATCTGTGTTCATGTTCGTTTTAATTGAGGAACGAGCGTGAATATTACAAGTTGTTTTCTTTATCAAATTTCATTGTTTGCTTTCAGGCCATGTAGGTCACACCGCTCGTTTGGTTCCTTGATTTTAGAAATGGGGATTCAGACACAATATTTCGATCAATCAGATAAACGGTTATTTTTGTCAGCACAATAACTTGACAGATTGAAGCGCCATGAATTCAGATTGTCAAATAGTCTAAAGACCATCATCTAGTCCGTCATCGCTATTATCATCGAACTCGGATTCGACAGACACCCCATCCTCGCCATCATCTAGTTCATCCTCCTCACCATCACCATCTTCAAAAGCGGTTTTTGACGTCGCTCGTAAATCCTTCTTCGCCGATTTCGAATCATCCAACGATAAAGTAGAGTCCAGCCCACTTCCTCCTGCTGTAACATTTCCTATGGCGTCCATTGTATCTTTCATCAACCCGGATGCATATTTCGAGGAATATGAAGGCGAACTTTCCAATACGTAATCTTCTTTGTAATAACTCTCCGTTAACAATCTGTAGATGTACCCGGGGGAATATCCGTTAGCGTTAGTTAAAAATAACGTGATGCTTTCCGGCGGAACGTAATCAAAGTAAGGATTCTGTATGTCGACTGTAATGTCGCCGTCCACATTGCTTTGTGAGTATGACAAGGAAGACGACGGAGAAGAAGCGGAATAGTCGAAAATAGAGTCTGGGGAGATGAGGGTGTTGAAGATCGATAAATCGTAAGGGTACAATGGTGTCAATTTATATAGACCAGTTAGACAGACAACTGGCACAGAATAGTACTTTGCGGCAGAGGCGATGACAGAAGTACCAGACAGAGAAATGAGACCGCCGTTGGCCAGCACTATGTTGGCGGTGAAGGAAAAGACTGACAGTTAGCGAACATTGAAAAGTGCAACGGCACGGTAAGCAAAAGGATAAGCAAACCAGCATGTGTGCCCAAGATAACTTTATTTACTCTAGACATCACTGCAAATACCGCCGAATCCGGAATGAAGGTAACTTCGATTCCCATTTTGGACAAGTTAACAGCCAATTCTCGGCCACTATAGTTAGGTGCAGACTCTACAACAATGACTTGAAATTGCCTCGTCTTGGCAGCATATTTAAAAAAAGTTTCGACGGTGGTTGATTTACCGCAAGTAAGAATGATTTCGCTATTTTTCGAACAGATGAAGGACAGTTTAATTTATTAGTGTCATGCCCCACGACGACGAACGAAGAAAGGAGAACGAAGAATAGAAAAAAAAACAAACTTTGAATGAATGTGCTGTAAACTATGCATTGCAATATTGTTATGTAACTCCTTCATATCTTCCATTAAATCGTGAATGGCTTCCACAAACAACGTCTTTGACATCCTGCTAGATATTGTTGTATAATTGATTGTGGAGCTTTCTGTATCACCCATCAGATTGACCAGACCAGAAGTATAAGATAGGGATCTAGTCATTACGAGTTCCTTTTGTTCATCTGGTTGATCCGATTCAATAGCGTCACATTCCTCTCGAATTTGGTGCAAAACCCGACGGACAGTATTACCGACGGCCAATTCTAATAAATTCAAAAATAAAATAAAAAGAAAAAAGTGAAGGTAAGAAATAGACGTTGTAACTCTTTAAGCAACGGAAATCGCACGAATAAATCAACCATATATAACAACAGAGATGGGAAGAGAGAGTATGCTCATCCGACTTTTACCTATTGGTTGCGCCTCTGCCAATCTCTTGCCGACAGACTTCAATAAATTGATGAGTGCTTGAGCGTTCGGCCATTTTCCTTGCGATACAATTATTCGAAGTATCCTCAGGGTCTCGTTTGACACGGCATGCGACCCAAAGACTTGACTGTAGACAGAGGCCGGTCATTCAATCAAGGATAGCGGAAGCGAGGACAAAATCAAGGTATAAGAAACAAACCGCCGTTTTAATTTTGAAATAAAAGAGTCTATCTCCGCTAATATCTGATGAGACAGATGCAACATTCTATGGAAGCGACAAAAGTCTTGATAAGGAATGAAAGAGTGGAAATCGGCCCGAACAGAAATCTTTGTTTACTCCTTACGACAAAACGGCTCGCGAGTTCGAACGATAAACAGAGAGTTCGAATTCAAACTACAACTATCATTTCGGACAACAATTTATCTACGATATGCCCCCAAAAAGAACTCGGAAGAAAGCCCCTGCCAAGGCCCAACTCTCCGCTTCGGCTTCCACCTCGGCCGCCTCGTCTTCAGCGTCCCTCCCCGATCTGGCTGTAAAATCGACCTCAAATGATCAGTCCGATCTCTATCATGCCTGGTCTGCTTACTCTCCGGACAAATCTACTACAGAGAGTGTATTGGCAATAGTCAAAGCCATTAACCTTAAGTTTCGGGATGGCCTTGTGGGTGTTTGGGGTAATTACCTGATGATTGATTCTCTCGTGGTCGTATACGGCTTGAATTGTTCGTCTGACTGAAAGATGATATTGATTTAAAAGATGTCATGACAAAGGCAGACGATCAAGAAGTGGCCTCAGTGAAATTCTCAGAGTTATTTCATTCAGCTATGAAATTAAATCTTGATCCGGCTCTCCCTATGGAAGACAAGTTGTCCGTGTTAGAGTTTACTATCCGATGTTTTCAATCTCTGGAGAATAACATAGTTCGAACTGAATGTCTGAAGTAAGTTTTGTTTGGCACACGTCTTCTCTTAAATTTTTACATTTCTATCCCAGAGATATTTGACCGACAACCTCATTTTCTTACCAACACCCTTTCGCTTGTTTTTGTCATCTCTAAATAGACTAGTACAGCTTACGATTTACAGCAATCTATCGCCTCCACTACGCTTGCAAAAGGTGCTTTCTGAACAGCCCCAGTTGGTGAAACTTTGGAAACATCTGAATAAGAGATACAATTCATCTTCAGACGAAGTGAAAGAACGCCTCGACTTTGAGAAACACTTTCTGAGTAAATTTATGATTCAATTTTTAGATGTCTTAAACAGTATACCTCTCGAACAAAGGGACGCAAAAATTTCTGATATCGGAACAAAGGATCCAAATGGAATGGACATGGACACTGAGGCCGATGGAAGTTCCGTGTTGCCCGAAGACCCAAACAACGATGAAGTCACCATGCAGTCTGATTCAATTGAAGTCAAATATTTGGAGCGTTTCCTCGAATTCTTGATCGATTTGCTGTCTCAATTGCCCACGCGGAGATATTTCAACACACTATTTGATGATCATCACATTCTAGTGTCAATCGAGGACTCGCAATTCACGAAACAACAGCGGTCAAAAAAAGAATCGGAGAAGATTTTGTTCATACGACTCCTAGATATGCTTAAATTTTATGCCAATTTTGAGATGGATGACTTCACCGGTGCCAGTTTAACTGAGGATGAGAGACTGGAGAGGCATGAGCAGAGATTAATGGCGTTACAGGTAAGTTATGCAATATCGAATATTCATTCTCTTATATCTAATAATCTCATTCTTTCGTCAGCGTCTTGCATTCACCAAATTTCGGGAATCCTTAATGGATTTGGCGTTAACAAATATAGCGGCAATCGACACACCGGAGGCGCTTGAATCTCACTTTTCCGCACTCTCTTCCACGGAGCTTCATGCCCTGTGTTCAGAATTGGCCGTCCGTACTCAGCCTATCTCCAATGCCACTGAGTCCTCCTCAACCGAACCCTACCCGACTGCTTTTATAGTAAAGGCCCTCATCCAACACTTCCAAAGGCGGCCATCTCACCTCTCCGAAATCAACAGCACTCCACTCTATCCTACCGAACTGGATCTCTTCTCAGATCCATCACTTATAACTGCACAATCCTTCACTCACGATCATCCTCTCGCCCTTCCAAAACTGAACCTCCAGTTTTTGACTATCCATGATTATCTGCTCCGCAATTTTACACTCTTTAGGTTGGAATCAAATTATGAAATCCGACAGGATGTCGAAGATGTCGTGGAAAGAATGGCCCCCAGGTGGGATTATTCATTGGGAAGGACTGTTTTTACGGGTTGGGCTCGGATGGCTGTTCCTATTTCACGGTTCGATATCGTTGAAGTGGGAAAAATGGAATTAGAACTTGAAGGAAGAAGACCTCGTACTGTTAAAGCTGATGTGTGTACCTCTTCTCCATACGTCTTTCTTTCTCGTTGTTTTTACGGTATTTCAGATGCGGTGAACTGATTCTCTTCTACTTAATATCACAAACAAACAATAAAATTTAGGTAACTTTTAACCTGTCTCGCTATACCGACTCAATCCGTCACGAATGGAACCAACTTAAGCCCCATGATGTCTGCTTTCTAATCTCGTTGGTAGCCAACCCCACAACTGGGGTCGAGGCGTTTACCGAAAAAACAGATTTTCGGTTCGCACTATTACTTTCCTTCCATATATTCCGTCTGTGAGGTACAGTTCCATGATGAGACCGTGTTAACAAATCTCTCTTTCATATCAGATCTTACTACGGAATAAAATATATTCGTGGGTGCGAAATTGCGGATGTGTTGAATGAAGAAGGAAACTCAATCAATGTCTTCAACACAGATGCGGACAAGAAACCGAGAGGAGGGTCCCAGAGGACGATCAGAGTTTTGCTGGATTCCAATCAGTATATGGTACGTTTGGCTAGCCTTTTAATCCGTAGTCCCTCCCGAGGGTAAATTAGCTGACAGCTGCATGATCACCCAAATCTTAGCGTGACATGGATGAAATCAATTCAGGAGCAGAAGATCTGTACACTACTTTTAATATCATCATGCGCCGTAAACCACAAGTACGTCAATATTGTATCAATCACCCATATGTACTTATTCCTTAACTCGTTGTTTCCCTATGATTTTTTATTTTGACATGGATGTAGGAAAACAATTTTAAGTCAATCCTGTCTACGATCAGATCGTTAATGCAATCTGATGTGATTGTCCCTGATTGGCTTCATAATACTTTCTTAGGTTATGGAGATCCGAAAGCAGTTACTAGAGAAAATATGCTAAAAACTTTGGAGGAAGATTATGGATTGAATGGAGAAGGAGTCGAGGGAGCTAAAGGCACGGAATTGCTGAAGAGGGTAGGAAGGCAGATTGATTTCAACGACACATTTTTAGATTCAGAGCATTTAAAAGAGTGCTGGGATAAGGTTTGCTTGTCTGCTTATTTGAGAGTCTGTCTGTGAGAAAAATTCGCGCTGACTAGAGTGGCCTAGAATGTCGTTCCATCGCCGCCTTCGACTAGTCTTCCAACCGAGCCACCCTTCGTTCTCACGTTTACTAGCTCCACTCCCAATTTACCTACCGGCAAATCCACGAAACGTAAAAATAAAAATGATCATGGTCCGGATAAGGAAATCAGCGATGTTGACAACAAAGTATTAGTGAATACGTACAAGAAAGAAAGAATGGGACCGTACAAGTTCATGAAAGCTAAGAGAAATGGCGTTCGGTTCACAAAAGCTCAAGGTTGATGTTCCTTCATCAACTTTCCAATCACGAATGTTCTAACTTATATCTAAAATTACTTTAGTTCAAGCAATTTATTCTGGTACCTGCCCAGGTTTGACGCTTGTCGTCGGACCACCTGGTACAGGAAAAACCGATGTAGCTGTTCAAATTATCTCGAATCTGTATCACAATTTCCCAAATCAGAAAACATTGCTAGTAACGCATAGTAATCAGGCACTGAATAGTTTGTTCGAAAAGATTGTCAAGTTAGATATTGATCCCAGACATCTATTACGATTGGGACATGGGGAAGAAGAGTTGGAATTGGAAAGTGGGAATAAAGACGGCGGTGAAGGATGGGGTAAGGCAGGACGGGTGGCGTCATTTCTGGTATGGCTTTCACTGAATTTGCCATTTATCACAGCCAGGCGTTGTCTTTTATTAACCTTTCTTGCCAACTCAGGAGAAACGATTGCAACTTCTCTCCGAAGTTTCTCGACTTTCTAATTCTCTTTCCATTCCCGGAGAACATGCTTCCACATGTGAAACAGCTTCATACTTCTTCACTTACCATATTCTATCCAAATGGGAACCATACTTTAATTTCCTCTCCACCAAATCCTCACTTTCTGTATCCGATATAATCACTCACTTTCCGTTCACGAATTTCTTCAGCTTCGATCCATCCGGTGCTCCACTCGATCTGTTTTGCAATAGTGATGGAAAAAGTGTTGAAGATGTAAAGGAAGAAGTGATGGGATGTTGGAGATATATAAAAAACATTTTTGAACAGTTAGAAGAAGTTCGAGCGTTTGAGTTGCTGAGAACTGAAAGAGACAGGAGTAATTATCTGTTGGTGAAGGAAGCTCGAATTGTGGCCCTGACTTGCACACATGCAGCATTGAAGGTGCGTGACTGCTAATAATTTTCCTTTCTTCCGATCAGAACATACCTTACATCAATTCTTATCTTCTGTGGCTATTCAATTCCATTAGCGCGATGATTTGGTATCCCTTGGCTTTAAGTATGACAACATAATAATGGAGGAATCGGCGCAGATTCTAGAAATTGAAACTTTCATCCCGATGCTGTTACAGTCGATTGAAGCGCATGATAGAGCGAAGTATACCGGGTTGAAACGCGTGGTACTAATTGGTGACCACCACCAATTGCCGCCAGTTGTGAAGAATATGCCTTTAGCCAGGCATGCCAACATGGAGCAAAGCATGTTTGCGAGATTGATTAGGCTAGGGGTCCCATATGTTCAGTTAGACAAGCAGGTATGGAATAGTCTGCTCGGATTTTAGTGGTACGAAAGTGTGCTGATAAGAGTTCTGTTTATTCCTAGGGTCGGGCACGTCCATCGATCGCATCCTTGTACAGTTGGCGTTACACTGATTTGACTACTCTTCCTCACATTTCCGGTATCTCCTCGTTTTCACTCGCCAATCCTGGGTTCTTACATCCCTTCCAATTTATCAATGTCGAAGACTACAATAAGCGAGGTGAATCTGCTCCTGTGCCATATTTCTACCAAAACCTTGGTGAAGCGGAATATGTTGTTGCTGTCTATCAATACATGAGATTATTGGGCTACCCAGCTGAGAAAATTGCTATTTTGACTACTTATAATGGGCAAAAAGCTTTAATCAAGGATGTGCTGAAACAGCGGTGTTCTTGGAATAGTATGTTTGGTAAACCTAGTAAGATCACTACCGTGGATAAGTATCAGGGCCAACAGAATGATTGTATGTTTTCAATTTGCTACCCGTGTAAATTTTTGATGTTCACTCATTTTTCCTTTTTCAATGCCCACTGCTACAGACATTCTTCTTTCACTAGTCAGAACAAAGCATGTGGGCCATATTCGAGATGTTCGTCGTTTAATTGTCGCGATGTCTCGTGCACGATTGGGACTATACATATTCGGAAGACAAAGCTTATTTGAAAAGATTTATGAATTGGAACCAGTATTTAGTCAATTATTGAACAAGGAGAAGTGCACTAAGTTGGAAGTAGTGAGTGGAGAGATGTTTGGCAAATGCGAGAGAAAGGTATGCTAGATAGCTTTTCCGCTCTTTTTAGTGAAATGGCTTCGGTTTAGATCACTCATAATCGCTGTTTTTGGATTGACAGGAATCTGATGTATCAGTTGAAGCAAACACGATTGAGGATGTCGTTCACATGGGTGCTTTTGTGTATCAAATGATGCAAGAGCAAGTTCAACATGTTCGTAAGCATGTCGTAGGTTCAGACTCTGAAACTGTCAGTCCGGGAAATGAAGGAGATGAAGGAGATGCGCAAATGGAAGAAAGTGGCAATGACCGAGCTGAGGAGGCTGCGGAAGACGGTGATGGGGAAAAAGCTTAATTGTTATGTGTAGAGATTGTTTTAGTAATTTCTGTCCTGTATGCTATTTTGATTGGTGTATTTGTGTGTATTGAATTAAAATCGATCATGCGGCAGCTGGTTCCGCGTGTTCTATGATCTACAGGTCATTCAACATCAACTTGCATATGTTTCTGTTAAAGGTCCTATATACGGAACCAGTATGGAACCTTGAAGTTGAGGCTTCATCATGCTTTTTGTTCGGTTTATCCGTGCGCTCATACAATGTGAAATCGGGAGTCAGGGTCTATTAATGGATCTTGATATACATGACAACTGCATTACAATTCGACAGAATGTTCCGAGTGGTGAATGGAGCAGCAATAGAGCAATAGGCACCAGCACGACACAGAAATGATACCCATTAGGCCATTTCTCCGTCTATAAGTCATTCTAAATATAGACCAACCGCTTCCTTTTATTTTTTTCTGCGCCGTAGAATATAAAAACTATAATTGAGATGGAAAGCCGCAAGTTCAGCTGGAATTCTGTATTTGAATTTTATTGGCTACGACTTTGATAACAAAAAATGCAAGAAACCTTTTCAAACAACATCACACTTGATGCTGCTGCTATTTTGATTGCTTTCTCTATTTCCTGTGTTTTCTTATTTTCCAATTTACTTTATAATTCTCCCCGTAAATCCAAATTTCCGCCGGGTCCACCAGCCTTACCAATTATTGGTCATCTTCATTATATGGCTTCGAAATATCCGCCTGACACATTGGATGCATTATCCAAGAAGTATGGTAGTCTTATGGGGTTAAGATTTGGAAAAGAGACGGTGGTGATTGTGAGCGACGAGAAATTGGCGAAGGAAGTGTTAAGCGGCAAGGGTCGTGTTTACGTAAGTTCGCAACGATATTTCCATTATCATTTGGGTTTACTCTTGTTTCATTATGCGTTCAGAAGTATTTATCATATTGTTTCGTTGAAGTGTTCTCATAACTCTTGTTAATTTAGGCAGACAAACCTAAATCATATTTGCTTGGTGAGATTTTAACCGAAAGTTACGGGGACTTGGTAATTCATAGATTTTGTGCGTACATCCTCTCATGCCACGTTCATTAACGGCTCAAAAATGATTATACTCGACCACCTTTGATGTTCTATCGTCCAATGGATAGGCTATGGTACGTTTATAAAATTTATTATCTAGTAGAAGAACGTTTTCTGGGTAAGTCGGTATGAATCGGTTGTGATTTAAACTAACACAGATTTAAATACATGATAGTCTATGTATGGAGATAGATGGCGAAAAGTTCGAAAAGCAGGTAAGCATAATTTGGGAAATAAACTTGCATGATATTGCAGTATGAAGCATCACTTATCAATTGAAATTATTTATAGCTCATGCCATACTTACTCCTAAAGCGTTGGAAGAAATGGATGATCCTATCAATTATGAGTCTTACTGCTTACTAGGACCTATGTATCAAGCTGCTCTGGAAAAAAAGCCCATCAACGTCCGCGATTTATGCAGTCGTTATTCTCTTAACATTATCTTTGCAAAATCATTCGGTCGCAGACTCGGAAGCGTTGAATCACCCGAATATCTCGAAGTTAGTCGCACAATACATCGTATTTTCGAGGTTGCTCCTTTCGGATCTTTAGCAGATTTTATGCCGTTTCTGAGAGTTGTTCCTAATCAAGTGGTTAGAGAAATGAGAGAGTTAAAGTTAAAAATTGATGATATATTGATGAGAGAAATCAACAGATTGGAGACTGAAGTTGAAATGGAAAGACAAAAGGGTGTGGCGCAGCAATTCGGAAGCTGCTTTGCAAAAGATCTGCTATATCGTATGGATGAAGAAGGGTTGACCAAAAAGGACATAAAACTATTAATGCTTGACATGCTTTTGGCCGGATTGGTACAATTTTTGGTTTAATGGCGAAAGATAGACTTAAATTAACGGCGAAAATCGAAACAGGATACCACTGCGACAACCTTGAATTGGATGATTGCCATTATGGTTTGCTTAAAAATATTTTCAATATGGAATAATCAGGAGGTTAACGATACTCTCATAACATTAGGCGAATAATCCTTCCGTCCAAGATCGCCTCTTTGAAGAAGTTGATAATTTATTGAATAAGACACGGTTACCCAATCCGACGGATCTTCCCTTTTTACCGCTCGTTCGGGCGAGCATCAAGGAAACTCTTCGATTTCGTCCTGTAATTCCACTCGTACCTCGTGCATCTATTGAGGACGATGTTCTCGACGGCTATGTTATCCCCAAGGGCACTCAGATGCTAATCAATGTCAAAAGCGTTACTCAATCGAGCTATAAAGATCAAGCTGATTTTGAAGCCTTTAATCCTGATAGGTTCCTTCACGAAAAAATTAGCGAGTCTGCGACAAATATATATACATTTGGAGGTGGAAGAAGAGTTTGCGTTGGTCTACATTTAGCGCATAAAGAATTATTTACAGCTGCTTCGAAATTGTTTTATGCATTTAAATTTGAAAGCGCTGACGACAAGCCAATCAACTTGGAGGAAGTATTCGGAATTAGTGTATGTCCACATCCATATAAAGTTAGAATTAGCCCCCGATTTCAACAGTTGGGACAACTATTCAGTGAAGCTGGAGTTTGCTATAAGGATTTTACAAATTAAGGAAACCTGTAGAGCCGAATGCAGTGTGAAAAGGACCAGTAGAGATCTGGAGTGCGTATATAATGATCCCGCCGTACATGTCAAAAAAAATATGAAGATCAATCCTTCGTTCAACTTAATAAATAATTCTATGTTTGGTATATTATTAATTATATTCTCAAATAAAATAATGAGTTAATATTACTGGAGTATTGAATATAAGTTGAAATGCTCGTTATTATATGTCAATGAAAGATGGACCAAGAGATCATCAAGAATTTCTGAGTTTGGCACCTCGTCGCAGATTTTCCCTTCCTTTTCGTTCCCCAACGAATTGTTGACTAAATGACCAATTCTGCTGAAAGTATGTTTGCTCCGTGCTATCTTGATTTATAGGCATTACTTCTCTCCTTAACATCTGAGTGATAGATTCTCCAATTGAGTCCCCGTCGGCCCTCTTGGCTGCAAGAGAACTTTACGCAAATTTTGAAATCACCCATTCCTTCCAATTGCAGCAAATCGGGTTACCTACTCATTTATGGAAGGCGAGTATGAAAATATAAATTTTTGACACAATATTTACGAACTGAGTCAAAGTCAACTGACAACATGCTTGTGCGTTTTAACAGCGTCTTTACAGGAAACTGAATGAACAAGTGTTTGACGCTGGTTCAGTATTTGAACTCCGCCCCTCAAGTGGAGGATCTGCATCGCCTTATAGCTTATTTGTGACTAAAGAAGGAGGAATAGAAAAAAATAGGTTTGTCAAGTTAATCCTGCTATGAATGAGATTCGAATCGAGCCTGACGTTATTGTTTGTTTTGATTGGCCCTGACTATACATTTCGTTGTGATTGCTCCCCTCCGGTATAATCTTTATTTAGCGATGTTTATGTAGTAGACCATGCATGGACGACATCCTTGACCGATTCAGTTTCCCAAATCAAGCAGTATGCGCAGTTGCAGGAGCGTTTGGCAAGTCTATGTGGTGTGACGCTGGATGATGACACTGTGGTCGAAGCTGTCCCGTCTACCCAAGGAAACAATAATTGTTCAGATGGAAATAAGGTTCAACATCTTGATGATTTAGAGCAATATTATTCAGCTGTCTATGTGGTCATGAAGAATGCCAATGTTGATGAAAAAGAGGCATTGCGACTGCTACGAAAGCACCAATGGGAGGTTCTTAATGCTATCGTGGTAAGTGGGGAAGAAGCATTGTTAAAACTATCAAACAGCGCTAGATGCTTATCAGGGTAATTTATTGTTAAAAATGTAGGAGGCTACCTTTGACGAGCCCGACACCAGCGAACTGCAAAAGCGAATCGAAATGCAGATGTCAAGTCAGTTAATTTACCCTCTTTGCTCCCTTCCTAACAAGTTACGACATTATCATTTACCTAACGTTCGATTATTCACACAGTAAATAAACCGACAACAAATGTCGTCAGTACTCCTTTTTATTCGATGACACAATACAGCGAATCGGATGACGGCGAAGAACTCAGATATATTGATCTCACCATTTTGCTTCCTCCCAAGCCAACATATTATAATTCTGGGGACATTTCTGTCACCGTCACAGAGTCTCACTTGTCGATCAAAATTAAGCGTACTGATCAATTTTCGGAATTACTTGGTGGGCAGTTGTTTTCGAACATTCGTAGCAATGAGACGACTTGGACCGTACAGAAGGACGTGCTGGTTGTATCAATGGTGAAAAAGAATGATAACGATTGGGATCGGTTATTTCTGCATCAGGAGGACGAAGATAGGGGATATATCAAAGCCGGGGGTTTTGATTCAAACAAGGAAGATACAGAGGAAGAGAAACAAATGTGGAAATTGATTCGAAAGGCTTGGAGGTTTGTTGATTCCGTATTCTTGAATTTTTAAAAAGGGATATCCTCACAATTTGCTTTCCACCATTCTAAATATAATGAAGGCACTTGGAAACATACCAATATTTCTCCCGTCCTGCCCCGTCACGTCCTACTCAATCTCAATCGTTTTGGTACATAAATGATGAAGTAGGTTCATCAATCCCCCACTCCATTCCGCTAAATGTTCGATTATCTCCTTTCCTATTCCGTTCGTTTGATTTTGATCCATCTTCGGAATCTGGCGGAAAATCAACATTAATGGGGTATTCGCTTCTATGGCCTATCGAAGATCTCAAGAAAGATGACAAAGTAGTTAGGGATTTGGTACCATCCTATTTTAGTGGCTCTGGCTCCGGCAGGAGAGGAAGAAAAACCTCGACATCTGCAGGGCTGAAAGGAAAACGGAGAAGTTTGAGCTTGGTTAGTAACGGTTCTGAGAAATATTTCGATGCAGTGGATGAGAAGGATGTGAGAAAGTCGTACCTTTGGGCAGCGAGAGGACTTGGCGGAAGTTCAGTGCCAAAAGAGTTGATAGAAAAATACCCGGTTTGTGTCATTGTATTCGTTTTGAACTGTTTTGCACGGGCTGACAGTGTAGTCTTTATGTTTGATTTTGTCGTACCCAGCCTGCGAAACTATCCGGTCCTTCGCCACTGTTTTCTGCTCCTCCTCCGCGAACTGATATCTCGTTACCCTCCGTCACTTTCCCTACAAAAGTATCTATACACATCGCGCAAGCCATCTCTAACCCTCCATCTTCAATTGAAGTTACGGATGCCGAATCTTGTCTGATCAATTTAGTTCCCCTACCCTTTTCTCCCGCGCCATCCGCCTCTTCCTCTCCTCCGCAATCTTTCCAAGAATCCGCAGCATTCACTCCTACCACAACGCCCGAGTCGTCAATGCTCCAATCGCGCCAATCTTACACATTCGTCTTGGGGTTACCATTTGATTGGGAGATGATAGTGCTAGATTGGACGAATTTTGTTCCTTTGTTGTCTGCTTCCAGTATACTTGTTCATTCAACTGCTCCACTCTCCGCAACCTCAGCGTCGAACCCGCGATGGCTTTTTCCTTCGTTTATGCCTCGGCCATTTCTTATTCCTTTTCAATTTCCTCAATTTATTTCGACTTTCCTTTCCTCGTCTTCTTCACCAAGTAGCTTATGGTCCGTTCAATCGCCAATTCATGCAGCTAATTATATGCAAAGTGAATCACAAATACAGGAAGCTGGAAGCAACAAAGTTGTACCAATTCAAGAGAAACTGATTTCAAATGAATTAGTTTGTTTAAGCAAGATGGTAGAAAACGGTGCCAAAGTCGCCCTAAAACGTTTGTCTTCTTTTCGCCGTAGAATCCTAATTTTCGGTCGACCTAACTCCAATGTTAATAGATCAAATACATCCCGATAAATATCAATCCAATCATCGCTATAAACTTCGGTATACGGTATATTTTCAACCTTATCCATTTAAGCTAGCTGTGTTGGACACTGTCAAAGTACTATCGTTGGAGAACGAAGATGTCGATCTCGATGTTGGAAATAGAAAATCCGTTTTTATAGTTTGTGATAATTTACGTTTTTCATTTTTCTTTCTTTCCGGAAGTTAACATGGCAATATACAACGCAACAATAGGTCACGACAGAAGTGGAGCAAGAAAATGAACTCACGAGTTGGAAAAACTATGAAGATGATTTTAGAAGACGGTTGAACGGGGAATTCAACATTGTGGTTGAAAAGAAAGTGTTGGAGGCCTTGAAAAGTGTGTGCTTTTAACTTTACAAACTTGCTAATTTTCCTTTCGTTGACTAATTTTAAATCTGTTCACGCTATTATTTTCGTATTCTTAGTATTTTTCTCAACAATCCAATCCAACCTTCCTCCTCTTCCCACTTCTTCCTCAGCATTCTCTCCTAACTCTATCTGCAATTCTTCCACTCCATCTACACCATCTACATCTACCGCTTCTTCACCGACAACAACAGATGTACACTTCAACCTCTACCATCTAGATTTCACTATTACTTCTGCAGCCTTTGGGAACCTGGATCCAGTGTTGACGCAAATCACAAAATGGAATATCGGTAGCTCTAAATCTAACGCTAGCTCTAATACCAGTTCTGGTGCAACCTCATCCGTGAATGTTAATCAAGTGGTAGAAATCGTGAAGGCTTGTAACTGTAACAGCGTGAATAGGGAACAAGGGGTCTCAGTTCAAGTGAGCGACTGGCAAGTGTTGTCAATTTAGATTGTGCAGGTTCTCTGTTAAATGTTTAGGTTAAGCATTCGCATTAGTTAATTTTAATATAACGTTTACAGTGAATACTGTCATATCAACAGACCTGTTTTTTGGTCGTTTTTTTAGTTAGTACTAGTATTTTTCGTGTTAAAATATTATTACTCCTAATTGTCCTCAAAACGGTAAGGTGAAAGTACCACAGTATTGGACATCCACAGGCAACAATTATTATATAGAATCATTTTCTTGAGAAACCACACTATACATTTTTATATACATAATTTACAACAACGGACGAGATTTAGCATTGAATACAATCTGAAATGTTGAGAAAAAAATTACAGGAATTCAATAAACGGACACGAGTCATGACGAAGCAAGTCCGATTTGAAAAGAATGGAGAGAATTATTATAAAAACTAAAGAATGATGAAACTTCAAGAAGAAAGAAATGAACGCAATGATTTGCTATAAATGGAAGCGAAAGGGCGTGTATCTTGGGCAAGGGTTGTAGATGGCAATACCGAGAGAGTTGAATTTAAAACCCTGTTGAGTTCGATAAACCTCTATCCAGTTACTGGAGATGTTATAATTCATAATTCCGACTACTTAAAACCTCTATCTTCCTCCGAATCGACCGCTACCACTTTTACTCAAATTCCCTTTCTTGTCACCCTTTGGGCCGTTATTTTTTTTCTTTTTGACCTCCTTGATTTCAAGTCCGTCAGCCGGAATAGGTGGGTTTTGTAAACGACTCAAGTTTTTCCAATACACATGTCTTTTTTGTTCTTCTATTTTGTGTAGTCTCTTCGTCTTCATTTCTAGTTTACGTCGATCATGAAGATTGTGAAACCGTTTTTGAGAAGTCGCTTCTTTTTGAATTTCCTTCTCAAAGGACAGAGTTTCCATTGAGGTGTTTGGAATTGGAGGTGCAGATTTCGGAGGGGACAATGAAGCGACGTTATAAGATGTGCGTGGAGGAGCAGAAGAGATTGTGAGGGAAGAGAGGACTTGTGTGAGGTTGGACTTCGCTAGAACATGGCGAGTGTGAGAGATTTGAGGCCGTGGTAAAGAATGGCGAGGGACGGAGGAGGAAACGACGGAAGAGTAAGTTTTATTAAGGGAAGATGGAGAGCCATTTGGGAGCGATGGGGATAGGGTAGGAGAGGGAGGGGCGGAGGATTGACGAGAGGAGGGTTGTCCGAATGTGGATACGGACAAGACGTCCCAAGAGGATACCTCGATATCAGTCTCGTAGTCTGAGATGTTTATCTCATCGTAGGAGGACTGCGAGAGGGTCGGAGAAGTCGGGGACGATGGAGACGTGGGTGAGGACGGAGAGGGAGGACAAGTGAGGGAGAGAGGAGAGAGGGGAGGAGGGGGTTCTGAGGGATGGCTAGCCGACATTATCGCTAATACAAGTTTGTATCTGTATGTGTGTGATATAGATGTAAGGAATGTAGAATGAGTCCGAACGTGCGCTGCAATGAGGCCGTCGGATGAATTAATAAATCGATTAATAAATCATCCAAGTGACTGACTCACAGAGTTATCGACTCACTTGATCGCTTTTTGCTGCTTTGAATTCGGGAGGAATTCTGCATTCCCTCATCGGCTATCTGCAGCAGTTAGTTGACATTTATTTATTTTATTTGATCCTATTGAAATTCCCTTCATTATCCTCATTTTGTGCGCATGCATACTCACCTCTGATGTCATCGATCATGGGCCCCTTATCACTTGCCATATCCACCCTGAAAATCAGATGGCACCCTCCAACTATTAGCTGCCACCATATACATTGTTGCTGCTTAATTATGGACAGACTTTTGGTATTGCTCTAGACAATTATGGCAATATCCTGAGAATGTAAATTTGAGAAAATAGACACCCACAGACCTCGTTCCTCATTCGCGGTCCAATTCGTCCACTCTTCAACCCTTGCATCCAATTTGTAAACTTCACTTCAACAGACAACATATTCTGGACTAAATTATCTCTACTGAATGTAACTTAAACTCTTTGCATTCATCAATGACTGCAGAACTGCTACATCCACCGCTCTCATCTGCCTCTCCCACCTGCGTCGCTTCCCTGTCGCCCTCAAAAGCTGCTGCATCATTCGCGAACCATCCCAAAAACACTCTATACGAACTGAGGTTTCATGAGCAGGTAATTATATAAATTCTGTCAATAGTGAGCCTTTATTGGTTTAGTTTGCACCAATACCTCATGGAGAAAGCGGTTCAATCTGACATTCCAAATCACGAAATAGGGAAAACCTGTGGTGCTGAAAGCTGAGCCCGAGCTAACCACTGAAAAGAATATTCCATTACCATTTAAAAGTCGTCCCCGGTATTTGTCATATGAAGCATTTTGGTTAGAGTCATACCATTCATTTCATTTAAAACCTAATTGTCTCGACTACATGTAGGATTCCTCGAACTCAGAACGACCAACATCACGTAAATGTCTCGACCGTCTCTGCAAACACTTCGTATCGAGTGAAATCGTCGCCAAGCGCAACACAAATGAGAAATTATTCACTCAGTGAGAATTCTGACCATATCACCACCAACTATTCCACCGTAGTTAGAATAACTCAACCCGAACACCTAGAACTGACGCCTCAAGACCCCACAGCCTCCCTCCTCAGAAAACCTAATGCAACCCATCAGCAAGCCCTCACTTATTCTACCTCCATGAAATCCAAAATATCAACACGCTCGTCCGTAAGGTCATCTAAGACGGCCTACATTCGCCGTAAAGGTTCTTCCCGGACCATAACACCCGCCACTCCCCAGCACTTGATCACAGTGAAAAATGTCCACTCGTCATTAGACCTGTCTGGCACTGCAATAGAGGATCAAGAAAATGGTTACGAGCTGACAGAAGGTGTCCGAGTACAGGTATTGGGTGATAGCGATACTGATACCGATGGTGAAGAACCCAAAATGAATCGTGTTAATCAGCAGGAGGAATCAAGTAATGCAGAACACAGCAGAAGCATCGTCAGCGCAATAGATCTGTCTAGTAAGCTCTTTGAAGAGTCCCAGTCTAATCAAGATATCGAGAATGAAAATGTCAGCATCGTGATATTGGGTGATAGTGACGAAGAAAATGAGCGTAATGGCATCCGGAATCACCCAGGCAGCAGTACGAGTGAGCGAGGGGGGTCTTCAGGAGACACAAAATGCGATATTGTTATACGTATACAGCCTGATTCGACCTTCGATTTAAAGTTGCCGAAGCCGGTTAAGCAAAAACCAAAATATCTAAGGAAGAAGAGACGAATGGTTTGTTCAACTACCCAATCACCATCCTTTCCACGCTTCGTACCTTTCTAACCATTCTATCTCAATGACTACAGCCTCCTAGATCACAACCCCAACATATATCACCCACGACAACATTTACCAACTCGAACTCAACCCTGCATCAAGACATCAACCCATCCAGCTTATCCGCTGTGTCTAAGGATCCCCACACTCAATTACGGAATGCACATTTCTCCAAAGACAATATCCAAACTTCGCGTGACAACCTTACTGCTTTAAATAACAGTCCAATGCGAATGGACACAAAACCCGAGGAATCAAGAAAGTTAGGCAAACCAAGGGAATCTTGTGGATGCGTGATATGCTAATAACAGGATCCGGCAGCGCGGAGGCTATGATATGCGAAAAGGTGGGTATTCACTACCACCAGTCTATCTTTTATTTTGAGCGGGCAACCCGAGATGAATCATTTCAGCGTAAATGGAACCCTAATCTAGTCACTACTGAGACGAATAAATTATTCATACCGAGAGAAACCAGATTTATGGACTTTATCATAGTGAATGCTATATTTAATTCAGAGATAGCTAGATGTATATAAATGAGAACTTCTGTTCACATAATTGACTTAATAATGATCTGTAACAAAGTATATATTTCCCTCTAATCGGCAATCATGGATATAGCGATTCTAGAGAAGTCACTAATGAAGGGCGGAGGCAAGCTAATAGATGTACTTGGCTGCTAGTGAATCCAAGAATAACTCAAAGGCTCGAGTGAACAGTCAGAGACCACCGGCAATGGGTAAGCTTTTTTGCCATTGTTGATCAGAGAGAAGACTTGATGAATTATGTAGATAAATCACTACGATTTATATTAACAGTTGAATAACACATATCACATTAATGTCGCACTTCAACAACAAAATATTGGATATTAAATATAAATTTCAGCCACCCGAAATTATAATCACTGGTTATTACCAACTCTTAAGTTCTAAAATCTTCCTTTGGCGAATACCCCGGCAAGCACACCAACAATCATTCCACCCACAGCACATAATAAGGATGTATTGGATACATTACAAGCACTTGAAGAAGATTCAGTAGTAGGTGTACGGAGACCTGCGAGGTTTACGCGAGAATCAGGAATATCGTGTCCGTCACGGACGTAGTATTGGGCGAAAAGATCGTTTTGAATCCTACGAATAAAATAACAGAGATATAATTGATTAGTTTTGTAAATTTTATGCAGGGCTTTTATAATGATGGAATCTTTACCAGAGGAGTTTGTTGAAAGCTAGGATGGCTTTCTTCTTGGTGACCGCGTCAAGAGTAGAGGTGCTAATGGCATCGATGAGGACGTTTTCGACGTAAGCTAGTAACGCATTGACTAGAAAAAATAAGAAAGAGGGTGATTATCAGAATAGTGGTAAAATAGAATTGATTTGTTGGTGATGCTGTGTTGTGAACTTGTGATACGTACTATGGATGTATTCGACGTTGATACGACTCTTTTTCCCAGGGAAAGATACATGGATTTTGGCGACATAATCGAGCTATTGATAAGCATGTATCAAAATGTCAGATGTGAGTCCTTAGATCTTTTAACTGCTACAGCAGATTTAAACAACGGCCCGGATGATGCGGAAGCATAAACACGAAAACTGTGCAACTCACGTATTTAATCATCTTTTCATCGATTTCAGCAGTCACCAATTTAACCAAGTACCTCGACAAAAAGTCTTTGCGAAATTTAATTTGATCACTGTCTTGCTGTAAATCGGTCAAACTGGAGATAACTTTTCCTTCGTAACCTTCCATTTTAGGAAGAAAATGAGCTTTGGTGATATCGAAGGAGAAAAGTTTCACGTAAACTGAATTGTGAGCAAGGGTATGGGTTAGCGTAAGGAATAGGGTAGTTGGTGAGAAGAAGAAGTAAGGAGAATATTGTACCTCCATCTACAACAGCAGGAACTAAAGGAGCAATAATGGCGGCAGATTTTTTTATCACTTGTCTGTCTTCTTCACCGAAATCAACAAACTTTGTGACATATTGAATACGGTACGAAAGATCAGTGTAAAGTTTTTCTCTGTCAATATGTTGCATTTTTAGCTATAAATCTTTTCTTGTAAGGGTTTGTCTTGGTTGGTTGGTAGTTTGAGTATGTACTACGCAGTAATGTTATCTGATATTTATCTGAAAAGATAAAAAAAATTATCGATGTTCTGGATTTTTCCAAGGGTTTGCTTTTTCTTTTTCTTTCCTCGTCGCTTCCGGGGCGGCTATATAAGCGCCCTCGGACAATAGGCTTCTCGAATGCCCGAAGTCTCACGACATAAATGATAAATTAAACAATTGAAAAGTATTTTTCTACAATATGAGGACCATAGCACCTCAAAGGACCGAGTAAAGGTGGCTTCAAATCCTTTGTTCCAGACTCCCAGGCTACTCGATGACTCACTCGAAATGTGGCACCACTTATTTTCGGTTCCGAATATCCCCGTTTGCGGTATTGTTCAGCAGGAGCGTGCCTGGTGAATACACCATGAGTCGATATATGTCGCAAACACAAACAGCCTCCACCGAAATTTTCAATTCAACGTTTCACTGGGACTATTGTACCAAGTTGCCAAAAAAAGGAAAATCCGCGTAAAATACCCTAATGTCCGCGGTCTTTTTTCTTTCAGGGTCCGTCGTATAGTGAACTTGAAGCAGGCATTCAGCGAGACCGAACTTATAAACTCTACTTCGACTGTGTGACCATCTCAATTTTGCATAGTTTTAATCTATACATGTAAAATATTGGTGACATGTCGGAACAAAGATAACCTGACACAGAAACAACAATAGGTTTAAGGCCTTCCTGTCATGGATTTGGAATTAAAGTTGATATTGCTGACTAGCGAGGATAGTTGACCGTTCAGGATGTAAACGTATTTCAAAAGCAAGCAACCAACTCAACATCAAAAAATGTCGTCTCCGTGGATTGAACACGGGGCCTTCAGATCTTCAGTCTGACGCTCTCCCAGCTGAGCTAAGACGACTTGTTGAAAGACAACAACTGTAGTGTTCTTCTATACTAAATTAATATTAATATTAGTGTTTGGCGTCATAGCAAACGAATTGGGCCCTGAATGAAATTTGGTTGATCACGGATCACAGCTGGTCGTGGAGCACAGATATAAATGGTTTGACTATAACTTAAAATCGACCTTAACACGAATTACTATAGTGACTACTGATATTAATGTTGAATCCTAAACTTAAGAAGAACTCAGTGAATTCTCCTAGAGGTAGTTGTCATTGCATGTTATAACGTGAATTGTTTTTTATGCCATTTTTGATGAAATTTCGACGTCGTTCGTTGGATCCATGGAGAAGGGGCCACTATTGACCGTCTTGCCGGCAATTCATCATCAGCATCCGCAACAATCATCATAGACGTCCAATAACACATCTCCTAAGTAGAACGAATTTCAGTCTCCACTACTAACATTATTCGCTAAATGTCATAGAATAATTCACTGGATCCAATCGCCATAAATGCCAACCCCGATTCCTTCTGCCAACATTCCTATATCACAGGCTAGCTCCCTTGTCTTCAGCACAAATAGTCTCCGGCGTGCTGAAACTCAATTCAATGGCTACGATTCATTATCTTCATTGGATTCATTTTTTAGTCATTTCGATATCGAGAGCGGAAAGGATCTCCGACAAGATCAGTCTCGGTTAGATGACGATCATTCCATAAACGGAAGACAGAGTAGACAATCTGGAGGACTCATGAACCATAAGACCATGCATGGATGGAATGAAGTCCCGAAAGGTTTATATCGATATTACTTGATTTATAATACATGATTGATCTCCTCATGTCGAGGAAATGGCTCCTCTCGGACGTCCATTCGGTATAGAGACATGGGTTGAAATCTTCAATGAGACCGATTAATTCTATACTCGCAACATGTTTACTCTCATGAAGTATATGTTCTAACTAGTTTTTACTCCTTCTCTTCATATTTGATTCATGGATCCTTGACGACACGGTGCAACGTCTGACACGCTTTTTGGATTCCGTCGATTCTTAATGAACTGAGACAGTCGCCCGAGAAACTATTAAAAACATTCTCAACGGCCTTCAAGAGCAGCTATGTGCATTGTCCGACCACACTACTCTTATCAATTCAATTTCAACAAATATTCCTCGAATCGAAGACAGCGTAGAGCAATTGAAAATATCGAACGCGAGAATGGAGGAAGAAGTAAAGTTAAAATGCGATAATCTCTTAGTGAGAGAGGTGGCTAAACGTGTGGAAGATTTGGAATTAGGGTTTGAAAGTATGCTTGCAGCCGTCGGTCACAATAACTCTATCGAAGACAGTACTGGAAAAGTACGGAATGAAAAATCAATCATCGCCGACGGGTATAGTCGATATCGAAAAGTACAGAATCAAGGTGATATTCCAATACGTCAGCACTTGTCATCCTTCGAAATGCAAGGACAACCGCTGTCACTGCTCGAGAGAATCCAGCGTCTCGAAAAATTCGAAACAGCAGTAAATGCACGTCTCGAAAATCTCGAGCGTACGTTTAAAGATCAAGAGGAAAATACATTAAAGCGGATCTCCGCCTTGGAGTCAACGCATAATTCACGGATGGATAAACTGAAAGAAAGTATTGATAAGAAGGTTGAAACAGCGGACCTGGATAAGTTTGTGAAAAGAGATGAGTTGAAGCAATTCGTTAAAAATGCCTTCCTTGATACATCGAAAATCATTCCTCTCGGTGGCGCAAAGGATGCTGTGCCAAGTGAAGTTTACGGAGCGAACCTAGCATTTGACGATGTCGAGTTTGATATCGACCCAGCGCCTCCATCATCCGAGCGAAATCGGTCGTCAAAATATCCCAATTCAATCGCTACACAGACCGACCTTGATATTCTAGCTGACAACTTGATGAAGCGTGTCAATGTGAATCTGACTAATTACGCTCTGCATCACGAACTTTCATCACAACTAGACAACCTTATAAAACGTGTTCAGAATGAATTATTGGTATCATATGTTACTCATTCTGAGCTCGAGGCAAAACGATCAGATTTGATAACAAGAATTGACCTGGATATTGCTGTAGAAAGGTGTCTGGATAATAGCAATTCCAAGTTTTCACAAGTGAAAAAAAAATTGTCAGAAGTCGATGGAGCTGTCAGAGACGTCATTGAGACAGTGGTTGCATTATCCGACAAAGTTACCTGCGAATTGGATACGAAGGCAGATAAAGACTTTGTAATGTCATTAATTGAACGAAATGAGATAACCGACGAGAGAGGCGAGGTTAAGATAAAGAAAACAACTGATTTGTTGTCTCGGGTGGAAAGAGTATTGGAGACGTCGCAAGAACAAATCGACAAAATAACCGACATGGTAGAGAGGAAATCCAACAAGGTGGAGATAGATGCAGCGATGGAAGAAATCAACCAGAGATTTCAAGAGATCGAACGACGATTGTCCACCCTTTCGGTTAAGCCAATATCCCTGGCGCAAAAAATGGATCCGACCCGAGAAGTGAAAACAGAATTTGCAGCCGAAGAACCCACTTATCTACGGCCTCCATCTATCCTACCCCCAACTATTGCAGTCGAACAGTTCGTCCAACTTCAGAAAGAATTCAAGAAGCTTCAAAAACTGATCGACAACAAGGTCGATCATATGGTGTTAGAAGAACTCATTCGCCATATCGCTACCAAAGAAGAATTGCGGAAATGTATCGAAAAACAATTCGACGGAAATAGACTCAAGAAAAGATTTGAAGCGATAGTTGAAGAACGGGTTGAAGAAGCATTCAGTCAGCTCGAAAAAAGAATCGGTACTTTGAGGAAACGACTAGACGAAAGATTTGAGGATATTGACAATCTTGGGGCGAGTAGATCAAGTACTCTAAAATCATCGTCAGACGACCGCATACAAAAACTCATTCAATCCGAAATAACCAAGTTAAAATCAGAAATTTTATGCGAAGTTTTTGGCCAAGATTTACCTCCAAATTTCCAAAAACTGCTGTCGCCATATGTCACACTCAATGATTTCAATACCAGACTTGATGTGTTCAGATCCAATTTCTTTAAAAACCCGGATACGGAGATTTATCAGGCGATGATATCAAAATTAGAGGGACTGGTGAAAATAAAGTTAAAAAACATGGATATAGTAGCATTGAAAAAAGAAATGGATAGTGAGGAGGTCGAAAGAATTTTAATTGACCTTCTAGAAAGTAAAAAGATAAAGATACCTCTCGGACTGCAAAGTACTTCTGATAATCCCGAAGGCAACCGATATCGCCAAGCTTCCCATCCCGTCAACTATGCTACGTCTCTTCCATTGACATACGATGATTACGATATCCTTCATCACAAACTTTCTCAGTCATTTGATGAAAAGTTGTTTCTACTTGCGTCTGAGGTTTCTCACCTGAAATCGCAACATCATCGAACTACCACGCATCCGTTACTTCGATATGGTCAGTGGATATGGACGTCATCCACTCTAAATCATGGTTCCGCGATTCCTTGGAACAGAGAAACCGTAAACACCGACCCTGACAATTTCAAATTCACAATCAACAAATCTACAATTCATATTCTTGAACCCGGAATATACGAACTCACGTTTGCATTTTTCACAAAATCAAAACCGAGTTTACAAGTTGTGATAAACGGAGAGAGCGTGTTATCCGCAATTCATAGTCCCAGCTATGTTGTGCATCATGGTAGTGGGTTTGTAGTAAACGGAGATGGATTTATGAAAGAAGGCAGTGTCACAGGAGTGAATCTGATTGAATTCGTCTGCTTGCCTGGGAAAAGTAATATTGTGCTGCATTGGCACGGAAAAGTGGATAAGACGGTAGAGGGATTTATGGGTTTAAGAAAGCTGGGTTAAGAAAGAGCGGAAAGGAGTGAGTTTGATTACTCATATTGTCAATTCCGAAGAGATGAAGCACAGGAGATATCTAAGAAATAATCAGATGATTTCATTCACATTTGTATTTATTCTGTGTATATTTTGTTAGAAGCTTGTAACCGTCAATGTGACCTATTCATTCCTTCATGGATTTTTACCATACTATCTTTCATTCCAATACCTTAGCAAATTCGAAACAAGACCGCTCATGGCGGAATCACAACCTAATTAATGAATTATTCTCCTACTCGGCCGACAAAGCTTCACTTTTTGTAAAATCCTTCGATTTCGAAGAATTTATCTAGAGCTTCATCTTCTTGTGCCGCTTCAAATTCCTTATATCCCTGTTGTCGATGCACATTTCGTCCGTGATGGTAAGGAGTGAAGGAGAGAAAAGAAAGAGGGAGCGTCAGTTAATTATCACTCTAAAGGGGAAGCAAACCGGCGGACGACATTGTCGTATTAATCGATAAGCTCTATATATGAACCATATCACTTTGGTTTCCAACCTGATATTAAAACCTGTTCTTCATGGTTCCATCTCTGGGATGCTTAAGGCTGTCCGCCTCGTTCTGTTTCAAAACACGAAGAGGTATGTAGTCAAATATTTAACTCACTCCTTTGAAAGCCCCATTTATGACTACTCCAGGAATTTCCAACTTCCCGCTGCATAATTTCCTGTAATGCTCTTTCTGTTCTTTGAATTCATCATTAGCAAGGTCAATTTTGGTATGTGATATCTTATACGAGTCCAGAATTCGTTCGATGGCGGCCGTGTTTTTCTTAATCTGGTTATTTACCGTATTCAATTGTAGGTAAAGCCGTAGAATGCGCATTACACAAAGCGTATTGAATTGATATGGGTAAGTTGAAAGAATGAATAGGGAAGATATTGGATGACGACCGCCTGAGCAAAACTAATGGTGGACCGAATGCAACAGCGGTCTTCGTAGAAAAGCAGAGTCGAATGGAGACATACCATCAAATTACCAGATACAGAAGAATAATAAAAGTCTACTTTCGGTTGAGACGACATGGTTTATTTGTGAATTGTGCTATTAATCTTTTCGACTGTGTTGGATGTGGGACAAGAGAACTGGCAACTCAACCTCAGCGCACGAACAGTTCAAATGTTCTAGAAAAGAGCGCTATTGTCTCGACACTGCTTCATACTTCATATCCAATTTGACATATAATAATAAAATTTGTTATTAATCACTTTGTAGATTCTGATATCATGTCCAGTCCGGAGGATTCCCCCATTTGAATTGAGACCTCCAGCACTGCAGCTATGCAACTTTATTTTAGACCAATCTGTTAACTATTTGGCGATGGTTAGTTAAAACTGCATACCTCATTTATTCAGCACCCTTCTGTATACAAAGACAAGAGACATACGTTCATGAAACATTATTTGGAAACCGAGACGCGAAATTGCCGGTGGTCTGGAACAACTTGCACCGTAACACAGCTGCCAATACATCGATTGCAATCTGTGATTGCGCTATTATTTGAAGAAAGAGAAAGGGGTAACTAATTCAAATCAAAATTTTATTATATTCATGTAAATTGCGTAGCGACGATCGCTACTTATTTGCAATAGCAAGCGTGCACCGATCCAACTTTTGTCCAATGATTCAGGGTTTTAAAGTCCGACGCCAGGGATGTCGGCAATTTTCATATCCTTAATCTCTCTCAACACCTTCGCGATGATATCCGCACCTTTCTTTAACTCTTCCTCTGTAATGCATAATGGTGGGGCCAATCGAATAATATTACGGTGGGTAGGCTTGGCAAGTAAACCGTTATGTTTTAGGAGAAGGCAGATGTGCCATGCAGATTTGTCCGAAATGGATTCATCAATGACGACGGCATTCAGCAATCCTTTGCCACGAACTAATTTTTTATGATGAACCGCGAGGAGAGAAATATGAAAAGTAGTTTAGACAATGTTGATAACGAAACTAACAGAAGAGAATGAGGTGGTGATGGCGAATTAAGGATAAACTTACCAAGTGAGATATACGGAGAATTGATGGAGCGAAGCATCTCTCGGAATTTTTGGCCGAGCTGATTTGACTATAGAACGGTCTGCATTAATATTTAGCGATTATAGAGTTCTAAAGCCATAAATATACTAACCCTTTCAGCCAAGTTCTCTTCTTTCAAGACTTCAAGTGCAGCCATTGCGACAGCACAGCCGAGGGGATTTCCTCCGTATGTACTTCCGTGTTCGCCGGGTCTAATACAAAGCATAATATCCTTATCCGCCAACACTGCACTCACAGGGTAGACGCCTCCACTCAAAGCCTTACCCAAGATGAGAATATCGGGTCTGACATCTTCCCAATCACACGCCAACATTTTGCCAGATCGACACAACCCAGTTTGGATTTCATCAGCAATAAACAGCACGTTGTATTTTTTGCACAGTTCATATGCACCTTTGAGATATCCTTCTGGGGGCACATAGATGCCGGCTTCGCCTTGAATAGGCTCAACCAGAAAACCGGCGGCATGGTCCGCATGAGCTTTGAGGCACTTCTCAAGAGATTCAAGGGATCCATACTCTAAAAGTTCTCCAGTTTTAGGACATTGAGGACCGACATTTGGCAAATAAGGACCAAATCCACCCCGCGACTCCGGGTCAGTAGACATAGAAATGATACCGGTTGTTCTTCCGTGGAAGTTACCGGTTGCGGAAAAGACTAAGGCTTTGTTTGGAGGAATGCCCTTTTTGGTGTAGCCCCATTTACGGGCAAGTTTAATGGCTGTTTCCACAGCCTCAGCTCCGGTGTTCATGGGTAAAACCATGTCAAAGCCAAAATACTAGTTGATGATAGGTCAGCATAACATTGTCGAGTATCATTTCAAATCCCTCGTAAATCTTCGAAAAAAGATGAAGAACAGCGTAAAGTATTAGGAACAAACCGTACCTCTGTAATGTACTTGGCATACTTTCCATACTGATCGTTATAAAAGGCACGAGAACTCAGTGTAAGTGTCTGAGCTTGATCAATCAAGGCTTTCACTATTTTTGGATGGCAGTGTCCTATAACAATTCCAAAAAGTTAGCAACAGTGTGAAGGTAAATGTAAAATGCGAGCAACGTCTACTAATAAGGATCACTTGTAAAGCCAATATCCGAACCTCCAGGTCCCTCTTAGCTTACCGTATAGTACAGAGTGATATAATGTAAAATCTGATAAGCATCATAAACTATGTTATAATATTTACCTTGGTTTGTCGCACTATAAGCTGACAAAAAATCCATATACTTGTTGCCTTCGGGGTCCCAAACCCAAATTCCATTAGCCTTGGAGAACACGGCTGGAAGGGGGTGATAACTTTGGAGAGAAGGTGATCATATTGCGGATGCATATTTTAGCAAAAATGATTATAGCGGATGTTTCGACAAAGTAGAAACATGCGAGCAAAAAAGTTTGATAACATTTGGTGAATGAATACCGGCAAATATTTGATGAAAGGGAGTCAAAATTGCAATTAAGTATATTTAAAAAAAAATTATGGAAAAAAGTTTGGTCAGACTAAATTGAGCAGAGACAGTGAAACTGTCAAATTGGAATTTGAGAATTGAGTTCAAACGAACATACTTGTGCGCCCCATAAGTGTGTTCAAGATGCATTACTTCCTTTGACGAGCTCATTTCTGACTTTCAAATAATTTTAAAAGAGTGATGAGAAAAATAGTATATCAAGAATCAATGTCTGGAAAAAAATATCCTTTCAAGTTACGTAATTAGACAGGGGCACGCCAGGGTATTTAAGGGCCCGGGCTGGTTTCGCTTCCTTCCCGACTCCAGCCGCGCAAAGAATAAAGACAGTGTCAAATCTCTATTGTTCCATAATGTTAAGCTGTTATTTGCTCATGAATAAGGGGAATTACAGTACAATAGGTGATAAACGAGCCATTCCATGAATATTACCAGAGTAAACAGTATATAACACTAGAGTTATTTATTATTGAAACTACATAGATTATAACATGAACGGTCGATCAGCTGATGGTGGAAAGTCACCTCTCTTTGAGAGTCGCTTAATCATTTGGTACAATGTACTTTCAAAACGCTTTGTGCCAGCCCTCTATGAGAGCTTCATGTAATGTTTTCAGGTGATCAAACTACATTTTGCGGATCAGCATTCAGCTGTTTTGTTCCCAGATCCACTTCCAGCATTCGCGATTAACGGTTTGGACAGTTTAAGTCGAATTATCCTTGAAGCAGGGTTGTTATTTAGGGAAAAATCATTATCGGAAATCATGTAGAGCGTAGTAGGGTCGACCATAGTTAAACCCTCCCATTTGACATCGGTCCAGAGGGAATCCTGAAATTGGGGGAGGTCATCGGAATCCCAGACTAAAAGAATATGGGAGAATGATTAGAATTACGAAGTTTCTAACAAGTATTAATAAAATAATCACTTTTTTCAGTGGTCGCCAGCTTTATATTCGGGTCTTTAGCTTCTTCAACGACCAAACTGTCGTCAAATTTCCCTTTCAAGTTTGTGGCACCGTTTAAATCCAAGAGAAATAGTTTTACGCCTTCGTCCACACTTTCCCTAACAACCATCTTACCTTCACTAACCCAAAATCCAGCGGAATACTTAATATCTACAGGTTTCTTTGAAGTTTTTGCCGCTTTATAATCTGTCGGATTGGATGCTTTGAATGCGTACATGCCGGTATAAGCAGCTTTCTCGGGGTTCGAAATGTCCAGCTCGACAACACGTATGATAAGCGAATCTTTATATTTCTTATCCTTCTTATCGCCCAGTGGAGATTGCAGAACGGCGTACAACTTATCTCCTCCATTGGAAGTTATTCCGACTTCAAACCCTCTGTTGGCTCTCCTTTGAGTTAGCACGTTCGGTAAAATAGGTGAAACTGGGTATCCAGCGCTCGCTGTCGTCACACCCTTTAAGCCTGACGGAACGTATCGATGCTTAATTAATCCACTATTATCCCATATGACTACGCTGGGTGAAAATTCATCAACTCCGACAAATCTGTTTCCTGGTAATACTGATATATCTTCAATGTCAACACCCGCTGGATTCAGAGGAAGCTGATCAGTGTCACAGTTGGCGCCGTATGCGACGTCGTCGTTAGCAGTGTTTGAGATGCCCGTAACTGAAGCCGTTTTGTTGCCGGCCTTAGATATAAGGAGGGGAGTATGCTTGACAATTTCGACGTTGCTGCCAGAGACTTTGAAAGAAGTCATGGTAGGAGCTATATATGGACGACAGTTAGACGTCATGAGATAAATACGAGGAAATTGCAAACAGAAAATACATGCCAAAATTAGGGACAGGGAAGCCTTTTCCTTTGTTCCCGACATTTTTACCCTTATAACCCCAGGCCGCCAAATCTTCACAATCCTGATTCGGACCGCGATCTAAGAATTTATGCAGTCAGAGTTGGAACTCATCTTCTCATTATTGAGTGGCTGCACATACCAGTAGTAGTGTAAAACATTTTACTCCCACGATCGTAAAACAACCCACTCCCGAAACCAGGTCTAGTTCGACAAATGTCCCCCTTGCCCAAACCCGTGCAGTCTTTCTTGACATTTTTCAAATCTTCCTCTGTTAAGATACCTTTATTGAGTTCCAATAAATCGACATCCGGAAACGAGATAGGATCCCCGATAAGTTGAGAGTTGAGAGTTTGGTTCTCATTGGTAGAGTTATTGGGAGCCGCGGGGTCCGCCAAATTATTTAAGGTAGGGGGAACTTTAGCGCCCTCTGACTTCAAAAATGTCGGCGTTGAGTTACCGCAGGAGAGAAGTGCAAGCAGCACAAAAATAGAAATGTGGAAGCAGGGAATGCGAATTCGAGTCTTTGTCATTTTCACAGGTTATTTATTTTGAGGGTGCTATCTAGTTATTTATATACATCCTCGGTCTGGTTCCGCAAGACAATCCAAGATCATATGGATAAATCCGTTAATTCAAACGTGTTGCCAATCTTCGGCGACGCATTATTTTGGCGCATTACCAGCCAACTTTCGGACACCTTCACGAACTGCCACGCATGGGTCGGCAACTCGGCAAAATTATAACACCAACAGCTCAATTAAACGAAGAATAGGATAGCTGATTAGGGCGGATAATAAAACTATTCGGCGAGCGATTCATGATTTGCCGTAGCAATAACTTTAGAATTAGCACTGGTCAATGAAAACTAATCTTCGTTCCTCCTCAAATCGGAATCGTAGAGACGTAATAAGCGAGCAAGGAACACTCCTGAAAATAGATCTCTTCTATAAAAAAGTTTAAGCAAAAATAGTTGTAATAAGGATGTACTAGTTGATGGACTTGCTGGCCATTGTCCGAGTCGTGGCCGCACATGCCAAAACAAAGATTTCGTGACAATGTATAGAGATATCGAGCAGTCCCTAATGGGCCTTGTAGAAACCAATATATATTAATTTATTCGAGAAATACTAGTCTGCAAATGTCCTGCCCTCTAAAGACACTTCCGTCTCAGTTTCAGTCACATCACACTCGAGCGGTATTGTCCTTGGCTGATTTCAATAACTATGATTTTAATCCGGGCGAACCAGCGATTATACTCCCGAGTTTTAAATTTCCTGGAAGAGAAAATGAAACTACATCTGATAAGGTGATCTATGTTCTCACTTAGCTATGTGACTTGGAGTTATCCGTGTTGGTGATGTTTTTAGCGTTGATCTTGAAAGGCTGATCTCGGATGCTCATGTTTCTTTCCTATATCATTGCTTCAACGCAACAGTATGCGATCATAACAGTATGGCCATCAACATCGGTCGCAACATCTCGTTTGTATCTTCGCCTTTCATTAGAGCTCATGTATCTCTGTGCCTTGCCCGTGCCTAACCTTTATGTGGAACTTTCACTCTGACCATCCCGTTAGAAATTCAAACGCAACCCACAATTCTGGAAACAATATCTGTTCCTCTTGGTCATTTTGTCACCATACTACCGATATTGGATGCACCAGTTGATGTACTATCCGTTACATTTCGGTGGACAACCGAGGACGCAATGACGGCGTCTTTGCAGAGTGATCCTTTGCTTGAGTACTTGGTGAAAGAAGTGCTGGGTTTGTTATCTCTCCGATTCTGGCATCATTGATTTATACAGTTGATATGCAGTTATCAGATAAAAAGGAAAATGATTATTAATTAGAACTTTCTCTCTCGATTGTACGCAGTTGAAGTCAAATACATTTCAATCAACAGAGTTTTTGACTTTAATTATCGTGATCGGAGCTGGTCGGTGACTGTAGATGGAATTGATGAGATTAGCAGTAAATCGCTATCGTTAGATTGCAGGTATCCTGTTTTTAGAATAACTCGTCGGACAAGTGTTCAATTTAGGCAATCAGGAGCGGTGAGTATTAATTTGATTTCGCAGTTCATAAGCAGAAGTTATGAACTTATCAGTCACATTCCACAGGCTACTGAGCCGGATAACCTGACACCTCTCCCGCTTATACCAATCGGTGGACTCGAATCTCAACTTTCCACTATACGATCCATCGCTACTACTGCTCTATACTCCCCTCATTTCTATACCCAATACAATCTCCCTCCTCCGAAAGGAATTCTGTTGTATGGGCCTCCCGGTACTGGTAAAACGTTGCTGGCTAAAGTGATCGCGTCTGAGTTAAAATGCAATGTTGTGATCATCAATGGATCAGAAATCATGAGTAAATATTACGGTGAAACGGAGAACACATTGCGATCTATTTTTGAGAAAGCTGAAAAGGAAGGCCCTAGTATCTTATTTATTGATGAAATCGACGCTCTGTGCCCGAAGCGTGATGATGTAAGTGCTTCATACCTCTCGTATTTAAGAATATTCAACCTGTGTTGGGCATGGCTTTAACCGCTGATCACTAGACGCCGTCCGAGATGGAAAAGCGCATCGTCGCAACACTATTAACTCTCATGGACGGGACCTCTTCAAAACTTGTGCCAAGCACTTCTGATTTATCGAATCCTCACACATCCGCAAACGCAAAACCTAATATCCTGATTCTCGCTTCCACAAACCGCCCATCGTCACTAGACCCAGCTTTGCGCCGTCCTGGCCGCTTTGATGTTGAGCTGGAAATTCCAATCCCAACACTAAACTCTCGAATAGAGATTCTTACCGCATTGTTGTCACATACACCACATACTTTATCGAATGAACAAATAACGAGCATTGCCGAGAAATGTCATGGTTTCGTTGGCGCCGATTTGAGTGGTGTCGTAAAAGAGGCAGGAATTAGTGCTGTGCGGAAATTTGTTAAAGGAAGGGAAGCCAAAGGTAATGGCAATGATGATGTGATGGATCTGAAAATTACGGTTGAGGATTTCAAGGCAGCTTTGGGAATGGTGAAACCAAGTGCGATGAGAGAGGTATTTGACTCGATTGCTCAACAACGGAGCCTCGGTGCTGATCCGTTAATCATTGATGGTGTTGTGTAGGTACAAATCGAAGTACCGAAAGTATATTGGAATGACATAGGAGGTCAAGAAGAAATTAAACAAAAATTGAAGGAATCAGTGGAGTGGCCTTTGAAGGTTACGTTGTCCCTTACGAATTCCCGCCATTCATCTCTTCAGCGTCACTCATTTCCAAACCTTAGCATGCCGATCTATTTACACGTTTCAGCATTCGACCCCCGAAGGGCATCTTACTCTATGGGCCCCCGGGATGTTCAAAAACGTTAATGGCCAAGGCTCTGGCAACAGAAGCTGGGCTAAATTTCATCGCAATAAAAGGACCTGAATTGTTTAACAAGTACGTCGGAGAATCAGAAAAGAAAGTAAGAGAAGTATTCAGAAAAGCTAGAGCAGTCAGTCCTAGTATCGTATTTTTTGTAAGTAGATGTGATATTTATTCCCTCTAAAACGGTTGGCTAAACCATGTCAGTTGCTAAAATAACCTCTTTTTTAAACTATCATGTTGTACAATACGTTAGGATGAGATCGACGCCGTTGCCGTCAAGCGCTCTTCTTCGTCTGATTCAGGTAACTCCGTCGGGGATCGAGTATTATCGCAATTACTTAATGAATTAGATGGAATTGAGTCACTAGTGAATGTGACGGTTGTCGCCGCCACCAATCGACCAGACGTTTTGGTAATTGACTTCAGAAATTAGTACTCTCAATCGATTTTGAGTTAACATTGTACCTATTTCATAGGATCCCGCCCTATTACGTCCCGGCCGAATAGATCGACTTCTCTATATTCCACCTCCTACATACGCCTCTCGTCTTTCAATATTGAAAATTCAGACTTCAAGGATGTCAGTTTCAAACTCAGTAACTTCGGCCTTTTTGGAATCGTTGGCTTCTCTCACTGAGGGATATTCAGGAGCGGAGATGGTCAGTATATGTCAAATCGCTGCGATGTCGGCGATGGAAGAAGATGTAAATATAAAAGAAATATGTAAACGACATTTTGAAGCCGCTTTCGGAAAGGTAAAAAAGAGGATAACGAAAGAAATGATTGAATTTTATGAACGGTTTAGAGATGGGATCCCCAACTCTTGAATTAAATAGTACAATAAATATAAAATGGGACATTAAAAAAAAGCATATTCAATCAATCCTTGGGAAGTTATATCGAAACATTGTCAGGAATAGATTGTAGAAAACGGAAACTGACAACTCTCGTTTGCGTTCTTAATTGCAAATTTTTAATTCTCCAGCCATTTATTAAGCAATACATAGTCATTTCACTCTGTTAGGTCCCTTTTCTCCGGCGGGATGTACGAAGCTCTTACAGAAACGTTGGGACGGAATTCTAGTTATGCATGAAATCATGACAATAGTGAGCGATATGGATTCACAATGTTCAGGCGAATATATTAATCTACGAATGCCACAATCAGGTTTGATTATATCAATAAGAACAGAATGTATTCTAGTGGTATCCAACAAGTTGGCAGAAACCATTGGCCAGTGCATGCAGCTCACTCAGCCTGAAGTTAATTTATGATCCACCAATCTTGACGAAAATCTGCCAGCTATTATTCCACCCATCACCGACCTGGTAATTCAAGTTTGCGAAGTAATAAGCGGGGCAAAAATGATATAATTTTTATATTCTGTGTGATTGGTTTCGGTGTGGTATAAATTGATGAAAGAAATGAAATTTAGGATTACATTAATTGACGTTTCTTGCGTGTCGCGAAATGCACCAATCGCGAAATCGGGGACCCGTGAAATTAAAAATTAAAATGTTAGATCACATTCAGCATAGTTTCTACATAAATACGGCGACACGGTAGCTAGATATTCAAACAAGGTATCATATCAATTCTTTACAGTAATTCAGTAGATTGAAGATTTTTCCTCGATCAGCAAAAAATGTTCTCCAAATTATCTACTTTAGCATTCCTCGCTTTGGCGTCTTCATCTGTCGCGGCACCCGTTCAAACCAACTCCATTTCCATCCAAGGTAATCAGGCAAGTGGTACCCAATCTACGAATGTCGTCTTATCTGGGAACTCCGACCTCAGAGGTCTCCAAACCAACATCTTCGCCTCAGTCGGCAATACAGCTGGATCAACACAAGGCATGAATGCTATCATGGCCAATAACGCCGCATTGGAGATGAAAAACGGTATCCAAGTTGCTCAAAATTCCGCAAAAGATCAAAGCATTATGGTCGGAATTACAGGTTCTGTCAGCGGCTCTGGTCAGACCAACATCATCCAAACATCCAAGAATGTCGCTACTGGCACTCAAGGTCTTGCCGCTGGTATCGAAAACAACATGGCTTTTGGAGCTCAACGCAATGGCATCGATATGTCTGGTAATACTGCCTTCAATCAAGCGTTCTTGCAATCCATGTCAAAGAATGCTGCTGTCACTCAAGTAAATATCGGAAATATCGGATCGAACAAAGCAGTCGGTGTCCAAGACTTTGCTCTCAGAATTACCGATAACATGGCACTGAATAGCCAAGCGAATTCCGGATCCGTCTCCGGTAATAGCGCTGGATCTTCCATTTTCAATGCCTTAATCAATGGAAATTCTGTTCTATCACAAACCACAACTCCTCCAGCCAACCCTCCCCCTGCAAATAACCCTCCCCCTGCAAATAACCCTCCCCCTGCGAATAACCCTCCTCCGGCAAACAACCCTCCTCCTGCAAATAATCCTCCTCCTGCAAGTAACCCTCCTCCTGCAAACAACCCTGCTCCTCCAAAGAGCGCTGCTCCCGCTGCTGGGTGCTAAAGTTCCGGTATCATCAAGGCGGTTGTATTCTGGCCGAAATTTATTTTCATTCTAAATTCGATTTTGCAAATTAAAATTTGTATGCATATATGCTGGTTGGGTTAAAACATCCGTATAAATCGTGTATTGATAGATTGATCGAATATATTATTATATTTTTGTTAAAATCTCAAAATTAAGCAGTATTGAATCGATAAATCTACCATAGATTAAGATTCGTTTGACTGTTGATAGTTGAAGTGGTCTTTATCAACTTACAAGACAACAATAATGCTATATATTTTTTGTTGCTTGGTCTCTCACAAGTCGTCTTAGCTCAGCTGGGAGAGCGTCAGACTGAAGGGTCCTTAAGGCACTGTCATCTGAAGGCCCCGTGTTCAATCCACGGAGACGACAATTTTAGATTTTAAACCAGCAATGAAATTCAGTTTTATTTCACCGTTAGAATCAGATGTATTAGTTTGTTTTGCTAGGATCAATGATATAATTATTTGCTTTGAAATTGTCAATTGAAGGAATTGTTTATCTGGGCGCGTTCTTCAGGTCGGAGTTGGAAGGGACATGCTCACTCTTGGAGCGTCGGCATACATACTGCATTCCATATCCACGACGATGGCATTCACTCCAAAGGACTGGTCGAGGAGGAGCAATTCGTTCTCGCAGTTGTCGTCTCATTTCTCCCTCAGGCCCGACCCGTCGTCCTCCGCATCCTCCATCAACACACCCTCCCGTCCTTTGAGAAACCCGATTATCCCCACGGACTCCCCGTTGACCCATGCATTTTACCTAAACAAGCAATTTTCAAATGTATCGATGCCATCTCCCCATTCCTCCCTTTCGATGCCATCCTTAAATTGGGGAAGCAACGAAGATGACTCGCCCTTCTCAGTCTCTAAACCGTCATTCGATGAAGACTTCAACTTGAGTTGCGACGTCAGCCTGTCCAATCTACAGAGTGACCCGACAAACAAGAATGATACTTTCTCATCCTCTTCCAATTCTCTTCTCACTTCTCGGCAGAATTATTCGGAAGAGAAGGGCTCAATGTCAAAGAACAAAGATAAACAAAAACATGATTCAAAATTGGACCTGACCCTGAATAATCTTGAATTAAACTATTCTTTTGACCTGAACGTCAATTTTTCATCAAACATAAATGAATCCGAGGAATTTGGGGTTCAGAATCCGGCCCTAAATCAGGAAACTCAGCATGATGTCTTTGGATTAGGATCATTTAGGGACGTGTTCATCACTGAATGCGATTTGGTAAGTTAAAATCCGGTCTTGTTTACTCCGGACATTCCCACAGAGAATTCTCTTTCGCCATAATTAAATGCCAAATTTTATCTCATTTGATTAGGAGCAGGCGCAGGACAAGCTACCAGAGGATGAGATAAAAACTAAGGAAGAGACGCTGACTGATATGATAACAAAATTGTTGTCATATTCTTGCGAACCGGTTTCCGATGATCACAGCACCGCCGAATCTCTCACCTCACAGTCGAAGAACGAGTTTCCAAACGTCTCCGTCTGCTTTAATTTTGTAAATCTTATTTTACGTATTTGGTTACGGGTCTGACTACAAGCTTACTAAAGATTCACAAAGGTCACTCTCGGGATTGGTTCTCTTACAATTTCTGAAACTGGAATCTTGTGGGATGGTTCTTTACTGTATCCGGAATCGGATGCCACCACTTTATCGGATAACCATAACGAGATATCAAACACTACCCTCACCTTCTCGCCGCAACATTGTACACTCCTCTTCAAATTGTTCACCGTTACTGATGCACGAATGAAGTCAATTGGCAACGAAAAACCTATGGTCATGATTACTGTGAATGAAACTCTATTCATACAGTTTCCTTTTTGCGATGGTATGGGTTTGATTCTAATTAAGTCTGGGAATGTAAATATTCACTACGTCCGACGACAATTAGAACAAAATGCAGCGTTATGCGTCGAAAAAATACGATCTCTTCAAAGGGGACACATACCAAATGAGGAAAATGATTCTGCAACCAATATTCCAAGTTTCATCACCAAGTATGTTTGCACTGTTATGTTTAAGACAATTGTTTCATTGGTTAACTTGTGGAAAATTGCGTTTGTACCCTCAAGCAACCACCCAGAAAGTTTTGAAGGTAATGCCAGTACGGATTATACGAAAACATTTTCAGAAATCGAAGAAACTTATCGGTTTGTCATCGTCGGGCCTACATCGCCCATTGTATTCATTGTGTACCAACTTATCAACTTATTGAATTGCCATCGCTAGATCGGACTTAGCACTCATCCAGCGAGAGCGAGATTCAAAAATGCAAGCCATCGAAGATGAGTATCGAGTTAAGTTACGAGAGCTGCAGCAAGCGAAAGATAGAAAAGTCTGTTTCTCTCAACACCGTCCCTTTCGTAACAGCTTATATTCTGATTATCATCTTGCTGTTCTCTAGATTCAGGAGTTACGTTCAAGAGAGAATTCACAAGTGATATCTAAATTACAGTCAGGTACGTCTCACCTCAAACTTTTAGCCATTCACCCACGAAGTGTGCCCTAATTGATATTGTTCAGACGACCTATTAGATATCGTGAAGGCAAATCTGTCATCTGAAGTTGGGGATTGCCAACTCTGCTATGACTCCACAGAAAGTAAAGGTAAGTCTACGGTTGAGTAACTCTGTATGCAATCTTTGTTTTTTCTAAATCTACCCTCCCCTATTCTATTTGAACCCACAATGTTTCTTCATGTGAAATGATATTTTAATATTTAAATTGCGATTTTTATCCAGTCATACTACCGTGCCACCATAGATTATGTTCTTCATGCGCGGAAAAGTTAATCGAGACCTCCAGCAAGTGTCCGTGGGACAGGAATGAATTTGAAAAAATTGTTGAGTTGGGAAAACCTTGTGAACCGCAGCCACATTAGAAATGACGTTGTAAATATTACATAAATAAAACCAGAGCCTGTTTGGGAACGCTATAGTATTCG
This sequence comes from Paraphysoderma sedebokerense, assembly GCA_025602915.1. Taxonomy (NCBI): domain Eukaryota; kingdom Fungi; phylum Blastocladiomycota; class Physodermatomycetes; order Physodermatales; family Physodermataceae; genus Paraphysoderma; species Paraphysoderma sedebokerense. The sequence continues at coordinate 141,853 of JAHLJZ010000042.1, read as the reverse complement.
GTGGTCCATCAATGATTGTTAATTAGGAGGATATTTTTAGGGGTTTGGTATATAGAATCGATTGACACAACACCAGATTGACAGTATATATTGTGTTCTTCCTGCACAAATGGACAGAGTTTACCTGATGTACCACATCAACAATTTTAAAATGAACATTTTATTAGCTATTGAATGGGAGAGACATTATTTGATGCGGACTAAATGCTATGTATGACTGACTTATAACGATGAGCAGTGCCTAAACCTTTCATTATTAAATTATATTTCCGTATGGATCGAAATGAAGCCCGTAGATTCACAAACACCGCCCAAGCTTTATTCAACTGATTCACAACAAACAATACATAAAACGAAACTATAAAATATTTACATGACTTTTTTACATTTATATTATATAATCACCATACTATATACATTTAAAAATATAACTTAGAGCCCCAGGCATGCCAAAACTTGTTGGGGAGTCTTAGCAGAGCTGCAATCTTTCGCGGTAATTTCGTTTCCAGTAAGGTCGCTATTAACCTTCTGGTTGCCATCAGCTGTATTGCCACTAACTTCACCAGAGTTTACTTGTTTCCCTTGTTTTCCGGTGAAAACAATATTCTTATTCAAATTAATGTCAAATGTTTGATCTCCTTTTGCAGCGTTCTTTTGATTGCGGATTTTGTTTTCTTGCTCACCGGCAACGTTACCTGATATAGCGGATCCTAGAACTTGTTTGGTTGCTCGATTTTTATTCACATCCACCAAATTTCTTTGGTCCTTCACACCCAAATTATTGGTAATATCGGCTTTAGTAGTTGCGGTAGTGACGCTGTTCTTTCTGCTTTCGACGAAATTAAGTTGAATATTGGCATCGTTATTACTGATCTTTGAGGATCCCTTTTGGGTGTTTTTGGCGGCATTGTCAACCTGAACTAGAGCGGTACCTTGTGCAGCAGAAGAGTTTAGAGTAACGAAGGATTCGAAGACTTGATCTGGGCGAAAGTGATGAAGCCGGATTGCATGCCGTTGGTATTTTGGTTGTGTGTAATACTGCCAGTAGTAAATTGATTTTTGCCTGAATTGCCGCCGATGAACAAAGAATTGGATTGTTGAGCGATAGGACTGGAGAGCGTGGCAGCGACGAGAGCAAATAAAACGATTATGGATTTCATTTTTGCAGATAAAAATTTGGAACGCGATAGGGGTTAGTGAATTGTAGTGATTCAAGAGATTCGAGTTGTTTCTCTGTTAATGATAGGAAGTGGGAAAGAAAGCCCTTTTATGTCGCCGAAAATTAAAGTTTCGTGGTTTAAGATTTACATTGCTGTATTAATTGAAATTTAATCAGGATTGGTTCCTATGGGATTGTCGGCTCGTGGTCTTCCACCCCACCATTCCTCAACTTCGCGCGTTTAATATGCTTCATGTAGCAACGTATCGCGGTTGGTTGCTTCTGACTGTAAACATATAGCAGATTTCGATGCCAACTGGCTATCAGAAAGACTGCCAATAATTGACCGTTACCTGTAGGTACTTAATGAGCTACCCTTTTAATATTTTGGTTGGCTAAGTTGGTGAAGAAACCGGCGGAATGCAATTGCTTGGAACAGCAGATTTACACTAGACAAACCAGATTTCGATTCGCAGTCTTAAAATTAATGCTATCAGTCTGATTTAATTCCTAGATAGTGAAGGGTAGCAGGCAGAAGATTTAAGTTCTGCGTGGGTACTACTTCAGACTTCAAAAGTTACACGATGTCAACTAATTTGGGCGAGGGCATACAGGAAATAAATTGGTATATCTGAGCGTGCTTTACTCTAATAACGTCTGCAGCCGTAAAGTCAAATAAATAGGAGATATTATGAATCAATAACAATGAATTTTTATACCTGCGTACAACCTCATCTCTCTGACATTAACGGGAATTAAATTCCACTCAAGGGATAGATCTATTTTAGCCAAGCCGAGTTCTTAGAGCTACAATCAAAGCAATTATGTGCTCATCGGTAAGGAATTGAACTGTAAGGGTAGATTTATAACTCATACGCAAATCTGACTTTATTCAACACATTCATATTCATCCACAAGAATTGACCGAAAATTAATAGAGATTGGTTTACGATTATATGATTAAGTAAAAGCTATATACACATCTACATTATATACAATTAGCAACAAATTTAGCCTTGGATGCATGCAAATAATTGTTGAGTAGTCTTTGCAGCGCTACAATCCTTGACTTTGTTTCCAGTAAGGTCGCTCACGATCTTTTGGTTACCTCCCGCACCATTGCCACTGATCGCACCATCGTTCACTTGTTTTCCTCCGAAAGCAAGATTCTTGCTTAAATTAACATTAAAAGATTGATTTCCTTTGGCGGAGTTCTTTCCATTTTGGATGCTGTTTATTTGCTGACCGGCAGTGTTCCCTAAAATTTTGGAACCGAGTTCTTGAGTAGTCGCTTGATTCTCATTCACACCGACAATATTATTTTGACCACCGAAACTGAAATTATCAGTCACACCGGCGCTAGTACTTGCTGTCGTAGCCTTGTTTTTACTGCTGAGGACTACATTTTCTTGACTATTTGCCACACTGCCGCTAATATGTAAAGATCCCTTTTGCGAATTTTTAGCGGTATTGCCAGCTTGAACGAGAGCGGTACGTTGATCACCTGCGGCATTTCTAGAAGCGACTGATTCAAAAATTTGGTCTTTGCCGGCATTTCCGACTGTCGACAATACAGCGAGTTGAGTATTGGCGGTGTTCCCGGAAAAATTGATGACACCAGTTTGAACACCGTTGGCATTTTGGTTGTTTGTAATACTGCCTGTAGTAACTTGATTCTTGCCGGAGTTGCCGCCGATGAACAAAGAATTAGATTGTTGAGCGACCGGACTGGAGAACGCGACAGCGATGAAAGCAAATAAAACGATCACGGATTTCATTTTTTGCAGATAACGATATTAGAATGCAACGAGTGGAGAATGATTTGTGATTGAATTAGCTGATCAGACTTGCTATTCTGTGTGGTATTAAACCTAGGAATGTATCCCATTTTTATATTCCTGAGACATTAATTTTCTTGATTAAAGTGCGTCATTAGTTATTTAATCGGCGATTCATCAGTATTGGTTCGTTTGGTGTTTACCGCTTCGCGTCTAGGAATCCACCAATCCTCAAATACGCGTGTTCATTATACTTTATCGCCAACGTACCTTGGTTGGTTCTTTTTAATTGTGTATGTTTAGCAGATACATACACACTATGATATTTTTAAAAACGGTACCAATAGTCTGTTGGTAATTATAAAGTTTTATAAGAGCTTTCTTTTTTGATTTTGATGCTCCAATCGAGTCAGAATAACAAAATCACACTAGCCGCCAGCATACATTATTTGCAGTATTTACAGAATGACTAATTGCAAAGAAGTGATTATGAGGAACATCCGAATCTAGCAAGTGCTATGATTGAATGAAGATTACATTGAACAATGACTTAGCGAACATTCGAGATTCAACAATCTAGGGACCTTTCTTTTGGATTCCGAAGAGGTTAGTGAATATTGAGAAGAAAATATGCGGTCTCGTAGAACTTGTATTGTTTGTTGAATGCACAATATTGAATGTGGAGATGTCGAGGGAACAATAAGTCACTGGCATAATTCTCCTGGGTTAAAATATTGTCCCGGTGAATCAGTATTAACAACGATAGAAAATAAGAAGCACAGGATTAGGTTTATGTTCCCATATGTATACAAATGGAAGCAGAAGATAGGTTATGACATATGCACTTAATCTTTATTCATCTTCAGACCACATCAATTGAAGACACAATACAGAAAATCAAAAATCAAATGTCAAATACTTTCAAGTTCACATACAAAAAATACTGCTTCTCTATCATATCTAGTTTCCACTCCAGCCGCGGCATATACTTAAGAACGAGCGCAAGCCATCAATTCTTGAAGAGTTCTGGCACTGCTGCAATCTCTCACGGCATTTCTAGCAACGTTGCTTTCAATTGATTGAGTTGCGGCAGAGTTACCAGAGACTAAACCACTGTTGACTTGTTTTCCAGCAAAAGCGGTATTCTCGGCAATATTGAGACCCAAGAATTGACCTCCAGTGGCGGAGTTGCGGAGGGCCTCAATGGTAGTGGATTGTTGACCGGCAATGTTACCACGAATATTGCCACCAAGGTTCTGAACATTCGCGGTGTTGCCTTGGAGACTGGCAAGGTTAGATTGGAGTCCTAAACTCAAGTTATCGACGACTTGGGCTCTAGCGAATTGAGTATTGGCACGGTTGTTGGCGCTGATGGCCACATTTTCTTGGTTACTGAGAGCTTGGTTACCCACGATTTGTAACAATCCTTCTTGGGCGTCTGAGGCAGTATTAAAAGATTGAACGACAGCGGTACGTTGATCCCCGGCTTTATTTTCTCTTGCAACAGCTTGCATCAATTGGTCTCTGGCGGCGTTACCAGAGGTAGATAATACACCGAGTTGAGTGCCTTGAGCGGTGTTACCGGCGAAATTGATAAAATTGGTTTGTAAACCATTGAGGTTTCGGTTGTCGGTAACACTGGCGGTGGTAGTTTGAGTGCCAGCGTTGTTGCCGCTGATAACAATAGAGTTGGATTGTTGAGGGACAGGACTGGCGAACGCGACAGTGACAAGAGCAAAGAAAACAATCATGGATTTCATTTTTTTTAAAAGAGTGTCTATCAAATTTGAAGTCTAGGAAAGAAAGAGTGTCTATTTGGTGATACGAGGTAAATTGAACTAATGTGTTTGACTGACTGAGTCCAATGGTAAGAAACAACGTCCTTTTTATCCCTTCTTTATTTCGAGACTAAAGTTTTCTGTAATACACAGTAAAATCTTGTTTAGTAGAGGAATGAATCGGTATTGGTTCCTCTGAGTGTGTGGACTCGGTGTCATTGAACTCCACCAATCCTAAACCTCGCGTCAGAATGTATCGCTACCTCCAGCACCCGTGTGAATGGTTGTGGTGTTTATTGCATTTATCCAGGAACATTCATGCTCGACATTGACGGCAGATAAACCTCGGGTTTCATAGGCTGAAATTCAATAATTCATGAGTTGTGCATCTGATTTTATAATTACTACTTAAGCCACACTTTATTTTGTGCGCAAAAAAGAATTCAACATTTCATTTGCTTCCTCTTCATGCCCGTTTGGTAAAATTTTGGCCACACCAATCCGAGTATTTGAATAATAAGCGTCACCCATTTATAGGACGATGCATACTATACCTGTGAAACCAAGTGAATTTGATCCGGGTCGAATCAGACCATCCCAACCAACGGTACCGGATGTTTTAGTGCCCTCTTTGTTCAAATGACTTCATTTCGGTCTTGACGATTCAGTACATTTGTAAGGGATATGTCACTTTGATATTTTATCGCTTATTCTCATGACTATAAAGTATTCGGACGAGGATGAATAAAAAACTTTTGATTGCAATATAACTGTAACGAAACGGGAGGAACTGATTGAAGTTCGGTGGAACACATAATATATGTGATCATGACGCAAACCTAGAAATAGAAACCGTGATTTATATCGTTATTTCGTATCTATGTAATAACCACAAAGCGGTGAATATACGAAGGCAGTAGATTTATCCACCCATCCATATATGAGCTTTGTAATAAAGAAATATCTAAAAGAATGATAGGCGACAACGAACGAACTGAATGTATGATGAACGTAATACAAGGCAAGACAAAATCACGGGTTGAAACTACTAAGGCCTACAGACTTCGTGCAGGCTACTTATGTTATGGAGTATGAATAACATTATGGTAACAAAACTTAATATTACATTCATAGTAACTTTCAAATGTCTTCAACTTTCTTTAACCTGATTCATTACAATAATGATGGAAGTATTCCTAGAAGATATGAAACCTAGTTCAGATCACTCAGCTAATTGTGGCTGTGCATGAATGAGACAACTGAATATTGAAACATGAAGTTTTATTCATCTTCGGACCACGAAAGTTGAAATGAATAACACAGAAAATCAAAAAATCAAATTTTATAATTTTACAATAGTTCAAATTTACATTCAACACATCCAAAATATTTTGCTTCAATCTTATCTAGCTTGCCGTCTATTTGCGATAAACACCTAAGAACGAGCGCAAGCCATTAATTCCGCAGGAGTTTGCAATCTCTCACGGCATTTCTAGCAACGTTGCTTTCAATTGATTGAGTTGCGGCAGAGTTACCAGAGACTAAACCACTGTTGACTTGTTTTCCAGCAAAAGCGGTATTCTCGGCAATATTGAGACCCAAGAATTGACCTCCAGTGGCGGAGTTGCGGAGGGCCTCAATGGTAGTGGATTGTTGACCGGCAATGTTACCACGAATATTGCCACCAAGGTTCTGAACATTCGCGGTGTTGCCTTGGAGACTGGCAAGGTTAGATTGGAGTCCTAAACTCAAGTTATCGACGACTTGGGCTCTAGCGAATTGAGTATTGGCACGGTTGTTGGCGCTGATGGCCACATTTTCTTGGTTACTGAGAGCTTGGTTACCCACGATTTGTAACAATCCTTCTTGGGCGTCTGAGGCAGTATTAAAAGATTGAACGACAGCTGTACGTTGATCCCCGGCTTTATTTTCTCTTGCAACAGCTTGCATCAATTGCTCACTGGCGGCGTTACCAGAGGTAGATAATACACTGAGTTGAGTGCCTTGGGCGTTGTTACGGGCGAAATTGATAAAATTGGACTGGAAACCATTGAGGTTTCGGTTGTCGGTAATACTGCCAGTGGTAGTTTGAGTGGTGGCGTTGTTGCCAGCGATGACAATAGAGTTGGATTGTTGAGGGACAGGACTAGCGAACGCGACAGCGACAAGAGCAAAGAAAACGATCATGGATTTCATTTTTTTAAAAGAGTTTCTATCAAGATTTGAAGTCTAGAAAAGAAAGAGTGTTTATTTGGTGGAGATAGGAGGTAAATTGAACTGGTGTGTTTGACTGATTCCAAAGATAGGAAACAACGTCCCTTTTTATCCCCTTCCGAGATGACTTCTGTAATCTACAATAGAATTATGTCTTAATCGAGTCCCGAATGCAGGATTGGTTCCTCCAAGTATGTCGATTTCGTGTCATCCACTCCACCAATCCTCGATTTCGCGTCCTAAATGAATCGTCACGTCTCGTCGTCTAGAACCCTTGTGACTGGTGTTGATGTTTATTGCATTTATCCAGAAAAATTCGTGCACGACATTGACGGCAGATCAATCTTGGGGGCTATAGGCTGGAAATAAAATAATTAATGAGATGTTCATATGATGTTAAAATTCATATTTGATTCACACTTTATTTTGTGCGCAGACAAGAATTTACTATATTAGGAATTTATTGATTTCCAATAGTTCATTTGCTCTCCACTCATGTCCATTCGGTACAATTTGGGCCATACCAATCCGAGTATTCGAAAAATTTATGTCACCCATTTGTAGAACGATTCATGCAGCCATGCTACACCGGGTTGAATCAGTATTCTGGAACCAACTGTGAAGGATGTTTAGGTACTCCGTGAAGGATGGTTTATGGTAAATTACTTCATTTTGTTCTTGACGATTCAATACATTCTTGAGAGTTTTGTCATTTTTATTCTTAATCGCTTATACTCATGAATATACTGTTCAGTCGATGATGAAAATAATTTTTACGATCACGACAACGGGATTGAAGTATTCCAGGAAAACATGAAATTAAGTCAGAGCGCCCAACCAAATGTGGTTATGGATCAATGCGCAGACTTAGTATCGTTATATTAAAAATACCTAAATATAATAGTTTCATGTTTCCTTGCGTTACACTTCTAAAATATGGAAACCGCAATTGTATGAACACTATGAACAAATAAAACTTTTTTTTTGCAAGCAACTTTCACCCTTTCCAATTCAACACTTTTACGAATTCTTCTTCTGTAAACGACAATAGCTTTGCGGCTTCAATATGCATCTGTTACAAAAAACGTTATAATCAGACCATACTTCTTATCACCCTATCTTCGAAGCCAGAAGGTATACTAGCTACGAAAACTAATAGAATCAAAATACGAGAGAAACATTACGAACCTTTTGTTTCTTCAGTACGTCGATTAACATTAATTGTTTCTTGAAGGCCAGTAGTACTTCTGATTTTTGTTTCTCCAAACGTTTATTTTCGGCTTGTAGTTTGGTCACTGTTTTTTTGAGAGTATCGATTGTGTCCTAATAAGTCATAAAAATGTTGACACATAGACTGATTGAAAAGCACAAACATTGTGGATAAACCAGTGAAATGATTTACCTTGGAATCAGAAGATACGGTCGCGACATGAGACTTCCATTTTTCGATTTCCTCTAGAGCGCGATTCAACCTAGCAATATCAAACATAGATTAGTTGAAATGAGATCACACAAGTTTTGAATCCAAGACGAACTCACTTGACGTCCTTTGTAGATTTGTCGTTCTGATTCTGCTTTGTTTCCCTTTTAAACGTTTCCAATTCCTGCGAACGGGTGCGTCGGTGAATAACATGAATCAATGACACAAATAAAACGAGCTACGCAAACCTTTCTCAAACTGTTCACTTCACTTAATAGTTTTTCATTCGTGCTTTTCAAGTCTTCGCTTTGCTTTTTGTTTTTCGTAAGGATAGTAGTCACGTTTGTGTGCTGCTTGGATAGTTTATTTTTCTCTGTTTCTACCGAGCGAAGTGTATCTTGTAGCTTGGAAATAGTTGCATCCTATAGCAAAAAAATGTTTATAGGCGTGCTCTCTAGTGAATAATTGAAAAGGTGATCATATTGCCTATGCACTCTGAGATCACATTTACCTGTTGTTTCCGCTCTTTTGCAAGTTTCATGAACTCTTCATGAATTACAGCTAACCTTGCTTTTAAATACCTATTGGTTGCCTCTATATGTCCCAAAGAGCCTAAAGTTACTGAAACATCTCTTTTAACATTGACCAACTTGTAGTCCTTACCCAACCCGATTTCAGCTTCCTTTAAACTTGCACCTCCGATCCCTACGTCGTTACCCAAATCGGTAGTGTTCAGTTTTTCCGTAATCTTGGCTAATACATCTGCTTCTGATATTGGTAAATCTAATGTTGATTTTGAATTTAAGGTTGTGGTAGAGGATGCTGTGGTGGATTGCTTGTCGGTTAAGGTTGCTTGGGATGACAATGCTGATGTCGACGACCTAAATGAATATCACACAAATGGACAAATGAACAAAGGATGAATATATGCGTAGGTTTTATTGATATACAGTTGAAGTATACTTACTGTTTGGATGTTGTTTGTGATCTTCTTTTTCGGAGCTGAGAAGTTGGGTGTTCGGATGTCGCATCTGGACGCGGTGCAGAGTGCGGACGATCGATAGACTTTAATCCTTCTTTCTACATTACAATATCGGACATAAACTAAATTAATACATTAATGTACACATTAAGCAATGAAATATTTGATGACAAAATATACCAGTAGGGTTTCCGCTTGTTTCACGACATTGTCTGTCTTGGATTTCAGTTTGGAATTCAGTAGCCTGTAAAGACGTTTCAATGAATTGATTCACCACACATCAATTCGTAGAAGCCAAGTAAAGTTACACAGAAAATGAGTATAGATGTAACCTGTATTTCTTTTCTCTTTCGACGAGCTCCCGAGAGATTCCTAGGTCAGAGTTTATATCTTTTACGTCTCTCTCAGTCGCCGAGGTGTCTGATGCTGAATCGTCGGACGAGTCGTTATCGATAGACTGTAACTGTCGACGACTAGAAATGTTTTGAATAGAGATCATTATTGTATTGCTAGTTTGGTAATGGATGGAGAGATGATCTCAGAGATGTTGACTGGGATGAGGGGAGACTGTCGGTCTGTCAATCTCTTGCAGATCTTGTGGGCCGGTGGTGTTGATCTCGATTGGATATAGACTATTAACAGCTATTAGTCTTTTATTCAAACAAATACGGACTCGGCACAATGGCAACATATCAACGACTGTGCCAAAGCATCTCCATTGTACGGTGAATATACTATAAATGCAGAGAGGGTGAATCCACTCTCCAGGCAGCGACGCGTCCACGGTGGACACAGTGAGGGAATGCATGTCTGGGACTTGTATGGCTTGAATGGCACACCTGCTGGGGAATCTCTCTTCCACTTGCTTATCGGCATGAACCCATAGGCCTGCCGTGATATTGAATGGATACACTATAGCACTTGCAAGTATGAATATAGATATTAGTCATACAGATGAGTCATGACAAATGCACTGTGTCTGGCCAGATCGAAAGGACAAAGGCGGACAAAATGGAGGAGCGAAATGCTGCGAAATCACGGCATGGACACGCGCGCTGATTGGGCAGCCATCTCGACGCGTTCCCTGTTCTTCACTCGGAGTCAATTCTGTGCATTCTCAATTCATTCCCTCTCTTCATTCCAATTCCACTCATTCCCTCTACCACAACAACAACTAGTGATACCCACACTGCACTATCTGAAGCAAATGACCCACATCGCCTCTGTCCCGGACGAACTCCTCGTCAACATCCTCCTCAACCTCGATCCCCTGCACCTGGCCGCCGCTCTCCCAACCTCCCGTCGCTTCGCTCGCATCCTCTCAGACAGAGCCTTCCTGCACTTCCACATCGCAAGATTCAACAACCTCAGATCGCTCGCTAAACCAATCCCGCCCTCCCTCTACCAATTGATCCCACTCTCAACTGCTGATCGCAAAGGGCAAACCCCAGTCCACATCCTCTGCCAATCTGGCCATCTCCACACCCTCTCTTCATTGCTAGCCCATCACTCGTCACTTTCATCATCTTCTTCTCCTCTTCCCATCGCATCCGTCATCGATCAATCCGACAATTACGGCTTCACTCCACTCGCATACGCAGTCATCAATCACCACTTGTCAACCGTGCAGTTCTTGCTCTCCTCATATCGAGTCAACATTCATGCTCAGAATTTTAGAGGAGAGAGCCCTCTCATTCATGCTGTGAAAAGCGGCTCACTAGATATTCTCAAATTGTTGTTATTTTACCACTCTCGCTCCTTACCCTCATCGTCGTCTTCGCTTTCCGAGTCTCTACCGATATCCACCCTCATCCATGCGGCAGCAGACAATGGACATGCCAATATTCTTTCTCATCTGCTATCTCTAAACCCCGAATTCTTACAATCTATTAACCAACGAGACTCTTTTGGTCACACCGCTTTACACAAAGTATCCATCAACCGCGATTTGCCCTGTCTAAAAGTGTTATTGGCCAAGGGCGCTCAGCCCAATGTGCCAGATTTTGAAGGAAAATTACCAATGTATTATGCATTGAGTCATCCTGGTGGATTTGATGAAGGTGTTCGAATGTTGTTGGATAATAATAGAACGGATGAAATGAGTGCTTTGAAACATCGACGAAATACCTGGTTGGCTAAAAGGAAAGAAGCGCTATTGCGACAAAACAAAACTGGTATTACAATCCGTGCTGCTTGTTAAATGCTTTTGTATATTACAAACACGTTAAGTAGACTAGTTGCAGCATTTATGTTAACGGAAAAAGTATTGGAAAAAACATGTAATTTTCTAGCAATGTATCATATTAGGATAACCCACGAATGTACACATTAGAATATACCTATGATCAATAAACACGTTATCGAACCTTTCATCTGGATCTGTGCTCAGATAGACTTTACCGACTGTTCTGTTTCCCTCAATCCAAATTTCAAATGCTGTCCTGGTGGCAGCATAAACGGACGGACGCTGAACAAGCGCGCCGTATCGAGTCTTGCAAGCAATGCTTGTCATCTAAAGTCATTGGATAGTTCTACATTGCAAAGTTGAGTTTATTTAAAATCTCGGTATTTAATCCGTCAATACATTATTGTAATAAGATATATCGTCATCAGGATATAAATCAAAACTTCGCATCGGATGCAATGAAACTGATGGCACGCAAAAAAGGCCATGCAGATGCAGCGGTAATTGAAGAAGTGAAGCATACAAATTACAATAATAATAGCAAAAGAATAATCAATCTAACTGGCTTGAAGATTTCAATGAACGATTTGACAACTAACGGACTGACAACTTGACAAAAAAAAATTTATAAATCCAAGTAAAACGGTATCCCATCATCTTGATTCACCATCAACTTTTCGGCTCTCAATATTTCTTCTTTCCTCGATTCATCATCCTCCAATTCATCTTCATCTTCCTCGTCACTTTCACTTTCACTTTTCAACAACTCAACCGGTAAATTCTCCATATCCAGTAACTTTTTTCCATCAACCAAGAGTCCCCACCACTCTTCTATCTCGGATTTACTAGCTCTACAACCCACAGCGTTAATCCATTTCAATTGTGTCCAACCCGTTAGAGCGAGTTTGATGATATCTTTGGAAATACGGAGACAAAAGTTCATGGAAAAGTATTGGAGTTTTGAACATTCCCGTATCACGAGGGAAAGTCCGGTAGAGGAAAGTTCCGTGCAGTGGGTTATATCTAAATGAGTTAAATTTTTGTTGGATAACGAAACATGGAGGAGTGTGAGGTCGGTGATGTTGGAGTTCCAGGATAACGAGAGTCGAAGGAGGTTAGGACAGGATGGGAGGAGTTTGGAGAAGAATGTGTCGGAGCGGGAAATTCCGGAGAGGTTGAGTGCTGTTAAGTTTGAGAGGTGGGGTGTGAGGGATTGAAAGTGGGGGTGACGGAGTGATTTGATGAATGAGAGATTGAGGTAGGTGATTTGTGGGGGTGGGTAGGAATTGAATTGTGATGAATTCAGGAGAGGCGATAATGAGAGGGTTGAGTTGAACGAGGATCCAATTGGTGAGGACAATGGACTGGACGAAGTCGATGAACATGAGCGGGACGAAGAATTGTATAATCTTGGAGACGAGGAGTTGGAGTTGGAAAGGTCGAGGTAATCGGCTGAGGTAGGGACGGCGGCGGCGGCCGATTGCGTAGTATCAAACATACTTTGAGTTCGCTTCATACCCGAACCCAACGACGAAGGAGCCGAACCACTCGAAGACGAGGATACATGACTTGAACTAGAAGCAATGTGTTCGGAATGATTGTCCAAGAGTAGCAACGGATGTCTCTTTCGTCTCTTTGCGCTGGGTAAATCGTCTGTCGATTCCGCTCTCTGACGTTCAGTAGACGCAGCGGATCTTTCGACTGCACCATTACTATTACTAGTACTACAATTACCACTTGTAAGTAACAAGGACGGTGTGTTCCGCAAGTCATCGAGGACGGCTTGATACTGCTGCTTTTCAGTGACTTCTGGAGTCCGTTTCACCACCGATGACATAATATCTCTAATTTGAGCCGACACCGTCGAATTCGCTCTGTAATGATCCTCCAACGTCGCCAAATTAATGCCTTGCAGAAAAGTAAAATATGGGTGTAACGGCGGGGCGGGCCTAGTTAGGGCGGGGGACTCGGCCGAGGCATGGCTCAGGTAATACTTTGAACTATCTTCGATAAGTGTCCGCAGTTTTTTGAGGTCATTAAGAGTGGATATAATGGGGTATTTGTATAAACAAGGAGTAAAGAGGACGTTGAACTGCTTAGAGACTAGTGCCAAATTGTACAATTCATTCTGAGGTTGACGGGACTGAATTGAAGTGACGGGCGGGATTAGGAATGAACCTATATGAAGGAGTATTTCTGCGGGGAAAACGGAGATGGAGCGTTGGTTTGAATACATTGCTGAAATTGCGTTTGCGCTTGGAGAAGATGGCGGGGAGGCGAGGGTAGACGAGGTCAAAGAATCTATGAGATTGTCAATTTCGGCAAAGGTAGATTTAGACACCGACATAGGGAAGGAGAGAGTAGGGGGTGAAATGCGGAACAGGAAGAGGAAATAAACTCTACACAAGAAATTCCGGGCATAAAAAAAGCAAGACGGGGGATGGCGGGGGGTAAATGCAATGAGCCGAGGGAAATAATTAAAGTCGAATTAAGTGAGGATGAAAAATAAATGCTGTGCACCAGACGCATGCGCTGGGGAGAACGCGAAGCTTATGGCTCGTGCTATTGTCCCCGACGCCGCGCCCCTCTCCCGCCCCGCCCTGGAATTGTCAAATTCCACCCCTATTTTCGCACCCCTTTATTCCGCATCATTATGCGACATCCTCGTCTATTCTCAGCAGACTCAGCTAATACAAGCGTTGGACATTCTCTCTTATCCACAATCGAACCCTTGTCCTCTTGACCCAGCAACGCAGATCGATCGCCAATCCCGGATTGTCTACATCCCTTCCCAGAATGCTCTTAAAACCGTCAACCCATCTTATCATATTGTCAATACATCATCCCTCACTACCACACATCACCCTAAAATCTCATAAAACAAAATGTCCGCCCAACGCCTTTGACGGTTTCAAAAACCGCTCGCTAACTTCTTACGTACGTATTAGTAAAAACATTGTTTAAATCAACTCAACAATCGTTCCCGAAATTCGTAGTCGCAAATCTCTTACATCCCACCACACTTGTCTTACGTGAGATTCAACACATCATCACCCCTCGCCTCTCCAAATTTTTTTTATGCCTCCTCACGCACGTTTCATGACAGCCATCAATAAACAAGCGTCACACTCTGACATTTTGACATGAATTAAACAAGAAAAACACTCAAAAAACCATCCATTCATTCATTCATTAAAACGTTCAAACCACCCTTCAACCGATTTCGCTGCCACCCGGCGGGTCGGGCTTTGCACGGATTGCACCAAAGCTTAATTCCATGCGGTATCACTTGGCTCGGCGTTCGGGGCTCGGAAATTTGGAACCGCTTCATGGGTTTTAGATATAGTAGGCTTCGTGTTCAAGATAAATGAATTCCGTGGCTGGAAACATAGTACAAGCTTTGCATTCGATTACAAGCAATGCATTGGGATAGTTTATTTCCGCCCGTTTGGATTTAGCTTTGTGATGTGATCATGGAAATTTTTCTTCGTTTCTTCAGCATGGTGTGATGACTTTGAAACGGCTTGTTTGATGGAATATGTTAATTTGGGGGGCTGATAGACTATCGACTTTGACAATGTTTCATTCTCATGAATGTTTATAAAATTATCAAATTTCCAAACTACTTCCTCTATAACATTACTTCACTATATGATGAATTTTTTTAATCCCCTCTTCAAAACCTATCGTCCTTCCATATCCCATCCATTCCAATTGCCACACCAAAACCCAACCGCACAGCAATCAAACCACTTCTTGAATTTATTGATTGGGGTTGATTGAGGTGGCTTGGCTCAACGCCTAATATTACACTACCCTCTCTCTTTTCTCTCCATTAACTCTCACTTAACAGCGTTATAACTATTTTAATACCACTCATATTACTTCCCGGCATCACGGCATCGAACACCGTTTACATATCATTACTAATATGCCTCCAGTAATGCAGTAATAAATTTGAATTTTAATGGTTGATCCTGTTCGTGGTTTGTACAAGTCAATGCTCAAGCCGCGCAAAATTGAAATCTGTTCAAGATTGACATCACCCATATTATCAACTATTTAGTATTACCATGCTTGGGCTTTAAGCTGTAAGCACTATATTTTGTAATTCATGAGCACTTCTTTGTATATACTATATATATGTACTCAGCCCCTAATAATCAACTAACTTGATCAGTCGCTAATACCATTGCCTTCAGGCTCTATGTGAGTCCGTATATACTTTTCACTAATTTAACCCCTGGTCTTTCTAATACATTAGGGATTTCGATGCCTTCGGGGACTTTCATATAGACATCGTGCTCCAATTCGCCGTATAATTATGCCGTAACAACGTCCATGGAGGACATCTCAAGCTTGTTGGTGGCGACGAGGGACGACGAAGGCTGTGAGTAGCCTCGTCGTAATTAAATCGACAACCTGGGAATATGTAGTTTGATAATCAACTCCGGGTCGTTGCGAGAAGCCCTGAGCAACAAGGAGAGCTTTATATCGCTCAATCTCGCCTTCGGCATTTCGTTTGCGGACAAAGACCCACAAGCAGCCTACTAGAGTTTTATTCTTCGGTACATCGACAGGGGTTGAGAATACTCGTCGTTTCTTCATTGATCTCACGCTCAACTCGACTTGGATCGCTTCTTCCCACTTCGGCCAATCAGATCGTTCTCGACATTGTTGTATAGTAGTCGACTCTGAAGTCTGGATCCTTTTCAAGAATTGCATTTGCCGTTATAGTATGGTTAATGGTAGTATAGAGAATCTGATCACAGTTGGTCTCATTGACCCCAGAATCCCCAGGATGTTTGATATGTTCATTAATATTGTATCTATGGTGCCAGATCAGGACTTATCACTTTCATCCGCATTAGATTTTTCGACGTCAATGTTATCATCGACATCCTTCGAGTTCAGGTCTGCATCCTCCCCCTCAACTTGGGGGGTAGCATGATGCGGGGGCCCGCCGTCGTCATGTAAAGTCCCAAGTTGATCAGCGGGAGAAGGATTTGCGGGAGCGTTTTGCATTTGGGGCACGAAGGGGAGGCGTTAGAGCGCGAGGAGGAAATATTAGAGGAAGTAGCTGCCGTAGGGGCCTGTTTATTGGAGCGTTTGTTAGCTTTTGGTTGTAATAGAGAAGCAGGAGCAAGATATGGATCGGATTGTAATATGATTATGGTAAGGGAATAAATGTGAGCTTTGGTTTAAAGATAGTAGCTCATTAACCAGGCGGTCTGCATCAGTTTTGAGGTACCATGTTGAGGATTTCGTTGGGCGAAGCGTAGTTATGAAAAGAGTGGGGCCAGTAACCAGCAAGGTAATTAGCATGCATGACAGCGTATCCCCAACTTGAACTTGGTAGGTTGCATTGCATAAGAAGGGTACGCGCGACGTGGGTGATGATGGGTCGAATATTAGTTTTCTGCTAAACCATTCATTTGATCACTCAAAATCAAAGGGAGAACAATACACGACAAAATGCAGACAAAAAAAGGAGTGCAGGATTAATAATATATTTTTTGATTAAATTTGGTGATGAATTTGATTGAAATGGGGTTGATAGTATATTGATATTTTGTTCAGGGTAGTAAAGATGGATGGATGTGGAGAGATATTGGTTTGAATTTGTGTCGAGATGGTCATGATTTTATTTGTTATTATTTAGAATGCAGATAATAAAAATAATTTTATTGAGGTTAATGAATTTACTTGGAGTAACTTTGTGAGTGATAAATATTTTTGAGATGATTTGAATGACTTGAATATTCTAATAGGCTATGATTTAAATCGCAATAACTAGAGTCGACGATAAATTACAGTTTGACTGCAACATTAAAAAGGTTTTCTGAACCTGACAATATTCTTCGAAGAGTTGTTAACATTATCAAAGCATAAAAAAGAATAGTATATTTATTTTACAATTATAGTTTCAAGTAATGTACAGAAAAAATTTCCACCCCCGTTATCAACGTTTTGATTTGAATAATTGATTATTGATTCGCAAAAATAATTCATCCCAAAATCTGAACTTACCCTTTATTGGACTTATTCCCTGATTTATACCTTGAACTCCCAAATCTATTTGACGATGAAGAATACCTATTTGATGACATTGACGAAGGTTTACTTTGGTTTTGTGATTGCTGAGGTGTCGTGATATTTAACGAGGACGACGAAGATGGGTTGGGTATATTGAGAGTTGATTTAGATTGGGACGAAGATGAGCGGGAAGTTGTAATTGAGGAATGTATTTTTGAATGGGTACTCTGCTATTTTAATGCAACGAATATCAGACTTTGTAGTAAAACAGGGAACGATAAAAAGGTTATAAACCTTATTTTCTGAATCTTTGCCGTTATTGATATGATTGACTGAGGATGTCCTGCTTGTACTAGCGGATATCAATCGGGGTAACCTCGATGTATAAGCGCGGGGATTCGAATGAGTCGAATGAGAAGACTCTTTTGGGTTGGGTGCGGAAAAGGTGATCGCGGTTTGGGGTCGCAAGGTCTATGAGTAGAAAAAGGGAGGTTTAGTGAACGGCAAAAGATGAGTGTATCTGTTCTGATAATGCACCCTCTGATGACTTTGGGATGAAGACTCCACCAATGGATTCTCTGGTTGCTTGATGAATGGTGTCCCGATTCGGGTTGCATTTGAAACTGAAATGGGAGGTAATCGATTCCCGCCAGTACTAGGTCTGGTGTCGTCTCTGTTTACGAAAAAGATTAATCAAAACCTCGGATTCGATAGAATAGCGTTTAATAGCTTACCGATGAAGTCGGCTGTGGGCTGTGGTCATTGGCCGAGGGATACTAAACCGCAAATATGAAAGCTTCGTTAACGCCACAAGTCAAAAAGACTCGGAAAAAGAAGTTAAAACCACCTTGACTTGGTTGGTGCATCAACAGTTGTTCGTCCTGCAGTAACATTTATGGGCGGTAATCGGGTACTTGGGAGATGCCGTTTATTCGACGCGCTGAATAAATTTTGCCGAAGATACGGAGACGTTCCAAGCTGTAGCGCCGTTGCAGGGCGTGAAAGAGAATTGGAATGGGCCGGTGTATTCGAACCTGCTAAAAATGGGATTTGATGGGCGGTGCTATTCGTAATCATTTTGTTGAGATTAGAAATTACTTCAGGTTATGTGAACAATAAGCACAGAGCATACATTGGTCGGGCTGAAGAAGTTCGGCTTTGTAACGATATAGATCTGATAGTCATTACTCCGTCCAATTCGCTCGGTTGTTTGTGGTCCCAATCAGTTAAGAATTGGCTGTTATCTTTCCAATGCGTGGAACGAGCGCTGCTCTTCGCTGTAGACGTACGGACGGATTCCATGGAAGATTCAAATTGCGGTTCAATCTAACACAAATTCAAATGAATAATAGTTTACATCATGAGCCTTGACAACCATGACATACCTGAGACAATATTTCTTCGCATAATAAATCGATTACGTTGAATTTAATAAGTTCGGCCGTAGACTCTGAGGGGTCCTTTGAGATCTCATCTCTGGGAATGAATTAGGCATCACCCAGCTGAGGGTCAAGACAACTGAAAAACTTACCTTCTGTCGATTGCCAACACTTCTTCAATATTCCCATCAGCTGCAAATATTTCCTCTTCTGCCGTAATCCTCTGCACATGGTCTGGTTGATAAATCGATATTTCTTTGACTTCGACATCGCAGTTTTCATTGACAACTTTCAGGGCGTCGTCCAATTCACTTTCGTATAAATGGATATTACAATCCTTAAAGACAATGAATAAATTGGATTAGGTAATGAGGATAAAATTTATCATGAAGCAAATGAGGTTCGTACTTGCAATAACATTAAGATATCGTAAACACTTATCCAGCCTACAGGTCGTGACTTGACCTGGCTTCGATAGAGAGGAACAAACGTTATCTTTTTATCGCCACCATTTAAAGAGCTCAAAAGTGCAAACGACACTGTCGATGCATCCGCCGATGAATTCGGCAATGGAAGTTTGGCACCAAAGTCGTTCAAGTCCGTGCCAGAGAAGGCCAACTCTATTTCGACCAATTGAGAAGGTATAAACGGTTTTGTGTTGCCAGGCACTGGTGTAGGACAGCGACTACCGTCATCATCTGATATATGGCCGTGTTTACTTGGAATGCGATCCAGACGATAGCAAAAAATTCCCCTGAATCCATCACGGTAAATGGTCAGGAAAAAAAATGTTTCTAATGTTGCAAGCTTACCATCTGTTTCCATGGGACGAAACTATTTCTTGAATGACATTCACTGTTTTCAAGTTACTCCAATCGAAAATATTTAGAGCACCGCAAAATCTCAAATTCTTGAACGTTGCGATGGGATGTTGGCTAACATTCGACTGGCTTTCCCAAGGTGCCGTTTGAGAAAAAGTTGAGAACTTTGAGTTCGGTACACCCATTCCTCGCACCTCCAGGACCTCAGGATCCGTATCGTCAGTATGTTTAGTTTTTGAAGCATAGAAATAAGGCGACAGTGATCGCCGAGGATTGATCGGGTTTATGGTTTCGAATCCCTCCTCGGTAGACAGTAGCAACTGTTTACCCTGTATCCTACAGGCCCAGTTAATCGTACGAATCACCATGGCTTTGATCAATTCAAACATACCGGATATGAGGGAAAGTGTTCATCCAATCTTGACATTCCTTAAAAAGTAGCTGATTGTCGGTCGTCGATATTTCTGCACAATTTTGATGTCAAGCGGTATTTTGCGAGTTTTATCTGTCGATTTTGATACACACCACCGTACAACAAATCATCGGCACTTTTAAGTAACTTCTCTACTTCTTGCCTAGACTGCTCATCGTAACCCTTTAAGATGCTTTGGTCAATCTCAATTGGAATCTGAACACTAATTGGTTGAATAAACAAACAGAGGTACACACAAATTCAAAACCTGCGGTCGAACAGGTGGCGGTTGAGTCCCCAGTCAAAAGAGCAGTAGAATGACTTGCCCTACTCCCCATATCCACTATAGCGTGCGAAGAAACCAATCCATTTTTGAAGAATATACCATCTAATGAATGCTTGAATCCGAGTTGAAGTTAAGCAGAAAACTCGAATCGCGAACACGAACTTTTCTGCCTCCGTTCCTCTCTCTGAAAATCCATTGACTATCCTCTACTTATATTTATTGCCGTATAAAGTTATGCCTACCGCTATCGAAGGTATGCTTACTGTACTTATGTTTTAAACAGTGTCTAACTGAAATACGGTGAATGATAGTGTCATCGAATCGTCCGTTTGAACCAACGGGAAATTTCGAAGAAGACTTTGCATCATATTGCCAGAGAGAAACATTCAATAGTTCCTTTCAAGTCCGCAAACTCAAATATCCATTACCTCCGATTCCCTTACCGATATATGCATCAGCGGAGACTGGCGCCGACGGTGCAGTCAACAATCAGTCATCAAAAGTCAAATCGGAAAATGCGAATTCACCTATTACGAGCAATTCGCCACCACTTATGCAATCCGGGACGGAGAACAATGAATTCACATATAGCAGCAACTACAAATTCAAGCCTACAATATTGATTGATGCCACAGATGATGTCGATGAGGAGAACCGAGTTGGCGTTCGAAGATGGAAGATAGAGTTGCCGGTAATGAAGGCAGTGTGTGATATCCTACCAACATCTACGACGGTGACTGAACTCTCGTATGTCTAACCATATAATCTGATATGTCTGATCGATGTTCCTAACTGTCAGTGAAGATTTACATGTAATGGTTTGACCGATGGCCATGTTAACTTGTTGGTGTCTGTTCTTCCGTCCACCGGCATCCGATCATTGCAAATCGACCAAAACCCAATTCGGACCGAAACTATATTCGCCGGATTGCTATATCCGGAGAGCCAGCTAGAATCACTCTCACTGAAGTCGAACAAGATTACTAACGTTGGAGCTGCCGCTCTTGCTGCCGCTCTGAAATCTAATAAATCTTTGAGCGTATTAAACCTTTGGTGCAATGAGATCAATAATGAAGGAGCATCATTTCTGGGAGAAGTAGGTTCATTTTAATTGTCAGCTAGCATCAGGTCAAAACTGTTGATAATGTCATTCCTTGCTTCGCAGATGCTGAAAAGTAATCAGAAATTGATTTCTTTGAGTATCGGCAATAATCAAATTGGAGATCAAGGAGCGATTGCAATTTCTAAGGTACGTTTTACAGTGTTACCCGTCATTTTGATACCACATTAATATTCATCGTTTGAATTACTTTAAGGCATTGAGCAAAAGCCCACTTTCACCGGAGGAAATTGTGGCATGTAAGAAAACTCTTTCGGAAGAAAAGAAGCAAATGGATGAAGAGGTGAAGCCGAACCGATGTTCTTACAAAAGCTTGAGCGTTGAGTTAATACTAACCAAGACATTCCATTGAATGCTCCGTTACAGAAAAGCAAATCTGGCAAGCCCAGACCGACGGGTTCAGCCGGAAAGTATGCATTTTTTAATTTGAGTTCCGTAGGTCCATAGGACGGTACAGATATTCAAGTACACTCATTTAGACGTTCGGTAGACAGCTTGCCGGCACAAAAGGAGGATCCGAAGTCGAAGAAACCGCCCCCGAAGCCGGCACAAAAAGATATCAAAACAACTAATTCTACTCCAGCAAATCCTAAGACTAAAAACTCAGCTCAAGAATTGCCTGAAAGCGATAAAAGTAAAGGAAAGTTGTCAGATACTAAAACGCCAAATAAAAGTGATAAAAGCAAGTCCACCGCTAGTGGATCATCAAACAAAAATATAAAAAAAACTGGGAAAATTGACAAAGATGATGCCATTGAAGAAGTATTGCGGATTCTTATTCTTAATATTTGGTTCTCCAACTGACATTTGCCTGTCGTTCTTGGTGTCTAGCATGAGGCGACGCAACAGAATCCACTTTCCGAATCCTCCATCATCGAAATCAACGGCCAACATTATTTTTGGGGAAATCGAACATTACTTCATCTCAATCTCAGTTATAACAAAATCACAGCGAACGGATTGAAATCGCTCTATGACGCTATTTTAGACCAGAATGTGAACAATGTTGATGAGATCGCGTCCGTTCGAACTGCCGTTTCGCGACGCAGTTCAGTTTCTGCGAACTCCCCGCCAGGGCACTCAAAGGATGAAGGACAAAGCGTTAAAGATGACCAATTATTAACAGGGAAAGCTGGACTGTGGGGTCTAGCATTGCAGGTTTGCTGACTTATACATCATTATCGATTGCCGATAGTATCTTAACAGACCTATTTGACCAGGGCAACGATTTTAATTTGCATAATCCGACACATGTCCAGCTTCAAAATCTCGTCTCTTCTCGCAATCCATATGTCAAAAATCAGGATCTCAGCTCGCTTGAAAATATCGACAGTGCTGGCGAATGAAGGTCGTCTTCATCAATAAACTCGTGATTTCGTTATTGTTGTGACTTATATTAACCAGGTATGCGATTGATTGGGCACAATAAAGTGAGGCCATAGTCAATTGAACGTGTATGTCGAAGGCTGATATATTCTTTGTGCAGACATAAAATGTATATACATAACTCTATTTAACAATAATTTGGATTTAACTCGATTGTTTTCCAAAACTGATAATACTATCACTCACACTTTCAATCTCAGACACTTTGTCAATCGTTTGCGTTAATTCTTCAAAACTTTTCCTTGCATGATGACTTGTACTACCCGCAGCATCTTCGGTTCTCTGGGGCTCATCGCGAGTCTCAAAGTGTTCACTTGATGATGCCGACTTGTAATCACTAACACTTTCATTCAATACTTCTGATATTTCTGATCTGTCTGAAAGTTTCCCTTTATCTTGTTCAGTATCATGAACCTGAGATATGAGAGACGGAACTTGATGTGATACATTGTCTGCAATGACCGGAGGCAACTGCCCAGAAGGAGTGCCCAAATTCAAGTATGATTCCCCCAACGGATTTTCATCCTTACTGCTGTGTTCGCTACGCTTTTCTTCATTTGCAGATGCTCTTGTGCGAAACTCACTTTTTCTAAAACTCGAATCCAAAACTTGTGATAAGCTTTCCACCCATTTTTCCGTTTCAACCGAAGTTCGTAATGGCGTTGGACTTTTTAACCTTTCCAACCCAATTTCGCCAATCGACCGGGACGTCGAGGACACACTAACAGGGCTGGAAAATTGACTGATAGCGCTCAGCAAGCTTCTAGGATCTTCGTATTTAACTTCAGAGACCTCTTCTATTTCTATCGTCTCGTCCAAGTCCCCGCTCAAGTGGCTCGGTCCTTTACGAGACGGTGTAGTAAATGTCGGAAGGGGTAACATCGGATGAGATGAGGATGCAGGATGGTGAGGAGACACGAAAGACGTCGATGACATCTCCACGTCATGAAGCAAGCTGACATTAGTAGTGACCTTGTCTTTGCCGACGTTTGACTGAAATTGCTCCGATAACACTATCGGACTCGCCGATTTTAGATCTGGCAGTTGCCATGCCGTCGTACTAGAGGAAGCTTGCCCATTTTTGGGTGCATTGAAAAATGAATCGGGACCAGCGATATCGAGTGGAATATGAATTTGAGGAGTCGTGGCGACTTC
This sequence comes from Paraphysoderma sedebokerense, assembly GCA_025602915.1. Classification (NCBI taxonomy): domain Eukaryota; kingdom Fungi; phylum Blastocladiomycota; class Physodermatomycetes; order Physodermatales; family Physodermataceae; genus Paraphysoderma; species Paraphysoderma sedebokerense. The sequence continues at coordinate 117,742 of JAHLJZ010000042.1, read as the reverse complement.
GAGGAAGGAAACGTCAGGAACGAGAGATTTCACTGGAGATTCATCCGCGCTTTTCACAAGGACTGAAGATATCTTCTCCGACGAAGATTGGGATGGATCGGATTTCGACATATTGTCATTCTCTGCGGAATTATCTGACGCTATGACCTTTTCTTTGCCTTTGTGAGGGGAAGAAAGCAAAAATGAATGTTCATTGAGTGGTGGCTGTACTGCTATTACACGCCGAACGGATTCCGCTGACATTGATGTCTTCAGTCCTTGCTCTCGTTGTTTCGTTTTCGTTTCTGTTTGAACTTCTCCAGGGGACAACATTCCACTCAGTTCCCCTTCACTGGTCTGATCTTCCCGTCGAACAGTTTTGACCGCTGGCGCTCGTTGTGGAACGATTTCACCTTCAATGAGACCATTAGTAAAGTTAAACAGACTATTTGACAACACGCGATATACCTTCTGACAGCGAGTAACCAGGAGGTACTTCTCCAATAGAATGCTCCCCTTCATCTCTATGTTGGCCGATACTAAAGGAGTCCTTAGTGGACGTTAAGGATTTGCTTAAATCGTCCTCCGAATCTCGAAGCAGCTTTAGCCTTTGAAGAATTTCTTTCTTCTTTTTAGTCTTCAGCAAGGTAGTCGGGTCTTTGTTGGGTAAATCCTGATTTCTCCCTGACTTAGAATTCGTATTTTCCTCTGTTTTACTAGTTTCCGTCGCTTTTGCTCTTGAATATTTGAGTTGGGGCTTTGACGATTTCATGCGAGACGACGGATCCACTTCACCAATACTAATTTGCTCTGAACTCATTTCCTCATCATCAGCCATACAGGACGTCGAACTCTGCGAATCGCCTGATCCTGTACTCGAGTCTGAAGTATTTGATTTAAGCGTGGTTACCGTAGTTTTCGGTATACCAAGCAATTGAGTGATATTTTCTCGGCTAGCCTCGATCTCTTTCAACATATTTGGTCCGATGCGTTCGACGATTTCGCCCTCGCTACAGAATCAACATTGTGAGTACCCGAAGGTACTTGATTCGAACCAGAGCTTACATGATTTACCTATAGAATTCGGTTAAGGCTTCTCCATCCGAAACTAAAGTCGAAATCGTTGTCACAGCTCCACCGGTACTAGTTGTTTCATTTGAACTGGACTGTTCTGGAGGTTCCGACGCCATGGCGGGACTTTCAGTGGGAGGATCAATTTGAATACCGACATCAGCTCTCGAAGCAGGCGTCTCGACCGCTTGAATTGCAGCATCCTGTGGCGGTGACTTCGGAACTTTCGGCGACGGATTTGGGGGCGATTCTGCCGGCTTGATCACGCGATCTATGGAGATTTTCAAAAATTATAAGATTACGTTCCTAGAGAAACGTAATCAAATGTTCTTATACCTTTCATCAATAAACTAATCTCTTGATCGTCCATTATCCTACTCTTCATTTCAGTTTCTGACATATCATGTTGTAGGCTTTCAGCACTTTCAAAATCACTAGCATAAGCCTCTTCTGTCTCTGCTGAGGTATCTTTAGTCGAACTCTCGACTTCTTTCTCCGCCGAAAGCGATGGCAAGGAAATCTCCTGATCCGCCGCAATGCGTTTTCGTACCTCATCTGAATCCATGTTAGATGAGGGAATAGAAAGGGATTTCGGTGGCGGTGTTGGCGGACGAAGTTCATTTAGAACAGCCGTCACAATCTGTCGTAACTCTTGATGAATGACTTCGTTCAGAAGGATGTCACGAATCTCCGACAGAAGGATTCTATGTCTCTCATCTTAATTTGCATTAGACTGATTTCATGGCATCTGCAAAGAGAATAAACATAATAAGCTTACTCTGTTGTTCTTCGAGCAGCAGACGCAGAATTACTTCATTTTGCATCCATTCAACGATATGATTTTCGATCAAGCCACCGTTGTTCGCAGCTATATCTACCTGAACCGGAGTATGATACACCTGTGGTTCAGGTTTCACAGAAGCCTGGTGGATGTGTTCAGTGTTGCGTAATCGGAAGAGAAAGAAATATCGAATACAAACCGGTTTCTTCGTTGGGGGAGTATCATACTGTACTGCTTTTGTGCTGACTTTCTTGGGCGGTGTTGCAACTTTAGGAGGTTCAGGCGTCATCTGTGTAGACCTTTCTTTTTTTTCTGGGACAGTCTGCGTTGTGCTGTCTAGGGTTGTATCTGCATCACGTAAAAATTAGTAATTGTTAGAGTTATTCGAGGACAATGGTTTTTTACTTTTTGGAACTGGCTTTGATTCTAACCGACTTATCGGCGACTTCGGGGACTGTGGTGGTGGGGACGTCATCGTCGAAATTTCGCTTTTCGGAATTGGCGCTACAGGGGACGGTCTTCGCAGAGAACAACGTTAAATAAATGCTAAATCTACGCAAACCAAAGTCTGAGCTTCATACTCACGCTCTGATGATTTCTCGAATAACTTCGCGCACTTGGGATTTAGGGGGTTTCACAGGGGATGTCGGGACATTCAAATATGGCGGTTTAATTGAAGTTCGCCTTAAAAAGATTGGGTTATCAGATAATCGTACGTTGTAAAATTTATTTGGTGGCTTGAGAGGCGAGGGAGGACGATCTGTATGAACATGAGATTGCCGGGTAGGTGAAGTTGGTGGTGATTTCGCACTCAGAGGTTGTTTGCCGGCCGGAATAGTTGTCTTCGCAATCGCTTTACTTCCTTTCTTCAAAGCCGGTATCTTCGTCGGTGGATTTTTTCGAGTAGCCTAGCCAAGACGGACGTCAACTTTGTTATCCGTAAACTCGAGACAACAGAATCCTTTGATAAATTACTCTCAACTTCTCAAAAACGCGCTTTTGCGCTTCCTCACGAATCTTTTCTAATTCCTCCGTTTGATTCGACAAATTTGAGTTGGTAAATATTTTGGTGTCTGCATAATGTTTGATTATTGATTTGAACATACGTCAATAAAGAGAAATCAGAATTCTCACCTAGGTCAAATGTCGATTTAAAACTCTGAATCATTTCCTGACTTTTTACCGACATCTCGCGGATTTTTCTACGGGTCGCCTCATAATCATGAGTTCCCTGTAATAATATACCCTTCATATAAGAATTAGTCGATCACGCTTGGGAGATAAAAGAGCACGAGATATTGCTAACCGATATGGGCATTCTCCGTCCGGAAGTCGAAACAATAGACTCATCAGGTCCCATCAACTCTGATAGAGAGGACTGATCATAAGTTTGTTCGATTCTCATCTGTGCTTCAGCTTTCCGTCTTCGCAACCGTTTCTCTTCCCTTTCTCGACCAGTTGACACCTTTTTTTCTTCAACGGAATCGAGCACTTTTTGTATATCATTTCTAATAGTTTCTAGTTGTAAATTTACTATCTCTGTGACTACGTTTCTATCGACTGTATTTGATACTTCTGGTGGGACATTATTGACATCTGACGGTTGATGTTGACCTTGATTTGGCGCCGTTGGGAGTACGTTGTTGAGAGGAATACGGTAAGGACGAGTCAAGTTTTGGATGGAAGATCCCTATACATCACAGGGTGATCATCAATCTGGTACTTCCACGCATCTACACGACGATTTCTTACCTCCATTGCATCAGTTGCTTTTACAATGTTGAGAAAAATCGAATTTAATTTCTGCAATTGATGTCCCTAATATTCGGATACGATATAAGAATATGTACATTGAGATTAACTTCAAGCTTAACTAACCTGCCAATCAATGTGCTTCTCGTTCAACTCTTGAAGAAAATGAATATGCTTGAATGCCTTGAAACAACATATTAATCATAGATACGTCGATGCATATAATAGAGCGGCCCTTACCTGCTGCTTTACAGATTCACTTTGAACGTCTAACAGATCCTTTTGCTTACTGACGAAAGCCTCATTCATGGTGTGGAGTCGCTTGTGAAGTTGTTCCAGCGTCGATAAATGCTGTATAAAACCATGGGGTTAGCCTACCTACTCAAAATAATTACTCAGGATAAATCCAAAATAATACATTTTCGACTATTTCTTGATCATGTACGACTTTCGAAACCAAAGTGTCCGCGAAATTTAAAGTTTCAAAGGCCGGCGGTCCGCCTGAGTTAACAGCGTCCTTTGGAGCAGCCTATCATACGAATAGAATTAGGTTCAATACAAAATACCGATATCGACTTGAAAACAATCTATTTGATACCTTCGGCGTTTCTGCAGATTTGACTTGCTGGCCAGCAATACTGCTCGTAGGTGGCGGTCGCGGCTATCAAGGAGCAGCGTCACTTCGGGGTAACTGATTACAAAATTTACCAGAAAGAGCATACCTGATCCGATTCTTTGGTTACTACCGGATTATTGTCCTTTATGAATGAATCCATAGTTAGTACCGAATGTTGGTAAATTCCAAATGTTATCATCGCGGTGTACATTGTTCACACTCATATTCTCCTTCCCCAATGACTTCTTCTTTGTGGGCATTGGCTTCCTCTTCGATTTCTTCTTTGATACCAAAATCTGGCCGTCTGTTGCCTTCAATACTGATTGACTCTTAATTTCGGATTTCTCACTTCTGTTGTCTTCGCTGACACTTGATCCAGAAAGTCCAAGTGAACTTTCAGATCCACCCATGACTTGACTACTGATAAGATTGGCATCCAAGGGTCTATTTTCAACATCATCAATGAGTAAACTCTGTTCTGAGACTGCACCAATATTCTTTGTCTTTAGTTTTCTTCTTAGATTTTGTATCGAAGTTTCCCAGACTTTCTGTTTCTGTGGACTCGTATTCGACTTGTCTTGGGACGACGGGTCAGGTTGGTTGCTGAGATTCTCGGCCCTTTGCAACGCTCTTTGGAATAATGAATTGGCAGAGGCAAGAGTTCGTTGCAGACGAGCAAGAGTGGGGTCAAAATCGTCGTCCATTTGAGCACTTCGAGCGTATTTATGCGCAGTTGTTGAACATGGAATGAATGCATTCAAAATGTCGCGGGATGGATTCTTCGTGCTAGCAATTTTCGTGATAAAAGGAAAACCCTTCTGCTCATCACTCCTACTCACAGAGAAAATGAAAGCATGCAACTCAAATATATTTATGAAACACAGTAAATCTCATTTAGAATTAACAATTAGAGGAAATAGTCGGATTGTGCCCCTCAATGACTTCTGCCACCGAGCCCCTGTGATCGTTGCTTTCAAAAGCATTTTCCTCAATCACGGATTCGTTTACATGTATATATAAATACAGTCATCAACAACAACATCAAAGTCAACAGTTAAATTAGCTGGCAACCAACGCTGGTTCCTTTTGTTTCACTTTTTCTTTCTGCTTTTCCTTGGCAGCGGTCGGCTCCTTTGTAGATGCAATCGGTTCTAGTGGATCAAGAATATTCATTGAGTGAAACGGTAATGTCGAACGTACAAACAGGTTCGTAACATCAAAGAAGAGTTACTTGAAAGCAAACCTTTTCCATCCGCTGCCTTGGTTCCAGTCGGTAATTCCTGAGTGGGGACATCTGGCATCGAATCGGCAACTTTGGCCAGTTCTTCCTTTTCAATATCTTCCAACTCTTTCAATATACTTTCTTCGTCCTCTGTCGTTATTTGCCCGTTCAGTATATTTTCAATTTCCTGACGATTGGATTAAGAATAAAAAGTAAACAAACAAAAGATATTAGTTCCTAGCTATAGTACCACACTCCGCACAGTTTGCCGATTTTTAAAAATAAGGAAATGAATGAAGCTAACGATAGACTACGAGACAGACAAGCAGAACTGAGAAAAAGTTATCCGACGTACATTTTGATATTCAATCGCATCAGCGGTATCTTGCATTAACTTTTCAACTTTCTCGATTGACATTTCATTATGTATCTCTTTCAACACTTCATTACCTTTCTGTAGGCCTTCAAATACTTGTTTCTCGACCAACGCATACTCTATTGAATTTGTCTACGGAAAAAATAAAACACATTAGCTTTTACACTAAACCACTTACAGAGGTCGACCCACTAAAAGTCGATGGTTGCAACGACATTATACCCTGAAGGATAATGACGCCAGAAACCAGAAAAAAACCGAAAGAATTTAAAATTTATACCAGTTCTTCTAAATTGAACAATTGTGCATCTGTTTTCTCAATTAACGTTTGCTGATATTTCTTCTTTTTTAGAGCTAACAACGCTCGTTTCTTGTCCCCGTTAGATAAATGTTTCTTCGCAATTTCAGTCTCTCGTTGTTGAACTTGTTCCAGCTAAACCCAAAAATCCGTACGGAATAACAATTAGACGAAATAAAGATGGTTATTATGATTGAAGCTAGGAGAATGCCTTCATAGACGTTGCAAGAACGGATTGGACCAAGGTCAAGTCAGAATTACCTTTTTCTGATATTGTTTTAACTTGTCCCTCTGTATCTTGAGTTCCAATATTGCTTTATCATGAGATGTGACTTTGTTTGCTGACTTATTGAATACGTTGCCCATTTGTGGAGATTAATTCAGATTTCACAGACCACGGAATGAAGAAGCGCAGGCCGCCAGGTCAGGACTCTGGAACTATCATTCAAAGAAAACCGAACTCGAAGTTACTCGGTCCATCACCAGATCCGCACGGTACTTTGGCTCTGCTAAGAATTTGAAGGTTTCGGCTTTTAATCGTCAAAAATTAATTTATTTCAACCTTCCTCTCCACTGACATTATGTTCAGAGGAAAATAAATCAAAAATGGGTTTCTGATCATCCTCTTCCACCAACACATCCAACAAATCTTTGGCAACTTCATTCACATCATCAAGCAATTCTTTCACATTTCCGACTCGTTCAAATTCAACCACATTTTTCCATTCCGATTTCAACGCATCAGTCCATGTATATGAATGGAACGCAGACGAAGACGAAGACGGAGGGTGAAAATCAAGAAAATCAAAATAATCCGGGACAATTTTTCTCCAACTTATGACCCGTACCAACGAGATAACAAATAAATAGGATAATTGTTCCGTCATACCAGGTGCTTTGATTAACAAGTCATCGGGTTGTGGCATTTTGAGTTGCAACGATGGGACTACATTCATCGAATTTGTTTCGGCACCCTTAATATTCTCATCCAAATTTAGATGATCGCTTTTGTCGATGTTCCCCTTTTCTTGGGTATCTTCTTTCGAAGTCATTATGGAATCAGTAGGCGAAGAAACGTCGACATCCATGTTAGATGAAGATTTTTGTTGATCCTTCCCACATTCATTGTCGTTCGTGTTTCCGTTTTCCGTGACACCGGCAACACTACCCTCCGAATTTGACCACCAGAAACATTCGTTTACTATCGCCCCCAAAAATCTTAATCCGCTTTTGACAATTTGAACTTGTAGTCTCAAATCCTGCAGACGTTCAGCTCGGGTGTCTGGCATGTCAAATGGAGAGTGAAGTCGTTTTAGTAATGAAGAGATGGTGAAATGAAGGAGGGTAATGAGATTGGTGATAAGAGGAATCGGCTGAGGACTTGGAAAGAGAGATGAGTGATTAGATGATCGAGGATGAGTTGCGGAGGATGATACCGCATTGGTAGTGGATGAGGATGAGCGAGAATTGCATAATATAGGAATGAATTGAGAAGCGTATAAGGTTGAAAGCACACTGAAGAATCGGATGACGGTTAACTGCAGTCTACGGATTTGATAGCAATGTGTCTGATCCGATTCCAACTTGTTGTTCGGGTGAAGGCCACTGGTCTCCTTGAGTGGTTCTAAAGCTTTTGACTGTTGAATGGATGATTCGGTTCCAGTATTATCGGTAGGTCTTGACTCTGCGGACTCGGCCCAATTAAACGGCTCATAATTTTCACTCAAGTACCTACACAGAATTCCAAACAGACTTGGAGTTCCTCTTTCGCGCTTTCTTTCTCCTACTCGCCCCTTTTCCTTCGGTTCCCTTCTACTTTCTATATCCCTTGTACTGTTCAGAGACAACGTTGATGAGGATGCCGACGCGGACGACGGAACCAACCCTGTGTTTTTACTCCTAGCAATCATACACTCTCTGAAGAACATTTCACTTCCCGAGCTCAATCCCATGAACAGTTCCACTGCTTTCGTATGAATTACGCTCGGTAGCGCCGGATCAAACAGATAAATAAATGAAGTTGATTGAATCAATGAATGAAGAATTGAGAGATTAACCTTAGAGAGGTGATCTGCTATTGAGGCTGGAAGGGAGGAAGATGTGTACTTAAGCTGTGAATCTGCTGAGAGAAGGGTAAGAATTGTCAGGATACTAGTTACTGAGGCGATGATGACAGGGAGAGAGACAGAATGGTAGGTTGGGAGTGCAAGTGGTTGATTGAGATGGTCGGCTCCGTCGGGATCATAGTCAGACTGCTGCTTGAATGAACCGGAATGCGGTTTGGAAGAATCTTTGTGACTGTGACAAACTTGATTCAAGAATTCTGCTAACGTCTTAACCAATTCTATCAACTGATTGAAAACCCCGAACGATGGGTCCGTTATTTCAGAGAGAGCGTTATCTACCGTTCCATTGCCCAATTCGTTATCTCGTCCACGTTTTTTAGTGAAGCTGCAACCTCCATTATCGGTTTTCGTGTTTGCCCATAATTGTTTCCTAACGTCTCTAAAGCGTTCCACCAGGAATTGTATAAGCCTTATGATATGCGGTACAATCCAAAACAAGTCATTGACGTCGTGCTTCCGCGTTGCAAAGAATAAATATTTTCCGAGCACTTCCAATAGCGGGAGGGCGGTGACACTTGAAGGCGATGAAACAAGAGCAGTAAAATAGGTAAGAAATTCCATTGGAAGACGGGTAGCGTCATACGAAATATTTACGGCCGGTGACGAGGAGAATTGTGCGATCGAGAGTGATTTTACTGAGGCTAGAATATCATGGTTGACGTCTAATTGTATCGAATGCGAATTGTTTGATGTTGAATCTCGAGGTCGTGAAGTTGGGAGGTTGCTTTGAGGTCGCGCCATTTTGGGTTCTGGGACATTCGTTTCGTTTAAAATAGAATCATTCACATTAATGTTATCATCGCTTCCACCTGCTTCAACTATGACAGTGATATCACCAAATGTCGTATTAGCCGCCGGATCAATCGACATGGATGATTGACTACCTTTGTCTTTATCTCTCTCCACTGTCACTTGAGTCATAGATAACCGTTGCCTACTAACTCTTTCAGCGTCATCTAATTTACTCTGCAATTCATGCTGGGTAAATAGAAATTGAGTTTGCATTTTTTCAATTTCATTTTTGGCTTCTCGTTTTAACTTTTCCTTCTCGAGGTTTAACAATTCTTCGTTTTCTTTCAGTTTCTGTTTCAAAGTCAGATTTTCAAATTCTAGTTTTGTGTAATTTGATCGAATGATAGAAACTTCGCCGTCTTTTTTGTACTTTTCTTGCAACAAAGTGTCGGATCTCGAACGAAGAGATTGATTCTCATTTTTGAGTTTTTCAAGTTCGGCTAGCACAGTATCGAGGTCAAGTGAATCAGATGAAGCTTTCTGGTGAGAGGATGTCGGACCGTTAGTAGTGTGTATCGAGTAAGAATTGGAATTGGTATTGGGAAGTTGATGACGACGATTCTCGGGCAAAGGAATTTCGCGCGAATTTACCATTCCTGGTCGTGGACATGTATACTGTGCATTTATATCGGCTCCGCGGCTTGAATCATGCAGCTGCCGATAAGCTGTTTGATCAAAAGTAGAGGTTGAAATGGAAGAATACAGATTTGAATTCGATCTAGTCGACGAAAAAGCTTGGTTTTGGTGGGCTGTAAGTTGTGTAGAAGTCGGATTTTGGTTGAAGGATGCCGTTGTCTGATCAATTTGAGTCATCACTCGGTCGAGCTCCTCCGGGTTTAGTTCAAATGAGTCGATCTCAAACTCATCGTCATCATCCCCAAAGGAGGGAATTGGTTGACGTTGAGACGGCAGTCCTTCAAGGCTTGGGGGAGGCCGGGGTAGATTTCTCGGGAAGGCAGAGTTAGAGGAGGAGAATTGCAAAGTCGGAAGCCTGTTACTACTTCCATAGCGACTCGATATAGTGTTGTTAGTGTACGGCATTTGCGAATGCTTTGACATTGATCACCGAATTCGATGTTGTATAGCTGAAACGTGAGCGAGTTAAGCGGGAAGGAACAGGCAAAGCAAAGCCGGACCAAGTTTTAGTCTTGAATGACTACACATGCATGAAACTAACTAATTTAGATCCAATAAGAGAGAATGCTTTCTGGAGATATCATCTTTCAAGCAGAAGTCGGCAATGGATAATCGGTATCTTCAGTGGACTGAAGGAATGTCTGACGTCGAGATTCATCATGGGAGGAACGACAAAACAACAAATACTGCATATCATTCCTGCATCATTTTATGTATGAATTGGTCCATCAATTCCAAAGGGAATGTGTGGAATACATTAATAGTATTTACATGTTCTTTCTAATCTGCCATAATCTACACATCATAATATAACTCGCTGAGACGATGGGTGAATTTGACCAATGCGTTATGGTTTTCCATGTCTAAATCAAAGACTTGTTAATACAACATCCCCTTCCCAAAATCCAAATATTTGTGAAAATGCAATAAAATAAAATCGTCTATTGATGCGAACCAAAGTTATGTCCAAAGGGCGTGTGACTCAACTCTTGGATGCTCATGTCTGGCTTGACTTGGCCGACAAACTCATAGAATCCATCTTCAAATTGGGAGCCCTAATATATGTGCACAGAATAAAATTCAAAAAAACAATGATTTGTCAACAACGATGGTAGAAGGAAAACCAACAAAAATGTCGACAATATACCGGCTGAAGGTCGACTGTGAATTGGCCTTGGTCTGATGATTCGAACTTGGCATTGGTTGGATTAGCCTACGGACGTGCGAAACAAATGTAGTTAAAAACTATTGCGGGATGTAGACGAAAGAAAGCGGACGTCAAAAAGAAATTTACTTCGATCAGTCTACCGACTATTCTGACAGTTCTGTTTGTGAACTGAGAGAGGAGGGCGGTGTTAACGAAGGGGGTGGGTTGGATCTGATCGGCCATGGTGTGTGGTAGCTTTTATAGATAATATTGCAGCAACAGATCTAAAGACGGATGTGGAGTTGGAATGGGATGGCGGATGGCGGTGCAGAAAGGGAATGAGAACGAAGACAAAGGGAACACGGAATGGCCCGCTTTATTTTAATAACAAATTAGTCGGTTTGCTGAATGATGTATCTTTGTGTTAAGTAAGTGGAGTTGTACCATATTCACCACATCTTGTTCTTGTTGGACACATCATTTTTAACAGTTTAAAAGTATATATATCTGACATTTATTTACGCTGGCCTGCCCCTCCACCGCTATAAAAGTTGTATAACCGCGACACTTTTGCTGGCGGCTGAAAGTCCTTCTACATTTAAAAAAAATATTGGCATTTTGTACATTCTCTTTGTCAACCTTGAGTCGCATTCTCTTTTTCGTTTTTCATTTCTATACACCTCAATGTATTTCTCTCTTGTGTCGGATCTGTGTAGCCAGTATCAGTGTTAGGTTAACGGCAATTGATAACGGTTGAGACATCAATAGTATAGTAGGCATAACACAGATAATTGTTATTCAAAATGTAGAACAATAATTTGACGGTCAAGTGAGATTACGAGATTAGGAAGTGGGGAGGCGGGAACACAGATTATAAGTCGTGGACATTGACAAAATCGCTGGCTTCCTTCCGCCAAGTAAACTGTCCCCTCATTGACATAAGCTATCTACATAATGTCTGACAACACTGCAGAATCAACAGTCGACCAGGCCACCTCTCCCTCAAACGATGATACCAGACCCACCCTTACCGAGGCCGAAAAACGTCGTCGGAGAAGGGAAGCTCGTCAGCAACGAATTCTGAACGCTGGTAATGACAGGCTGTCAAAGATTACTCAACTTATGACCGGAGCTCCTCCATCGCAGAGTAGCTCATCGGAAGACTTAAACAAAAACAACATCAATGCATCTGAATCGACTGAAAATGATGGAGGTACCAAACAAGCAAAAGTAAACAAGGAAATTAACGACGGAGAAAGTGCATCAATGAAAGATGTTGAATTTAAAGCACCGGAACCGAAGCAAAAGTGTATGTGAGATAGCTTAAGAGTTTCTGCTGCTGTTAAATTAATTGAAATCATTCCCTCTACATCCTTTGGTAAACTATTTCGCCTAACCCATCCAAATTAAAAACCATCAGCTACACCTCTGCAGGAAACCCCGAAACAGCCATCAGTTAGTCTTCCGTCTGCCCCTGTTGTGCAGTCACCTAGTGTAAAAAGGACCCCTCTACAACAACCTTCGTCTTTCATTCAAGAGTCCGATGCCCAACAACTTCGTCAACGAACCAAAAAGACCAAAAAATCAGATAAATCATCTAAATCAGAGAAGTCAAAGATTACTGAGTCACAGAAACCGGAGGTCTTACCAATTCAAATACAGGCTATGTTGTACGAAAAAGCCATACGTCGATGGAACCTCATTCATTTGGCTGTCATGATGATATTTTCGGTCGGAATGTTTGTCATGGTTTGGAATCAGACTACCGAAATTCATGTGGATGGATCAGAGACTCTTGGTCGACTGTTGAGCGAAGAGGCCGGGGAAATCAGAATTCCAGTATTGGTATACACTGGTTTAATCGATCTCTTTTTGCAACATCATCATTAATATAGCTTCGTTCTTTTATGATCAATGCAGAATATTTTCCAATATTTTATTGCTATCGAAGTCGCCCTTCACACCATTCGTATTCTATTCGACAAGGTCTGCTTTCGCTTTTCCATAGTCTTGCTTTTTGATACGGATAATCCCTGTTGCTAACTGTACTTATCCAGATTACTACCTCTCCTCCAACCGCCTCCCTCGGTATCCCTCGAAACAGTGCACTTTATTCCATATCTCAGTCCCTTGAATCTTACTCTTTCATAGTATCTCAGTTTTTCACTGATGTGTCCGTGTTGTTGGTTGTTTTCGGGCTAGGTGTTGTTGGCTGCAAATTGGTGGATTGGGAAGGATGGATACCATTGGTGGATCAAGATGTTGATGTAGATTATGATACGGAGTAAGTTTTCAAAAGAAATCGAGGTGATCTCGAAACATTAGGGAACTTGCGCGAGGTTTAAGCCGTGTGAAAGTTGCAAATGTTGAAGAGATGGTTAAAATGATGGTTCTTTATGTCGTGATGAATGGCGGATTGGTTAGCTGTTGTGTTGATAACAGAAATAATATACTTTTGGACAGCGAGAAAGAAAGTCAGTGTGGCGAAGACATAAGTTGATTTTTGAAGGCTGTGGCATATTTTCAAACCATGTCGAGCCGTTAATCGGAAGATCTGGCTTGAATAAGAACGAGCTTTCTTTCCCTCATCATTTCCATGCATCATTTGATTTTCAAAAAATTTCACGAAATATTACAAAGTTTGTAACTAGATTCAATTTGCCGATATGAACAAAAAATGCCGTTTCCGTGAATTGCACACCGAAAGTTAAAAAAAACTTTCTGGCTAGCAAAAAGCTGCCAAAAAAGTACTGATATCATGCGAATCGCAAAATACGAGGACGACGAAGATGGGTTGGGTATATTGAGAGTTGATTTAGATTGGGACGAAGATGAGCGGGAAGTTGTAATTGAGGAATGTATTTTTGAATGGGTACTCTGCTATTTTAATGCAACGAATATCAGACTTTGTAGTAAAACAGGGAACGATAAAAAGGTTATAAACCTTATTTTCTGAATCTTTGCCGTTATTGATATGATTGACTGAGGATGTCCTGCTTGTACTAGCGGATATCAATCGGGGTAACCTCGATGTATAAGCGCGGGGATTCGAATGAGTCGAATGAGAAGACTCTTTTGGGTTGGGTGCGGAAAAGGTGATCGCGGTTTGGGGTCGCAAGGTCTATGAGTAGAAAAAGGGAGGTTTAGTGAACGGCAAAAGATGAGTGTATCTGTTCTGATAATGCACCCTCTGATGACTTTGGGATGAAGACTCCACCAATGGATTCTCTGGTTGCTTGATGAATGGTGTCCCGATTCGGGTTGCATTTGAAACTGAAATGGGAGGTAATCGATTCCCGCCAGTACTAGGTCTGGTGTCGTCTCTGTTTACGAAAAAGATTAATCAAAACCTCGGATTCGATAGAATAGCGTTTAATAGCTTACCGATGAAGTCGGCTGTGGGCTGTGGTCATTGGCCGAGGGATACTAAACCGCAAATATGAAAGCTTCGTTAACGCCACAAGTCAAAAAGACTCGGAAAAAGAAGTTAAAACCACCTTGACTTGGTTGGTGCATCAACAGTTGTTCGTCCTGCAGTAACATTTATGGGCGGTAATCGGGTACTTGGGAGATGCCGTTTATTCGACGCGCTGAATAAATTTTGCCGAAGATACGGAGACGTTCCAAGCTGTAGCGCCGTTGCAGGGCGTGAAAGAGAATTGGAATGGGCCGGTGTATTCGAACCTGCTAAAAATGGGATTTGATGGGCGGTGCTATTCGTAATCATTTTGTTGAGATTAGAAATTACTTCAGGTTATGTGAACAATAAGCACAGAGCATACATTGGTCGGGCTGAAGAAGTTCGGCTTTGTAACGATATAGATCTGATAGTCATTACTCCGTCCAATTCGCTCGGTTGTTTGTGGTCCCAATCAGTTAAGAATTGGCTGTTATCTTTCCAATGCGTGGAACGAGCGCTGCTCTTCGCTGTAGACGTACGGACGGATTCCATGGAAGATTCAAATTGCGGTTCAATCTAACACAAATTCAAATGAATAATAGTTTACATCATGAGCCTTGACAACCATGACATACCTGAGACAATATTTCTTCGCATAATAAATCGATTACGTTGAATTTAATAAGTTCGGCCGTAGACTCTGAGGGGTCCTTTGAGATCTCATCTCTGGGAATGAATTAGGCATCACCCAGCTGAGGGTCAAGACAACTGAAAAACTTACCTTCTGTCGATTGCCAACACTTCTTCAATATTCCCATCAGCTGCAAATATTTCCTCTTCTGCCGTAATCCTCTGCACATGGTCTGGTTGATAAATCGATATTTCTTTGACTTCGACATCGCAGTTTTCATTGACAACTTTCAGGGCGTCGTCCAATTCACTTTCGTATAAATGGATATTACAATCCTTAAAGACAATGAATAAATTGGATTAGGTAATGAGGATAAAATTTATCATGAAGCAAATGAGGTTCGTACTTGCAATAACATTAAGATATCGTAAACACTTATCCAGCCTACAGGTCGTGACTTGACCTGGCTTCGATAGAGAGGAACAAACGTTATCTTTTTATCGCCACCATTTAAAGAGCTCAAAAGTGCAAACGACACTGTCGATGCATCCGCCGATGAATTCGGCAATGGAAGTTTGGCACCAAAGTCGTTCAAGTCCGTGCCAGAGAAGGCCAACTCTATTTCGACCAATTGAGAAGGTATAAACGGTTTTGTGTTGCCAGGCACTGGTGTAGGACAGCGACTACCGTCATCATCTGATATATGGCCGTGTTTACTTGGAATGCGATCCAGACGATAGCAAAAAATTCCCCTGAATCCATCACGGTAAATGGTCAGGAAAAAAAATGTTTCTAATGTTGCAAGCTTACCATCTGTTTCCATGGGACGAAACTATTTCTTGAATGACATTCACTGTTTTCAAGTTACTCCAATCGAAAATATTTAGAGCACCGCAAAATCTCAAATTCTTGAACGTTGCGATGGGATGTTGGCTAACATTCGACTGGCTTTCCCAAGGTGCCGTTTGAGAAAAAGTTGAGAACTTTGAGTTCGGTACACCCATTCCTCGCACCTCCAGGACCTCAGGATCCGTATCGTCAGTATGTTTAGTTTTTGAAGCATAGAAATAAGGCGACAGTGATCGCCGAGGATTGATCGGGTTTATGGTTTCGAATCCCTCCTCGGTAGACAGTAGCAACTGTTTACCCTGTATCCTACAGGCCCAGTTAATCGTACGAATCACCATGGCTTTGATCAATTCAAACATACCGGATATGAGGGAAAGTGTTCATCCAATCTTGACATTCCTTAAAAAGTAGCTGATTGTCGGTCGTCGATATTTCTGCACAATTTTGATGTCAAGCGGTATTTTGCGAGTTTTATCTGTCGATTTTGATACACACCACCGTACAACAAATCATCGGCACTTTTAAGTAACTTCTCTACTTCTTGCCTAGACTGCTCATCGTAACCCTTTAAGATGCTTTGGTCAATCTCAATTGGAATCTGAACACTAATTGGTTGAATAAACAAACAGAGGTACACACAAATTCAAAACCTGCGGTCGAACAGGTGGCGGTTGAGTCCCCAGTCAAAAGAGCAGTAGAATGACTTGCCCTACTCCCCATATCCACTATAGCGTGCGAAGAAACCAATCCATTTTTGAAGAATATACCATCTAATGAATGCTTGAATCCGAGTTGAAGTTAAGCAGAAAACTCGAATCGCGAACACGAACTTTTCTGCCTCCGTTCCTCTCTCTGAAAATCCATTGACTATCCTCTACTTATATTTATTGCCGTATAAAGTTATGCCTACCGCTATCGAAGGTATGCTTACTGTACTTATGTTTTAAACAGTGTCTAACTGAAATACGGTGAATGATAGTGTCATCGAATCGTCCGTTTGAACCAACGGGAAATTTCGAAGAAGACTTTGCATCATATTGCCAGAGAGAAACATTCAATAGTTCCTTTCAAGTCCGCAAACTCAAATATCCATTACCTCCGATTCCCTTACCGATATATGCATCAGCGGAGACTGGCGCCGACGGTGCAGTCAACAATCAGTCATCAAAAGTCAAATCGGAAAATGCGAATTCACCTATTACGAGCAATTCGCCACCACTTATGCAATCCGGGACGGAGAACAATGAATTCACATATAGCAGCAACTACAAATTCAAGCCTACAATATTGATTGATGCCACAGATGATGTCGATGAGGAGAACCGAGTTGGCGTTCGAAGATGGAAGATAGAGTTGCCGGTAATGAAGGCAGTGTGTGATATCCTACCAACATCTACGACGGTGACTGAACTCTCGTATGTCTAACCATATAATCTGATATGTCTGATCGATGTTCCTAACTGTCAGTGAAGATTTACATGTAATGGTTTGACCGATGGCCATGTTAACTTGTTGGTGTCTGTTCTTCCGTCCACCGGCATCCGATCATTGCAAATCGACCAAAACCCAATTCGGACCGAAACTATATTCGCCGGATTGCTATATCCGGAGAGCCAGCTAGAATCACTCTCACTGAAGTCGAACAAGATTACTAACGTTGGAGCTGCCGCTCTTGCTGCCGCTCTGAAATCTAATAAATCTTTGAGCGTATTAAACCTTTGGTGCAATGAGATCAATAATGAAGGAGCATCATTTCTGGGAGAAGTAGGTTCATTTTAATTGTCAGCTAGCATCAGGTCAAAACTGTTGATAATGTCATTCCTTGCTTCGCAGATGCTGAAAAGTAATCAGAAATTGATTTCTTTGAGTATCGGCAATAATCAAATTGGAGATCAAGGAGCGATTGCAATTTCTAAGGTACGTTTTACAGTGTTACCCGTCATTTTGATACCACATTAATATTCATCGTTTGAATTACTTTAAGGCATTGAGCAAAAGCCCACTTTCACCGGAGGAAATTGTGGCATGTAAGAAAACTCTTTCGGAAGAAAAGAAGCAAATGGATGAAGAGGTGAAGCCGAACCGATGTTCTTACAAAAGCTTGAGCGTTGAGTTAATACTAACCAAGACATTCCATTGAATGCTCCGTTACAGAAAAGCAAATCTGGCAAGCCCAGACCGACGGGTTCAGCCGGAAAGTATGCATTTTTTAATTTGAGTTCCGTAGGTCCATAGGACGGTACAGATATTCAAGTACACTCATTTAGACGTTCGGTAGACAGCTTGCCGGCACAAAAGGAGGATCCGAAGTCGAAGAAACCGCCCCCGAAGCCGGCACAAAAAGATATCAAAACAACTAATTCTACTCCAGCAAATCCTAAGACTAAAAACTCAGCTCAAGAATTGCCTGAAAGCGATAAAAGTAAAGGAAAGTTGTCAGATACTAAAACGCCAAATAAAAGTGATAAAAGCAAGTCCACCGCTAGTGGATCATCAAACAAAAATATAAAAAAAACTGGGAAAATTGACAAAGATGATGCCATTGAAGAAGTATTGCGGATTCTTATTCTTAATATTTGGTTCTCCAACTGACATTTGCCTGTCGTTCTTGGTGTCTAGCATGAGGCGACGCAACAGAATCCACTTTCCGAATCCTCCATCATCGAAATCAACGGCCAACATTATTTTTGGGGAAATCGAACATTACTTCATCTCAATCTCAGTTATAACAAAATCACAGCGAACGGATTGAAATCGCTCTATGACGCTATTTTAGACCAGAATGTGAACAATGTTGATGAGATCGCGTCCGTTCGAACTGCCGTTTCGCGACGCAGTTCAGTTTCTGCGAACTCCCCGCCAGGGCACTCAAAGGATGAAGGACAAAGCGTTAAAGATGACCAATTATTAACAGGGAAAGCTGGACTGTGGGGTCTAGCATTGCAGGTTTGCTGACTTATACATCATTATCGATTGCCGATAGTATCTTAACAGACCTATTTGACCAGGGCAACGATTTTAATTTGCATAATCCGACACATGTCCAGCTTCAAAATCTCGTCTCTTCTCGCAATCCATATGTCAAAAATCAGGATCTCAGCTCGCTTGAAAATATCGACAGTGCTGGCGAATGAAGGTCGTCTTCATCAATAAACTCGTGATTTCGTTATTGTTGTGACTTATATTAACCAGGTATGCGATTGATTGGGCACAATAAAGTGAGGCCATAGTCAATTGAACGTGTATGTCGAAGGCTGATATATTCTTTGTGCAGACATAAAATGTATATACATAACTCTATTTAACAATAATTTGGATTTAACTCGATTGTTTTCCAAAACTGATAATACTATCACTCACACTTTCAATCTCAGACACTTTGTCAATCGTTTGCGTTAATTCTTCAAAACTTTTCCTTGCATGATGACTTGTACTACCCGCAGCATCTTCGGTTCTCTGGGGCTCATCGCGAGTCTCAAAGTGTTCACTTGATGATGCCGACTTGTAATCACTAACACTTTCATTCAATACTTCTGATATTTCTGATCTGTCTGAAAGTTTCCCTTTATCTTGTTCAGTATCATGAACCTGAGATATGAGAGACGGAACTTGATGTGATACATTGTCTGCAATGACCGGAGGCAACTGCCCAGAAGGAGTGCCCAAATTCAAGTATGATTCCCCCAACGGATTTTCATCCTTACTGCTGTGTTCGCTACGCTTTTCTTCATTTGCAGATGCTCTTGTGCGAAACTCACTTTTTCTAAAACTCGAATCCAAAACTTGTGATAAGCTTTCCACCCATTTTTCCGTTTCAACCGAAGTTCGTAATGGCGTTGGACTTTTTAACCTTTCCAACCCAATTTCGCCAATCGACCGGGACGTCGAGGACACACTAACAGGGCTGGAAAATTGACTGATAGCGCTCAGCAAGCTTCTAGGATCTTCGTATTTAACTTCAGAGACCTCTTCTATTTCTATCGTCTCGTCCAAGTCCCCGCTCAAGTGGCTCGGTCCTTTACGAGACGGTGTAGTAAATGTCGGAAGGGGTAACATCGGATGAGATGAGGATGCAGGATGGTGAGGAGACACGAAAGACGTCGATGACATCTCCACGTCATGAAGCAAGCTGACATTAGTAGTGACCTTGTCTTTGCCGACGTTTGACTGAAATTGCTCCGATAACACTATCGGACTCGCCGATTTTAGATCTGGCAGTTGCCATGCCGTCGTACTAGAGGAAGCTTGCCCATTTTTGGGTGCATTGAAAAATGAATCGGGACCAGCGATATCGAGTGGAATATGAATTTGAGGAGTCGTGGCGACTTCGAGGAAGGAAACGTCAGGAACGAGAGATTTCACTGGAGATTCATCCGCGCTTTTCACAAGGACTGAAGATATCTTCTCCGACGAAGATTGGGATGGATCGGATTTCGACATATTGTCATTCTCTGCGGAATTATCTGACGCTATGACCTTTTCTTTGCCTTTGTGAGGGGAAGAAAGCAAAAATGAATGTTCATTGAGTGGTGGCTGTACTGCTATTACACGCCGAACGGATTCCGCTGACATTGATGTCTTCAGTCCTTGCTCTCGTTGTTTCGTTTTCGTTTCTGTTTGAACTTCTCCAGGGGACAACATTCCACTCAGTTCCCCTTCACTGGTCTGATCTTCCCGTCGAACAGTTTTGACCGCTGGCGCTCGTTGTGGAACGATTTCACCTTCAATGAGACCATTAGTAAAGTTAAACAGACTATTTGACAACACGCGATATACCTTCTGACAGCGAGTAACCAGGAGGTACTTCTCCAATAGAATGCTCCCCTTCATCTCTATGTTGGCCGATACTAAAGGAGTCCTTAGTGGACGTTAAGGATTTGCTTAAATCGTCCTCCGAATCTCGAAGCAGCTTTAGCCTTTGAAGAATTTCTTTCTTCTTTTTAGTCTTCAGCAAGGTAGTCGGGTCTTTGTTGGGTAAATCCTGATTTCTCCCTGACTTAGAATTCGTATTTTCCTCTGTTTTACTAGTTTCCGTCGCTTTTGCTCTTGAATATTTGAGTTGGGGCTTTGACGATTTCATGCGAGACGACGGATCCACTTCACCAATACTAATTTGCTCTGAACTCATTTCCTCATCATCAGCCATACAGGACGTCGAACTCTGCGAATCGCCTGATCCTGTACTCGAGTCTGAAGTATTTGATTTAAGCGTGGTTACCGTAGTTTTCGGTATACCAAGCAATTGAGTGATATTTTCTCGGCTAGCCTCGATCTCTTTCAACATATTTGGTCCGATGCGTTCGACGATTTCGCCCTCGCTACAGAATCAACATTGTGAGTACCCGAAGGTACTTGATTCGAACCAGAGCTTACATGATTTACCTATAGAATTCGGTTAAGGCTTCTCCATCCGAAACTAAAGTCGAAATCGTTGTCACAGCTCCACCGGTACTAGTTGTTTCATTTGAACTGGACTGTTCTGGAGGTTCCGACGCCATGGCGGGACTTTCAGTGGGAGGATCAATTTGAATACCGACATCAGCTCTCGAAGCAGGCGTCTCGACCGCTTGAATTGCAGCATCCTGTGGCGGTGACTTCGGAACTTTCGGCGACGGATTTGGGGGCGATTCTGCCGGCTTGATCACGCGATCTATGGAGATTTTCAAAAATTATAAGATTACGTTCCTAGAGAAACGTAATCAAATGTTCTTATACCTTTCATCAATAAACTAATCTCTTGATCGTCCATTATCCTACTCTTCATTTCAGTTTCTGACATATCATGTTGTAGGCTTTCAGCACTTTCAAAATCACTAGCATAAGCCTCTTCTGTCTCTGCTGAGGTATCTTTAGTCGAACTCTCGACTTCTTTCTCCGCCGAAAGCGATGGCAAGGAAATCTCCTGATCCGCCGCAATGCGTTTTCGTACCTCATCTGAATCCATGTTAGATGAGGGAATAGAAAGGGATTTCGGTGGCGGTGTTGGCGGACGAAGTTCATTTAGAACAGCCGTCACAATCTGTCGTAACTCTTGATGAATGACTTCGTTCAGAAGGATGTCACGAATCTCCGACAGAAGGATTCTATGTCTCTCATCTTAATTTGCATTAGACTGATTTCATGGCATCTGCAAAGAGAATAAACATAATAAGCTTACTCTGTTGTTCTTCGAGCAGCAGACGCAGAATTACTTCATTTTGCATCCATTCAACGATATGATTTTCGATCAAGCCACCGTTGTTCGCAGCTATATCTACCTGAACCGGAGTATGATACACCTGTGGTTCAGGTTTCACAGAAGCCTGGTGGATGTGTTCAGTGTTGCGTAATCGGAAGAGAAAGAAATATCGAATACAAACCGGTTTCTTCGTTGGGGGAGTATCATACTGTACTGCTTTTGTGCTGACTTTCTTGGGCGGTGTTGCAACTTTAGGAGGTTCAGGCGTCATCTGTGTAGACCTTTCTTTTTTTTCTGGGACAGTCTGCGTTGTGCTGTCTAGGGTTGTATCTGCATCACGTAAAAATTAGTAATTGTTAGAGTTATTCGAGGACAATGGTTTTTTACTTTTTGGAACTGGCTTTGATTCTAACCGACTTATCGGCGACTTCGGGGACTGTGGTGGTGGGGACGTCATCGTCGAAATTTCGCTTTTCGGAATTGGCGCTACAGGGGACGGTCTTCGCAGAGAACAACGTTAAATAAATGCTAAATCTACGCAAACCAAAGTCTGAGCTTCATACTCACGCTCTGATGATTTCTCGAATAACTTCGCGCACTTGGGATTTAGGGGGTTTCACAGGGGATGTCGGGACATTCAAATATGGCGGTTTAATTGAAGTTCGCCTTAAAAAGATTGGGTTATCAGATAATCGTACGTTGTAAAATTTATTTGGTGGCTTGAGAGGCGAGGGAGGACGATCTGTATGAACATGAGATTGCCGGGTAGGTGAAGTTGGTGGTGATTTCGCACTCAGAGGTTGTTTGCCGGCCGGAATAGTTGTCTTCGCAATCGCTTTACTTCCTTTCTTCAAAGCCGGTATCTTCGTCGGTGGATTTTTTCGAGTAGCCTAGCCAAGACGGACGTCAACTTTGTTATCCGTAAACTCGAGACAACAGAATCCTTTGATAAATTACTCTCAACTTCTCAAAAACGCGCTTTTGCGCTTCCTCACGAATCTTTTCTAATTCCTCCGTTTGATTCGACAAATTTGAGTTGGTAAATATTTTGGTGTCTGCATAATGTTTGATTATTGATTTGAACATACGTCAATAAAGAGAAATCAGAATTCTCACCTAGGTCAAATGTCGATTTAAAACTCTGAATCATTTCCTGACTTTTTACCGACATCTCGCGGATTTTTCTACGGGTCGCCTCATAATCATGAGTTCCCTGTAATAATATACCCTTCATATAAGAATTAGTCGATCACGCTTGGGAGATAAAAGAGCACGAGATATTGCTAACCGATATGGGCATTCTCCGTCCGGAAGTCGAAACAATAGACTCATCAGGTCCCATCAACTCTGATAGAGAGGACTGATCATAAGTTTGTTCGATTCTCATCTGTGCTTCAGCTTTCCGTCTTCGCAACCGTTTCTCTTCCCTTTCTCGACCAGTTGACACCTTTTTTTCTTCAACGGAATCGAGCACTTTTTGTATATCATTTCTAATAGTTTCTAGTTGTAAATTTACTATCTCTGTGACTACGTTTCTATCGACTGTATTTGATACTTCTGGTGGGACATTATTGACATCTGACGGTTGATGTTGACCTTGATTTGGCGCCGTTGGGAGTACGTTGTTGAGAGGAATACGGTAAGGACGAGTCAAGTTTTGGATGGAAGATCCCTATACATCACAGGGTGATCATCAATCTGGTACTTCCACGCATCTACACGACGATTTCTTACCTCCATTGCATCAGTTGCTTTTACAATGTTGAGAAAAATCGAATTTAATTTCTGCAATTGATGTCCCTAATATTCGGATACGATATAAGAATATGTACATTGAGATTAACTTCAAGCTTAACTAACCTGCCAATCAATGTGCTTCTCGTTCAACTCTTGAAGAAAATGAATATGCTTGAATGCCTTGAAACAACATATTAATCATAGATACGTCGATGCATATAATAGAGCGGCCCTTACCTGCTGCTTTACAGATTCACTTTGAACGTCTAACAGATCCTTTTGCTTACTGACGAAAGCCTCATTCATGGTGTGGAGTCGCTTGTGAAGTTGTTCCAGCGTCGATAAATGCTGTATAAAACCATGGGGTTAGCCTACCTACTCAAAATAATTACTCAGGATAAATCCAAAATAATACATTTTCGACTATTTCTTGATCATGTACGACTTTCGAAACCAAAGTGTCCGCGAAATTTAAAGTTTCAAAGGCCGGCGGTCCGCCTGAGTTAACAGCGTCCTTTGGAGCAGCCTATCATACGAATAGAATTAGGTTCAATACAAAATACCGATATCGACTTGAAAACAATCTATTTGATACCTTCGGCGTTTCTGCAGATTTGACTTGCTGGCCAGCAATACTGCTCGTAGGTGGCGGTCGCGGCTATCAAGGAGCAGCGTCACTTCGGGGTAACTGATTACAAAATTTACCAGAAAGAGCATACCTGATCCGATTCTTTGGTTACTACCGGATTATTGTCCTTTATGAATGAATCCATAGTTAGTACCGAATGTTGGTAAATTCCAAATGTTATCATCGCGGTGTACATTGTTCACACTCATATTCTCCTTCCCCAATGACTTCTTCTTTGTGGGCATTGGCTTCCTCTTCGATTTCTTCTTTGATACCAAAATCTGGCCGTCTGTTGCCTTCAATACTGATTGACTCTTAATTTCGGATTTCTCACTTCTGTTGTCTTCGCTGACACTTGATCCAGAAAGTCCAAGTGAACTTTCAGATCCACCCATGACTTGACTACTGATAAGATTGGCATCCAAGGGTCTATTTTCAACATCATCAATGAGTAAACTCTGTTCTGAGACTGCACCAATATTCTTTGTCTTTAGTTTTCTTCTTAGATTTTGTATCGAAGTTTCCCAGACTTTCTGTTTCTGTGGACTCGTATTCGACTTGTCTTGGGACGACGGGTCAGGTTGGTTGCTGAGATTCTCGGCCCTTTGCAACGCTCTTTGGAATAATGAATTGGCAGAGGCAAGAGTTCGTTGCAGACGAGCAAGAGTGGGGTCAAAATCGTCGTCCATTTGAGCACTTCGAGCGTATTTATGCGCAGTTGTTGAACATGGAATGAATGCATTCAAAATGTCGCGGGATGGATTCTTCGTGCTAGCAATTTTCGTGATAAAAGGAAAACCCTTCTGCTCATCACTCCTACTCACAGAGAAAATGAAAGCATGCAACTCAAATATATTTATGAAACACAGTAAATCTCATTTAGAATTAACAATTAGAGGAAATAGTCGGATTGTGCCCCTCAATGACTTCTGCCACCGAGCCCCTGTGATCGTTGCTTTCAAAAGCATTTTCCTCAATCACGGATTCGTTTACATGTATATATAAATACAGTCATCAACAACAACATCAAAGTCAACAGTTAAATTAGCTGGCAACCAACGCTGGTTCCTTTTGTTTCACTTTTTCTTTCTGCTTTTCCTTGGCAGCGGTCGGCTCCTTTGTAGATGCAATCGGTTCTAGTGGATCAAGAATATTCATTGAGTGAAACGGTAATGTCGAACGTACAAACAGGTTCGTAACATCAAAGAAGAGTTACTTGAAAGCAAACCTTTTCCATCCGCTGCCTTGGTTCCAGTCGGTAATTCCTGAGTGGGGACATCTGGCATCGAATCGGCAACTTTGGCCAGTTCTTCCTTTTCAATATCTTCCAACTCTTTCAATATACTTTCTTCGTCCTCTGTCGTTATTTGCCCGTTCAGTATATTTTCAATTTCCTGACGATTGGATTAAGAATAAAAAGTAAACAAACAAAAGATATTAGTTCCTAGCTATAGTACCACACTCCGCACAGTTTGCCGATTTTTAAAAATAAGGAAATGAATGAAGCTAACGATAGACTACGAGACAGACAAGCAGAACTGAGAAAAAGTTATCCGACGTACATTTTGATATTCAATCGCATCAGCGGTATCTTGCATTAACTTTTCAACTTTCTCGATTGACATTTCATTATGTATCTCTTTCAACACTTCATTACCTTTCTGTAGGCCTTCAAATACTTGTTTCTCGACCAACGCATACTCTATTGAATTTGTCTACGGAAAAAATAAAACACATTAGCTTTTACACTAAACCACTTACAGAGGTCGACCCACTAAAAGTCGATGGTTGCAACGACATTATACCCTGAAGGATAATGACGCCAGAAACCAGAAAAAAACCGAAAGAATTTAAAATTTATACCAGTTCTTCTAAATTGAACAATTGTGCATCTGTTTTCTCAATTAACGTTTGCTGATATTTCTTCTTTTTTAGAGCTAACAACGCTCGTTTCTTGTCCCCGTTAGATAAATGTTTCTTCGCAATTTCAGTCTCTCGTTGTTGAACTTGTTCCAGCTAAACCCAAAAATCCGTACGGAATAACAATTAGACGAAATAAAGATGGTTATTATGATTGAAGCTAGGAGAATGCCTTCATAGACGTTGCAAGAACGGATTGGACCAAGGTCAAGTCAGAATTACCTTTTTCTGATATTGTTTTAACTTGTCCCTCTGTATCTTGAGTTCCAATATTGCTTTATCATGAGATGTGACTTTGTTTGCTGACTTATTGAATACGTTGCCCATTTGTGGAGATTAATTCAGATTTCACAGACCACGGAATGAAGAAGCGCAGGCCGCCAGGTCAGGACTCTGGAACTATCATTCAAAGAAAACCGAACTCGAAGTTACTCGGTCCATCACCAGATCCGCACGGTACTTTGGCTCTGCTAAGAATTTGAAGGTTTCGGCTTTTAATCGTCAAAAATTAATTTATTTCAACCTTCCTCTCCACTGACATTATGTTCAGAGGAAAATAAATCAAAAATGGGTTTCTGATCATCCTCTTCCACCAACACATCCAACAAATCTTTGGCAACTTCATTCACATCATCAAGCAATTCTTTCACATTTCCGACTCGTTCAAATTCAACCACATTTTTCCATTCCGATTTCAACGCATCAGTCCATGTATATGAATGGAACGCAGACGAAGACGAAGACGGAGGGTGAAAATCAAGAAAATCAAAATAATCCGGGACAATTTTTCTCCAACTTATGACCCGTACCAACGAGATAACAAATAAATAGGATAATTGTTCCGTCATACCAGGTGCTTTGATTAACAAGTCATCGGGTTGTGGCATTTTGAGTTGCAACGATGGGACTACATTCATCGAATTTGTTTCGGCACCCTTAATATTCTCATCCAAATTTAGATGATCGCTTTTGTCGATGTTCCCCTTTTCTTGGGTATCTTCTTTCGAAGTCATTATGGAATCAGTAGGCGAAGAAACGTCGACATCCATGTTAGATGAAGATTTTTGTTGATCCTTCCCACATTCATTGTCGTTCGTGTTTCCGTTTTCCGTGACACCGGCAACACTACCCTCCGAATTTGACCACCAGAAACATTCGTTTACTATCGCCCCCAAAAATCTTAATCCGCTTTTGACAATTTGAACTTGTAGTCTCAAATCCTGCAGACGTTCAGCTCGGGTGTCTGGCATGTCAAATGGAGAGTGAAGTCGTTTTAGTAATGAAGAGATGGTGAAATGAAGGAGGGTAATGAGATTGGTGATAAGAGGAATCGGCTGAGGACTTGGAAAGAGAGATGAGTGATTAGATGATCGAGGATGAGTTGCGGAGGATGATACCGCATTGGTAGTGGATGAGGATGAGCGAGAATTGCATAATATAGGAATGAATTGAGAAGCGTATAAGGTTGAAAGCACACTGAAGAATCGGATGACGGTTAACTGCAGTCTACGGATTTGATAGCAATGTGTCTGATCCGATTCCAACTTGTTGTTCGGGTGAAGGCCACTGGTCTCCTTGAGTGGTTCTAAAGCTTTTGACTGTTGAATGGATGATTCGGTTCCAGTATTATCGGTAGGTCTTGACTCTGCGGACTCGGCCCAATTAAACGGCTCATAATTTTCACTCAAGTACCTACACAGAATTCCAAACAGACTTGGAGTTCCTCTTTCGCGCTTTCTTTCTCCTACTCGCCCCTTTTCCTTCGGTTCCCTTCTACTTTCTATATCCCTTGTACTGTTCAGAGACAACGTTGATGAGGATGCCGACGCGGACGACGGAACCAACCCTGTGTTTTTACTCCTAGCAATCATACACTCTCTGAAGAACATTTCACTTCCCGAGCTCAATCCCATGAACAGTTCCACTGCTTTCGTATGAATTACGCTCGGTAGCGCCGGATCAAACAGATAAATAAATGAAGTTGATTGAATCAATGAATGAAGAATTGAGAGATTAACCTTAGAGAGGTGATCTGCTATTGAGGCTGGAAGGGAGGAAGATGTGTACTTAAGCTGTGAATCTGCTGAGAGAAGGGTAAGAATTGTCAGGATACTAGTTACTGAGGCGATGATGACAGGGAGAGAGACAGAATGGTAGGTTGGGAGTGCAAGTGGTTGATTGAGATGGTCGGCTCCGTCGGGATCATAGTCAGACTGCTGCTTGAATGAACCGGAATGCGGTTTGGAAGAATCTTTGTGACTGTGACAAACTTGATTCAAGAATTCTGCTAACGTCTTAACCAATTCTATCAACTGATTGAAAACCCCGAACGATGGGTCCGTTATTTCAGAGAGAGCGTTATCTACCGTTCCATTGCCCAATTCGTTATCTCGTCCACGTTTTTTAGTGAAGCTGCAACCTCCATTATCGGTTTTCGTGTTTGCCCATAATTGTTTCCTAACGTCTCTAAAGCGTTCCACCAGGAATTGTATAAGCCTTATGATATGCGGTACAATCCAAAACAAGTCATTGACGTCGTGCTTCCGCGTTGCAAAGAATAAATATTTTCCGAGCACTTCCAATAGCGGGAGGGCGGTGACACTTGAAGGCGATGAAACAAGAGCAGTAAAATAGGTAAGAAATTCCATTGGAAGACGGGTAGCGTCATACGAAATATTTACGGCCGGTGACGAGGAGAATTGTGCGATCGAGAGTGATTTTACTGAGGCTAGAATATCATGGTTGACGTCTAATTGTATCGAATGCGAATTGTTTGATGTTGAATCTCGAGGTCGTGAAGTTGGGAGGTTGCTTTGAGGTCGCGCCATTTTGGGTTCTGGGACATTCGTTTCGTTTAAAATAGAATCATTCACATTAATGTTATCATCGCTTCCACCTGCTTCAACTATGACAGTGATATCACCAAATGTCGTATTAGCCGCCGGATCAATCGACATGGATGATTGACTACCTTTGTCTTTATCTCTCTCCACTGTCACTTGAGTCATAGATAACCGTTGCCTACTAACTCTTTCAGCGTCATCTAATTTACTCTGCAATTCATGCTGGGTAAATAGAAATTGAGTTTGCATTTTTTCAATTTCATTTTTGGCTTCTCGTTTTAACTTTTCCTTCTCGAGGTTTAACAATTCTTCGTTTTCTTTCAGTTTCTGTTTCAAAGTCAGATTTTCAAATTCTAGTTTTGTGTAATTTGATCGAATGATAGAAACTTCGCCGTCTTTTTTGTACTTTTCTTGCAACAAAGTGTCGGATCTCGAACGAAGAGATTGATTCTCATTTTTGAGTTTTTCAAGTTCGGCTAGCACAGTATCGAGGTCAAGTGAATCAGATGAAGCTTTCTGGTGAGAGGATGTCGGACCGTTAGTAGTGTGTATCGAGTAAGAATTGGAATTGGTATTGGGAAGTTGATGACGACGATTCTCGGGCAAAGGAATTTCGCGCGAATTTACCATTCCTGGTCGTGGACATGTATACTGTGCATTTATATCGGCTCCGCGGCTTGAATCATGCAGCTGCCGATAAGCTGTTTGATCAAAAGTAGAGGTTGAAATGGAAGAATACAGATTTGAATTCGATCTAGTCGACGAAAAAGCTTGGTTTTGGTGGGCTGTAAGTTGTGTAGAAGTCGGATTTTGGTTGAAGGATGCCGTTGTCTGATCAATTTGAGTCATCACTCGGTCGAGCTCCTCCGGGTTTAGTTCAAATGAGTCGATCTCAAACTCATCGTCATCATCCCCAAAGGAGGGAATTGGTTGACGTTGAGACGGCAGTCCTTCAAGGCTTGGGGGAGGCCGGGGTAGATTTCTCGGGAAGGCAGAGTTAGAGGAGGAGAATTGCAAAGTCGGAAGCCTGTTACTACTTCCATAGCGACTCGATATAGTGTTGTTAGTGTACGGCATTTGCGAATGCTTTGACATTGATCACCGAATTCGATGTTGTATAGCTGAAACGTGAGCGAGTTAAGCGGGAAGGAACAGGCAAAGCAAAGCCGGACCAAGTTTTAGTCTTGAATGACTACACATGCATGAAACTAACTAATTTAGATCCAATAAGAGAGAATGCTTTCTGGAGATATCATCTTTCAAGCAGAAGTCGGCAATGGATAATCGGTATCTTCAGTGGACTGAAGGAATGTCTGACGTCGAGATTCATCATGGGAGGAACGACAAAACAACAAATACTGCATATCATTCCTGCATCATTTTATGTATGAATTGGTCCATCAATTCCAAAGGGAATGTGTGGAATACATTAATAGTATTTACATGTTCTTTCTAATCTGCCATAATCTACACATCATAATATAACTCGCTGAGACGATGGGTGAATTTGACCAATGCGTTATGGTTTTCCATGTCTAAATCAAAGACTTGTTAATACAACATCCCCTTCCCAAAATCCAAATATTTGTGAAAATGCAATAAAATAAAATCGTCTATTGATGCGAACCAAAGTTATGTCCAAAGGGCGTGTGACTCAACTCTTGGATGCTCATGTCTGGCTTGACTTGGCCGACAAACTCATAGAATCCATCTTCAAATTGGGAGCCCTAATATATGTGCACAGAATAAAATTCAAAAAAACAATGATTTGTCAACAACGATGGTAGAAGGAAAACCAACAAAAATGTCGACAATATACCGGCTGAAGGTCGACTGTGAATTGGCCTTGGTCTGATGATTCGAACTTGGCATTGGTTGGATTAGCCTACGGACGTGCGAAACAAATGTAGTTAAAAACTATTGCGGGATGTAGACGAAAGAAAGCGGACGTCAAAAAGAAATTTACTTCGATCAGTCTACCGACTATTCTGACAGTTCTGTTTGTGAACTGAGAGAGGAGGGCGGTGTTAACGAAGGGGGTGGGTTGGATCTGATCGGCCATGGTGTGTGGTAGCTTTTATAGATAATATTGCAGCAACAGATCTAAAGACGGATGTGGAGTTGGAATGGGATGGCGGATGGCGGTGCAGAAAGGGAATGAGAACGAAGACAAAGGGAACACGGAATGGCCCGCTTTATTTTAATAACAAATTAGTCGGTTTGCTGAATGATGTATCTTTGTGTTAAGTAAGTGGAGTTGTACCATATTCACCACATCTTGTTCTTGTTGGACACATCATTTTTAACAGTTTAAAAGTATATATATCTGACATTTATTTACGCTGGCCTGCCCCTCCACCGCTATAAAAGTTGTATAACCGCGACACTTTTGCTGGCGGCTGAAAGTCCTTCTACATTTAAAAAAAATATTGGCATTTTGTACATTCTCTTTGTCAACCTTGAGTCGCATTCTCTTTTTCGTTTTTCATTTCTATACACCTCAATGTATTTCTCTCTTGTGTCGGATCTGTGTAGCCAGTATCAGTGTTAGGTTAACGGCAATTGATAACGGTTGAGACATCAATAGTATAGTAGGCATAACACAGATAATTGTTATTCAAAATGTAGAACAATAATTTGACGGTCAAGTGAGATTACGAGATTAGGAAGTGGGGAGGCGGGAACACAGATTATAAGTCGTGGACATTGACAAAATCGCTGGCTTCCTTCCGCCAAGTAAACTGTCCCCTCATTGACATAAGCTATCTACATAATGTCTGACAACACTGCAGAATCAACAGTCGACCAGGCCACCTCTCCCTCAAACGATGATACCAGACCCACCCTTACCGAGGCCGAAAAACGTCGTCGGAGAAGGGAAGCTCGTCAGCAACGAATTCTGAACGCTGGTAATGACAGGCTGTCAAAGATTACTCAACTTATGACCGGAGCTCCTCCATCGCAGAGTAGCTCATCGGAAGACTTAAACAAAAACAACATCAATGCATCTGAATCGACTGAAAATGATGGAGGTACCAAACAAGCAAAAGTAAACAAGGAAATTAACGACGGAGAAAGTGCATCAATGAAAGATGTTGAATTTAAAGCACCGGAACCGAAGCAAAAGTGTATGTGAGATAGCTTAAGAGTTTCTGCTGCTGTTAAATTAATTGAAATCATTCCCTCTACATCCTTTGGTAAACTATTTCGCCTAACCCATCCAAATTAAAAACCATCAGCTACACCTCTGCAGGAAACCCCGAAACAGCCATCAGTTAGTCTTCCGTCTGCCCCTGTTGTGCAGTCACCTAGTGTAAAAAGGACCCCTCTACAACAACCTTCGTCTTTCATTCAAGAGTCCGATGCCCAACAACTTCGTCAACGAACCAAAAAGACCAAAAAATCAGATAAATCATCTAAATCAGAGAAGTCAAAGATTACTGAGTCACAGAAACCGGAGGTCTTACCAATTCAAATACAGGCTATGTTGTACGAAAAAGCCATACGTCGATGGAACCTCATTCATTTGGCTGTCATGATGATATTTTCGGTCGGAATGTTTGTCATGGTTTGGAATCAGACTACCGAAATTCATGTGGATGGATCAGAGACTCTTGGTCGACTGTTGAGCGAAGAGGCCGGGGAAATCAGAATTCCAGTATTGGTATACACTGGTTTAATCGATCTCTTTTTGCAACATCATCATTAATATAGCTTCGTTCTTTTATGATCAATGCAGAATATTTTCCAATATTTTATTGCTATCGAAGTCGCCCTTCACACCATTCGTATTCTATTCGACAAGGTCTGCTTTCGCTTTTCCATAGTCTTGCTTTTTGATACGGATAATCCCTGTTGCTAACTGTACTTATCCAGATTACTACCTCTCCTCCAACCGCCTCCCTCGGTATCCCTCGAAACAGTGCACTTTATTCCATATCTCAGTCCCTTGAATCTTACTCTTTCATAGTATCTCAGTTTTTCACTGATGTGTCCGTGTTGTTGGTTGTTTTCGGGCTAGGTGTTGTTGGCTGCAAATTGGTGGATTGGGAAGGATGGATACCATTGGTGGATCAAGATGTTGATGTAGATTATGATACGGAGTAAGTTTTCAAAAGAAATCGAGGTGATCTCGAAACATTAGGGAACTTGCGCGAGGTTTAAGCCGTGTGAAAGTTGCAAATGTTGAAGAGATGGTTAAAATGATGGTTCTTTATGTCGTGATGAATGGCGGATTGGTTAGCTGTTGTGTTGATAACAGAAATAATATACTTTTGGACAGCGAGAAAGAAAGTCAGTGTGGCGAAGACATAAGTTGATTTTTGAAGGCTGTGGCATATTTTCAAACCATGTCGAGCCGTTAATCGGAAGATCTGGCTTGAATAAGAACGAGCTTTCTTTCCCTCATCATTTCCATGCATCATTTGATTTTCAAAAAATTTCACGAAATATTACAAAGTTTGTAACTAGATTCAATTTGCCGATATGAACAAAAAATGCCGTTTCCGTGAATTGCACACCGAAAGTTAAAAAAAACTTTCTGGCTAGCAAAAAGCTGCCAAAAAAGTACTGATATCATGCGAATCGCAAAATCAAATGTCGTCTCCGTGGATTGAACACGGGGCCTTCAGATCTTCAGTCTGACGCTCTCCCAGCTGAGCTAAGACGACTGCTTCATGTTGTTTTTAGAAAATATTCAAGTTCAAACGCTCAAGTATACCGAAATAGCCAACCTCAAGTGGATAAAGA
Source organism: Paraphysoderma sedebokerense (assembly GCA_025602915.1). Taxonomy (NCBI): domain Eukaryota; kingdom Fungi; phylum Blastocladiomycota; class Physodermatomycetes; order Physodermatales; family Physodermataceae; genus Paraphysoderma; species Paraphysoderma sedebokerense. Next base: position 84,011 of record JAHLJZ010000042.1, on the reverse strand, counting down.
GCATACTGAAAGCAAACGAATTTTACTCTCTTTACGGATGTTACCGATTCGATGCCGCTTGATGCTCCGTTTTGTACGGCGGGAAAGGACGGCGCATGCGATTTTAACAAACAGCAAAATATATTCGGTCAATCTATCAATACACAATTTATACAGAATTCTTAACGCAACTAGCAAATATAAATTCTAATTTTATTTACAGAATCGAGTTTAGAAACAAAATATGATCCGACAGAAGTATCGCCGCATCTCCCTTTTTAAGATTCTTAATTTTACCGGAACTTTAGCATCCAGCAGCGGGAGCAGGGCTTTTCGGAGGAGCAGGGTTTGCAGGAGGAGCAGGGTTTGCAGGAGGAGCAGGGTTGGCAGGAGGAGCAGGGCTCTTTGGAGGAGCAGGGTTATTTGCAGGAGGAGGGTTATTTGCAGGAGGAGGGTTATTTGCAGGAGGAGCAGGGTTGGCAGGAGGAGGGTTATTTGCAGGAGGAGCAGGGTTGGCAGGAGGAGGAGTGGTTTGCGATTGAACAGAATTTCCTTTGATTAAGGCATTGAAGAGAGAAGTTCCAGCACTATTACCGGAAACGCTTGCGGAATTCGCTTGGCTATTCAATGCCATGTTATCGGTAATTCCGAGAGAAAAGTCCTGGATACCGACTGCTTTGTTCGATCCGATATTACCGACATTTACTTGAGTGCCAGCAGCATTTTTGGACATAGATTGTAAGAACGCTTGATTGAATGCAGAGTTACCAGACATGTCGATGCCATTGCGTTGAGCTCCAAAAGCCATGTTATTTTCAATACCAGCGGCAAACCCTTGAGTACCGGTAGCGACATTCTTAGAAGTTTCGATGATATTGGTTTGGCCTGTGCCGCTGACAGAACCTGTAATTCCGAGCATGAAACTTTGATCTTTGCCGGAATTTTGAGCAACTTGGATACCGTTTTGCATGTCGAACGCGGCGTTATTGGCCATGATAGCATTCATGCTTTGTGTTGATCCAGCTGTATTGCCGACTGAGGCGAAGATGTTGGTTTGGAGACCTCTGAGGTCGGAGTTTCCAGAGAGAATGACATTTGTAGATTGTGTACCACTTGCTTGGTTTCCTTGGATGGAAACAGCGTTGGTTTGAACGGGTGCCGCGACCGTTGAAGACGCCAAAGCGAGGAGTGCAAAGGTAGATAACTTGGAGAACATTTCGACTGCTTCGGAGTATTAGGTCTAGAATCTATAAGTTTATCTGAATCTATATTGAGACTTGAGTTTTCCTGCTGTTGATGGGTCGCAAGAGAAACCACTTGGAGTATTTATATTTCAATAAAGTGGTACGTAATTTAATTCTTCACCTTTTGATTTCCGTCACTCGTTAATATCGCGGAACCAGTCACGGCTTTGTTCTTCGACGATTGGTGCCTTTCGCGACACCAAGTTAATCGACAGAAAAATCCAGGCAGTAATCCAACATTATTACAGCAATCGGGGCCAATCACGCAAGAGATTAATTTTCTCGTCAATATGGCAATCTCACTGGTGACTATTCAAGATACCCCGATGGATAATTATTGGAAAACTCCTGCCGTACCTTTGTTATTCATTTTAGCTCATCCAATCAGCGGAGTGTGCAAAAATTCCGACGCCCCAATCAATCCATTGCAGATTAATATATTACATAAAGACATAGTAATTTCTTCACTTTTTAGTACAAACTACTAAATTTGTTGTTACATATTGAAACTACCTATGAATTGTGACGTCGAACGGTGCTTTCCAATTAGGACTCGTGGTGCTATCTGCGATGAAAGCAATACTACGGTGAAAGCCTGATACAAATAATTTTATAATATTTTTATTCAATATCGACTTTTATGATGGTTTTACGTGAATAAAATGTCGGTTGCTTTATTTTTCTGCAGAACATTCCATGTTCTCAGTTGGTGCGCGAGCAAGATAGAAGTATTATCTGGGACAATTAATTCTACGCCTAAAAAATAAGCAGCCCAAAAATAGTACTTCGATGAGTATATCCAGAGTTGGGAGGAGCCTTTTGAATGTGGTTGACAATCAAGACTTGGCGATAATCCTTCTCGCGATTCTGTGTTGTCCCGAAATTGACCATAACTCTCACAAGCAAACTACTCAAGTCTCTGTGATAAATAAGGAGCAAGAGATATAAAATGGCTAACAATGATAATAAGAATGGTAATGGGCTTTGCATTTTTTCAGTGCGAGGTCTAATTAGTAATGTCACCTGAAGGGGCCTTCGGTGGCCCGAATAATTTGTTATTTAGGCACTGCGACTACCGTTCTTGACTTGTCTAAATCTATATGGAAGTTGACGAACTCTGAGTCAACGGTTTCGGTGTCAACCGGCATCCCGAATCATGTTCATACTGCGCTAATACAGAACGGTATCATTGGTGATCCATACTTCGGTGGAAACGACAAAAAGTAATTTCATTGGTTACGTCACTTCCTCGCACCATCTTTTAGCGCACAAAGAAACGATGTGTACTTTTAAGCAACGCTTTATGAAGATAAGCACTGCAGATAGTGAAGCTTAACATTTCATTCGGTCACATTTATATATTATCACAGGTACCGATGGATAGCAAAGCAAGATTGGACGTACAGCACCACCTTTTCGCTTCCAAGTTCTAACTTAACTGATTCATCAAACGCTCGGCTCCCTTCGTCTTCTTCAAGCCAGACATCAGAAAAACGTCATAAACATTCAAAAACAATCCTTCTTTGCCACGGGATTGACACTGTCAGCTCCATTGTATTAAATAATATTGAAGTTGGGAAAACAGAAAACATGTTCCGCCGATATGTATTTGATGTGACCAGTATTATGAAGATTGGAGATCGCGGAGAAACGAAATCAAATGACCTTAAAGTGGTGATTAAAAGTGCTGTGAGCGAAGCCCAAAAGAGAGGTGTGTAAGGGGATATCGTTTTGAATTTTAGTTTGAACTACACTTACGGATTGACACTTCGGTCTAGCCGAAAGTTACCCTTACGAGGTCCCTGATGGATTTGGTGAATGGGGTACGTATTGAAGTGATGAGTTAACTATGGTCGCGTTCGGATCGGGTATGTGGAGCACCAAATGTAACCCTCCTTCCGCCAATTGCAGAAACCGCTATTCAACAGGGGGAGCGATATCGCAATTTCTTACGCAAGGAACAGTGCAGTTTTTCTTGGGATTGGGGTTTGTCAATTTTCGTTTCCGGTAGAGAAGTTTTTGAGTTCGAGGTGTTAACTGGTTGATTACTCATTAAGGTCCATGTTTCTGCCCATCCGGAATTTGGCAACCGATAGAAATTGTTACTATTCAAGATGCAGGACATATACTCGATGTTGTTCCTCAGATTTTCTTAGAAGACAATGTGTGGGTAATAAAGGTAAGTTGCTCCCACTGTAGTGACATCATCAAAGCACTTTTTTAATCCGTCCTTTGTGTAGGCTAAAATATACCTTGAAACTCATGGAGACATCAAGAACTGTAAAGTGAAAGCGACAGTTGGCGACATTCATTCAACAATGGAACAAGTCACTATTGCCTCAGTTGCAAATTCCTCGTTGTCTTCAGAACCGAACTTTATAACTACCATTCGGATTCCTGCCAACAAGGTTGAGGGATGGTGGCCTAACGGATATGGCCGTCCGACTTTGTATAATTTCTCTGTTGAATGTCACTTTGTGAATGGGAAAATCGCAAAACATAGTCGCAAAATTGGATTTAGAGAAGTAGAACTTGTCCAGAGAGCATACGAAAACAGAGAAGGGGAAAGTTTTTACTTCAAGGTGAATGGGGTTAATGTGTTCGCAAAGGGTATAGTCATGGTTTTCTATCTTAAAAAACTTTGTAATGCTAGTTGCTGAAACTGACTAATTTGCTGCAGGAACAAATTTTATCCCAATGGATTGCTTCGAAGATCGAGTTACTCCCGTTCGGTAAGAAGCTGACAATATTATATTTTCTAATTGCCTTCGATTCACAATATATAAATTGATACTATCTGATTTAGCTTACGAAACGCTTTGAATAGCATGGTCGCGGCAAACATGAATATGTTAAGAGTGTGGGGCGGCGGTATCTATCAGCAGCGTGGTATGTCTTCAACTATTCGGGACATAGCTTTAAAGATAATAAAAATAATACATACTTGGTGATTTTTAAGCCTTTTACGAATTATGTGATGAATTAGGGTTAATGGTTTGGCAAGAATTTATGTTTGCCTGCGCTATGGTTTGTGTTCTAGTCCTTTTCCGCACGCTGGCGCTCCTCATCAAACTTGCATGGATAATAGTCCTAACTTATTACTCTAATCACTCGTATTATGCCGCCAACTTATTCAACACACAACAGTATCCAGTCGACAATGACTTTCTTGAGAATGTGAAACAAGAGGTAATTTACCAAGTAAAGCGTTTAACCGGTCACGCGAGTATCTGTTTGTGGTCTGGTAATAATGAGAACGAAGAAGCTTTGGTAACTGCCTGGTATAATCCCATCAAGAAGAATCCATATATCTTTACGGTAACCTCCATCTGCTTACTATACTTTATAATCAGCTTAACCGATAACGCTTATTCTTTGCATTCTACAATTTAAACGTTGTACCTTTAAAGATTGACTACCATCGTCTGTACCATGAAACAATTCTTCCTGCAGTTCTTACAGTTGACAATACTCGGCAGTACATATCGTCATCTCCTTCGAATGGTGTCATCACACATTCGCCTTTCACCGAGCGCTTCATTTCTCCCTCGAGCAACAACGATGTGTACGGTGATCGTCATTACTATAACTATAAAGACAAAGGAACTGATGTTTCGAAATTCCCGAAGTGTCGATTTGCCAGCGAATACGGATTTCAAAGTTTACCTTGTTATAGAAATTTCAGAAAAGTAATTGAGAAAACGGAAGATTTGAATCCAGTCGGCGAATTTATGGGATTGAGAAATCATCACGTATTCGGTCAAAAAGAATTGGTAGACCAGATGAAGGTTTGTGTGTTCTCCGTGGATTGACAGATCAGATTTCAAGATTGATTAAAACTGTGATTTAGATGTTCTTCAAATTACCCTTTGATGTGGAGCACCCTGATAAGACGACCGAGAAGCAATTTGATAATTTTTGTTATTTGACCCAGATTGTTCAAGCTATGGTCATTAAAGCTCAAACGTATGTATTTAGATTGTATGATTTGTGCTATACTTCGTTTCAATGCTTTGCTTTGGAAAATACTCGAAGGTAGTGTTAAAAGTTTGAACCCCTCGTAGGGAACATTATCGACGCTTGAAATCATCGGAGGCACATTGTATGGGGGCCCTCTACTGGCAAGGTAAAATCAAATCTCCTCACACGTTCAGCTTCAGATATGTTAACCACAATTTCGTGGACCTTAGCCAATGACATTTGGCAAGCCCCGACGTGGAGCTCTACAGAGTATGATGGAACTTGGAAAATCCTCCATAACTGGATTCGACACTGTTTCGAGGACGTTCATGTATCTTCCTTCGAAGAAGATAATGATCTGGTTATTCATGTGACTAGCGATCTGTTGACGTCTGTGAACGGTAAGTGGTTGTGTTCAACTAATGCTTGTGATGTTGGCGTGCACTCAATCTGACGTATAACAATTTTTTAAAATAGGTCTTTTAATTATTGATGTATACTCTGTGTCAACCGGTGTTAAAGCAAAATCAAGTCAACAAAAATTCCAAGTTGATTCCAACTCGTCTGCACTTGTTTTCAGAAATTCTATTGCATCAGTTATCGGGTCCATGGATCCGTCCGACTTTGTCATCGTCTTAACTGCCTCATATAGTACATCGAATGGCAAAAATAATGGCATCTCAAGAAATTATCATTACCCCGCCTCGTTTGAACACATGAAGCTGGCCGAACCAAAATTGACCGTGACTATAGATGAGGACGAATTAAAAATCCACGTGACGTCTGATGTTGTCGCTCTATTTGTACATTTAGAGCTGACTGAGGGTGCTACCGTACAGGGATACTTCACGGAAAATGCGGCTGTTGTAGTACCTGGAATAAGCTGGGAGAGTCAGTTTGTCCCATATTTAGGTGAGAATGGGGATGTCGCCGCGAGGAAGGACGTATTAGAGACGTTGAAGAGCAATTTAAGGGTGAGATCCTTGTGGGATGTATATCGCGACGAGTGACTGTTGAAACGTAGCGGAGGGCGAGAAGGGGAATCCGGCCAAGATACGCGACGAGTGGAATTTTTGTTTGTTTACGGATTGCGGAGTGTGTTATCGACCAAGCAACATTTGTCATTATACATTGCAAATCAGATCAATAGATACAATTTACGACATAGGGAGTGAGTGTATTTGGGCTTCCATCTTGACAACCCGTTTATGCAATTCTTGTGGCCTTCACTCGTCGTTCTGATCCTGTCTTATTCGCTATATCTTGTTCGTCCACTCATCAACCTTCAACACCCGTGGAATACATTGAATTCTTTTCTTCACTCATTACGCACGCAACAATCAGAAGGCATTATGACTGCAGAAACCATCCCGGCACCTTTCCAACTAGTAAAGTCCGTAGAGTACCTTGGTGTCAATTTGACAAAATATAGAAGCACACAGAGCGGACTTGAAATCGTCCTCGTCGACATTGAATGTGCGTCTTCTTTCAAATTCAAAACATCATTTGAAATATATCCTGGTTTACAGCTTGTTAAAATTTTTTTCATTACCAGCTCCTATTGTCAATGGTTTCTTTGTCGTTGCGACCGAAGAATCTGGAAAGTTGATTGATAAAGGTTTACCCCATACCCTTGAACACTTGGTGTTCTTAGGATCCGAGGATTACCCCTATAAAGGAGTCTTGGATTCTCTTGCAAACAGAGCTCTTGCACATGGTACAAATGCTTGGACAGGTTGCGACAAAATTTTTTTTCGGGACTTTGGCGATCGAAATTTGACAAATGACGGCGCACCTTTCTATTAGATACTGATCATACTTGCTACACAATAACAACAGCTGGAGGCGATGGGTTTAAAAATATTATGCCAAGTTTGTATTTCTTCTTTTGCACTTTGGCTGCAGCTTATTGACAAATGCCCGTTTGTCGGCGTTCATGTTGCAGTTTACCTTGATCATATCCTTTATCCGACAATAACCGAATACGGCTATGTCACTGAAGTCCACCATATCAATGGCAACGGCGAAGATGCGGGTGTAGTTTACTGTGAAATGCAGGGTCGTGAAAATTCCGGTCCCGATCGAATGCATCTAAGAATGTTGCAATTACTCTACCCGGCTCCGTCTGGTTACCGTAGCGAAACTGGTGGTCTCATGAGAAAATTGAGAGAACTAGATGTTCACCAGATTAGATCCTTTCATAAGGACTATTATCGACCAGATAACCGTCCGTTTCGATCTCTTCTGGTTATCGGTTCAGGCGACAACTAATATATTGTACATATCTAGTGCGACTTATTATTACTGGTAAAGTGAACCATACGGCTATTCTGAACGCGTTAGTCAAAACGGAAGAAAAAATTTCCAAGAAAGGGAAGTTGGTACCAATGAAACGGTAACTATCGCCCTTTGAAAAGTATTTCTATCAGCCTCTCATATTTACGCAATGTTTTGTACAGTCCATGGGTTGAATCTGAGCCTATCCCACCATTCGAGAAAACGGTAGAAGAAGTTGTGGAATTTCCCGATGAAGATGAATCAATGGTATAAAACCTTTTGAGTTCTGTGATGTTCCTGCTATCTGAGCTAAATTTGCGCTCGTCTATTTCGCTGCAAAGGGTACTGTTGTCATCGCTTACCGCGGGCCTCATGTCACTGAGTTCAAAGAACTGCAAATCCTCGATATCTTGTTCACTTATTTCACCGATTCTGCCGTTTCGACACTGCACAAAGCATTTGTTGAGTTGGAAGAACCGTATTGTACTGATGTTCATTACTCCCGTGGAGATAACTTAATTACAAATTATTATTTCTCTTTTGAGAATGTTCCAACGGAAAATTTGGAAGTCATCAAAACTAAATTTTTTGAAACTATGCATGATGTGGTGAATGGGAAATCTGGAAGGAGTATTGATCTAGAGAGAATGAAGCTTACCATCGAGCGCAAAAGATTGAAAACTTTGGATGACATTGAGACGGATGGTCACGACATTTTAACGAACCCTGTTATCTGCGGTACAATTTCATACTTTTTCTCGGTTAGCTCTTCACTCCAGAATGTCTCTTGATTAATCATCAATTTCATTGCTCTCAGATTTCCTTTATGGTGAAAAAAAAGGTGCACAATTGCGGGATATGGTAGATGACTTAGCTTATTTAGATGAACTATTGCTCTGGCAGAGTTCGAAATGGGTCCAGTATATCAACAAGTATGCTTGCGTTATCCTATCTTTTTTTTCGTTGTATTCACATGTAGATAAATTTCATTGTCAGATACATTCTCGAGCGACCTCACGTCGTATTGATAGGAAAGCCGTCGGCTGCTCTCGCGAAACAAATTCAAGAAGATGAGAAAGCAAGATTGGATAAGCAGGTATCATCAGTTTGATCATATTTCTTCTCGTGATCTTGCTTTGTTTTACCTGCTTTACAATAAGAAATTCACTTCTTTTTTTTTCAGCGCTCCGATTTGGGACCTGAAAAGTTGAAGCAACTCCAAGAAAGGCTCGATCATGCAATGCAGGAGAATGATAAACCCATTCCGCCCGAAATGATTGGTGAATTTCCTACTCCGAAATTGGACATTTCGTTTCCAAATGTTGATACTGGCAGAAATGGCGGTGATATGAAACTGTATGCTGTTTTGTGCTTTCAAATATAACCGTTCGGTAATTTTGCTGACCCGTGAATTTTCCTCTAGAACTACGCCGTTGCAAAAACAACTTGATGGATTGAAGAATGCTAATGTCCCCTATTTTATCCAATTTGACGGTAATTGCTTCAATCCATTCAATTCATATATCGTCTTTGTTCGGTGAAACTTGACAGCTCAATTGTTGTTTATTGATAGACGTCCATTCGTCATTCATCCAAATCTCAGTCTACTTTGACACTCGTAATCTTACTCCTTCGCTAGCTGCATACATTGAACTTTACTTGGAAGCATTTTTCATTCTTCCAGTCACCAAACCTGACGGCACAAAGTTGACCCACGAGCAAGTGGTGAATGGATTAAATACAGACACAGTATATCACTCCAATGACTGTGGGCTTGGTGGATCGAACTTTATTTGTGGTGCCTTCGAAAGTTTAGTCAGGGTTTCCGTGAAAGTTGAGGCAAAGAAATATGAAAAAGGAATTCAATGGTTAAATGATTTAGCATGGTTTAGTGAGTTTACCCCCGAGAGGTATTGTCTCAATGCAGTTCCGTTGTCTTTTGATGTATACTAAGTGCACTCTTATAGACTCGTTATTGCGGCTAAGAAGTTATTGAACGATGTTCCCAGAAATAAGAGAGACGGGATGAAGGTAAATGGCGTTGTTCGATAATCTTATGCATCTGTTGAATTTTTATTCATCAAAAGGCATTCTCTATTCCACCAGATGACCGATATGACGCTCAAAACTATATTATACAACGAATCGTCAAACCACATTGCATGCAATTTGATAAATCAATCTAAGTTCTTAACCGAAATCGTAAAAAAAATCGAATCCGATCCGAATAATGTTGTTGACGAAATAAATAAGCTTAGAGAAATTTGTATGTACCATGTTTTCATTGCATTTCGGCAATTCTAATTTTATGCTCACTTCGACACCTTTCATTCTCTTCTTTCATTCTTATACACTAAATGGGGATATTATTTTCGATGCAGTAACACATCCTAATAATATTCGTATTCATGTCTGTGGCGCGATAAGGAAGCTGAGTGATCCGTTGTCCCCTTGGTCACAATTCAAACCAAAGTACAAGGTATTTTTTTTGTGTTAGAATTGTCGCTTGATATTTTACGTCATCCTGAATTTGCGACTGCTTCAAAAGTTCAACACCCCGCTTCCTGCGATGCCACCTGTTCAATTGTCCCAACAATTCCTTACGACAATCGGTAAAAGCCCCCGTTCATCGACGTCACAACCTCAGCAGAAGCATAGCAAGGTTGTGAGTATGGCGAGCATTGAGTCCGGGTATTTGGTAGGTGTTGCCAAAGGAATTGGGGAGTTTGGTCATAAAGATTATGCTGCTTTAAGTGTTTTATTTGAATATTTCCAAACCATGGAAGGTACGTTGGGTCTAATGTGATTTGTAACATTTCATTTACACTTAACATAAACACTGTTTTCCTTCTTGCTGTAGGCGTTTTCTGGAAGGTAAGTAGATATTCATGATTGAGGTTCGACTCGGTCACTAATACTTGATTCCATCAGCAAATCCGCGGACCCGGTTTAGCATATGGTGCCAGCCTCAGCATTGATGTTCATTCTGCTCTTGTTCGGTTCACCATTTACCGCTCGTCCGATCCTTTAGCCGCTTTTACCCGTGCCCAATCAATTATTCAAGAAATCCAGAACGGTCAAGTTCAACTAGATGAATCAATGATTGAAAGTGCAAAAAGCAGCTTTATTTTTAGTCTTGTCAATGCGGAAGAAAATGCAATGAAGAGTGGAAACATGAGTTTTGTGAATTTAGAATTGAAAAGGGTCGAACAATTTATGAATCGTAAAGTTCTGAACGAAGTTAAAGTAAGATTTGCTTTTCCCCCGTTTCGTTAAATATCTTGTACTAGTTGTACTTTGCGTTTATTCACAGTAAACTCTCAGGACATCACACTTTCTGATCTCAATCGCGTGTTACATACATACCTCGTCCCACTCTTCTCTGCTTCAACATCGGTTCTATCAGTTGTTTGCCCACCTTCTAAAATCACTGAAGTCAAAAATGGATTCGAAAAGTTGGGATATGGAATGGTGCAAAGTGATTTAGATGAATTGGTTGGGATAGTAGGGGTTGAAGAAGAAGCAGAAAGCGGAAGTGACGACGAAGAAGACGACATGGAGTCAGAAGATGAATAGGGAAATTTATGAATAATGGAGTCATTTCGTTCTTGTCTAAAGCCAAGTGATATTATTATGACTTATTCATCCAATAAAGTCTTTCGGCCACTAGATGGGTAGGAAAGGATCACACAAATGTAGACCATTGTCCGACGACAAAGTACAGGATAAAGCCAAGAAGGCATTCTTATTGATGGCTGGCGCCTCAGACAAGGTCAACTCCAGACTACGAAGATTCTTCTGTGAAAGCTTGAACATACTATACAATCCTTAATGAACTCTCTCCTTATAGACACTCGTATTGATATTTCTCTTAATCCTTTTCGGTTATTCTCGTCAGATGATTATCAATCTCAGTCTCTGACAAAGTACGGAATAACGGATCCTTCTCTGTTACAATTCCGACTTCAATATCTGTTGCTTTAAAATCGACAGAAAGAATAGTCGAAAGTGCTGTGATTGCCAACTAGAATAGATATAAAAAATCAGTATATAAAATAGACTGATTGACTCCTAGTCACAAAATATATACCTCAATACTCTCATTCAAATCTAACTTTTCAACAGCCTCCGGCTTCTTCAGTTTCTTTTCCAGGTGATTAAAAGCTTCTTGATGTTTGGCACCAGCGCTGGTGGCTTTATACCCCACGAAGTAACCCGCGGGATCAACTTTGAACAACTGGGGGCCTCGTTCATCATCATAACCTATTAAGATCATGGCTGCAGTGTCGACGTTAAGGGTTAGATTTTAAGAAGAGTGGGTGAAGACGGACACAGAAATATGCAAAAGGTTGAACGTACAAACTCCGAGAGGCCTCATCGCTGCGTGTTGAGTATAAACTTGGTTGATGCTGGCGAGCCGTTTGGCAAGCATATCTGTCGGGATTTCGTAACCGTATTTGTACTTGAATTCAGCAGCCTCTGCTCGGGCTCTTGTAACTTGGGCTCTTGCATCAGCTGCAGCAGAAATAGCATCAGTCGCCGAACGATAAGAAAGTGGCCGGAGGGATAAACAATTTGAAATGTACCAATCAGGCCGGTCATAGCACAACCAATATACGGCGTAAGTTGAAAGAGATATGTGACGGTTGAAGCATCATACAGCTTATCCTATGCGGTTAAACGTTATTCAACAAACCGGCCATATTCCACCCATATAGTTGATTATATCATGTCGTCAAAACAAAAACGCGTTTCGTCAGCAGTGAAGGAGCTAAGGAGTTGTAGCTAGGAAGATGAACACATACAGGAACTTTCTTTTGAGTGACAACAACGCAACAGTCTTTTCCTCGGACACCGATTGTAGTCATACCCGCATTATTGATGGCCTTGAATGCATATTCTGTACAAAGTTGAAGAAAAGGCAATGTCAACGGATCATATCACTGGCTCGGGATTGAAGAAACGACTATCGTACCAACTTGGTATAACCTCCCTTCAGGAGAAAAGATAGTAATGTGTCTGTCGTAACCCGCGGATGATCCTCGGCTCATTTTCTACGTATTTAATGTTATCTTTGAGTTGATGAGTTCGTTTTCTTGAGGACTCGTTGCGCTGATGACGAACCGCCGACGTCCAGCCTTGCGATTAACACGTGACATTCACGTGTTTCACATTGCCAATCTTTGCTGACTTTCAACTGGCAGGATGTGGAATGTGATATCGACAATGAATGGATGGAGAGAGAAAATTCAAGCGAGTTGGACAAAGGTAATTATAGTATTCGTGAATTTGCTTTCGCAACCTTCCAGGCCGCAAGGTATTAAAGTCCGCATCCTGCATCAAGATCTTGGGACTTATTTCTATGGACGTGCACATGAAGTAGGGAGGTACTACTTTCGGACATCGATTCAATTGTCCTTTGCTTTGAATTTTTTACTAAGAACAACAATGTTATGTATTAGTATGTCCGCATACCATGTATCAATACTAGTATTACTGATAAAAACTGCTTTCGTATTGTAATAATGGGACGTCCGTCCTCTGCGCGTGGTTCCACAATAAACAAATCGCCATTTGAGATGATTTGATAAAAGTTCCGATTTGATTGTAAACGCTGAAAAAAGCGATGTTTTGTCAGATACACTCGAGCATACACTGCTCTCGCTTTTCTTCTAAATTATTTATATCGAGGCTTTACACCAGCGGCTTGAAATTAAAAGTAGTGCCTTCGTCATTTCGCTCCTTCTCCTCAGAACCGACTCGTCTGCCCCCAAACCCATTCTCCATCGAAGTAACCCAATCCTCCCATAAATGGTGGATTCCTCGCTCACCGAGACATGTCATAACCATATCGCAGACTACTCCAAATGAAGTATCGGTGGAAACACGTCTGGAACAGAGAAATCCCAACGGAACAACCGAGTCTACATCAAGACAGAAGGGTCTCTTTAGAACAGTCTATGATAGAGTATTAGCCACATTTTTACCTGCTGGATATCCCCACAGTGTCAGCCCTGAGTATACTAGTTATTGTCAATGGTCATTTTTGAATTCGGTTGCGGGTTCAGTTACTGGAGGTTCGTGTTTGAGTTATGGCCACCGCCGGCCGATAAAAGATACATAGCAATTAATCACTATCTAATCATAAAAACAGTTTTGTCTACTCAGTCATTGTTATTCGCAATTGGTCTCGGCGCAGGGTCCATTCCTTTAGGTGCGCCGTCTTTGCGTCGTTTATACTTCAGTTTCTGTGGCCTGATATTTTCAAATTATAATAGCTGCCGCGCTTAATTGGATTATCAAGGATGGTCTAGGACAATTTGGTGGGGTGTTGTACGCAAGTTTGACAGGATCTCGTTTTGACAGCGAGCCTAAAAAAATCCGGTTTAATGCAGCCCTGGCAATGCAGTTTGCGACAGTCATCGAACTGTTGACACCGTTATATCCAGCAGGGTTCCTTGCAATGGCCAGTATCTCGAATATCGGTACGTGTGCCCAACATCTAGATCGCTGTTCTAAAAAACGCATTGTGTAACACACGAGTCAACAGGGAAGAATATAGCATGGCTTGCATCTTCAGCGACTAGAGCTCAAATGCACCAAACTTTCGCTCTAAAAGATAACTTGGGTGATATCACTGCAAAATCAGGTTCTCAAGCGACCGCTGCGAGTTTATTTGGTGCGTTATTTTTGCCTTCGTCCTATTCTTTGAATGAACGCGATGTTTACAGCTCTCTCGTCACGTAGGAACCGGTATTGGAATATTAGGTAAGGCACATATTTCCTTGATTTGAAACTGATATGTAATGACTTACTCTTTTTATATTGGCTTCGGTATGGGTTGATCAGTCTCTGCAAATGTCGGCACAGAGTTCAGTCACGTCTTCCTTTCATTTTTACCGTTCTCGTTTATTACGCTGTATTCAATGTATAAGTCAAATGTGGCAGTTATCACCAGTACTCTCAATGTGCAACGATGTGAAAGGTTGTTAGAACCTGCGTTACCAATTCTAGGTATGTATTCAATTTAGGCCACTTAACACCTCGTAGCTGACATTTGCATGTCACAATATCAGTGCGCGATGCCTCGTTATCGCCATCTCCTTCTGCAATTGAAATTTCTGCCACTATCCCTATACTCACACCTGCCGCTGTTTCAACTGCCGAATCCTTCCTCTTCGTATCCCCGTACAAAGCACCATTCGTCACCTCTCTCTCGATAAACCCCAATTTGTCCGCATCTTACTTCACTTATTCGCCCCATAGTTCCAGTACTTTACCGAAGACTTTGAAGGACGGATATGTTATTCAGTATAATGCGATGGAACGACAAATGAGATTGTGGTATTTGAAGGATTGTAGCGAAGGAAATGCCTTGAAAGGATTTCTTCATGCAACTGTGGCGAGGTACCTCATAGAGAACAAAGTTCAGGCTGGTAGGAATAAAATGACTGAAAAGGAGATGGACAAAGATACCGGAAAACTTGACCATGGAAATGATAGCAAAGTGTTAAGTGTTGCCGGAGATATCGTGGATAAACGATACTCTGAAATCCGAAAGGCGTTAGAAGAGAAAGGTTGGGCGGTCGATAATGTGTTTGTGGATACCGATAGGAAGAGACGAGTTTCAATCGAGACAATCATAATGTAAATCTTTCAAAGCAAGAATAATTAAATTTTTCTGCAGTGATATATGGAATACTCTGCAACATAACTATGGGACGCTACGTTTGGCCGGAGATCAGTTCTGCTATCATTATAGTGTATTCTCTTAAATATATACATGCGGTATAATATGCTTTCTACTTCTATTCATGCATTTCAAGTTTAGCTTACCTGTTCTATACTTCGATCATCGTCATCTGGTGAAACTGTTTCCTGTGTGTGGTCATTTGATACATCTATCTCAGTCAATTCTGCCGCTGGAAACTGCAACTCTATCTGAACAGTCTCTTCACTGTCACTTCCAGTGGTCTGTCCGACAACATCTTCGTAGCTTGGCGGCAATTCAGAGCATTCCCACGATTCAATTCGATCCGTTGTCGCAGCAGACGTCGCGCCTTCTCTTCCTTCATATCTGGGTAGTGTCATTACAGAGTCTATCCTGTCGATCCCAAAGCTTCTCATTTCATCGCCACCGTAGCCATTTCTCGGTCCCAAAATATCACCGTCTTCGTTATTCCGCCTTTGTTGTCGCCTTCTCGCAATTCTAATAAACCAAAAGGTACCGACGATCACCAGCAACATAATAAGAAACTGAGACACTCCACCAAGCGTATTCCAGATTGGAGCAGATTCTGGTGGTGTCGCTGGACTTAAATAATGAGGGGCACATTTTTGCGTAGATTTTGAGCAGATTCCAAATAGACATTGTGAATCCGTCGTGCACGTTTCTGTTAAAACAGAGGACGGCTTGAATTGATCAGAGTCGCAAAAGGAGTGATTGTAGAATCTGCGCGGAAGGGGTGAACCGTACAGGGAGATAAGGTTGAAATCGGGATGCAAATTCGAAGACGGACAGGGAGTTTTGAGGACGGGTGAAATGCTACAGACGCCTAATGTAATCCATGTTTCGGGTGGTTTCGATATTGTCAAGTTGGTGGTATTGTTGCTAGGACTGAGCAATCTGAAATCAGAGGATTGGAATAGCGGACTAGATGGGTTGAAAGGAGTGATCGTAAGGTTGCCATTTAATATTGGTGTGGTCAAATTGGCGCAGAAGAGGCCGTGGCATTGGAGATATTCTGATCGACATTTCGTGAAGGAACATGATTGAATTTGATCCGCTACAGAGTACAGACAAAATGTAAGCGTCATGTCGTTCTGGTCCTTTGCATATCACAAAAGGCAGCAGACAATTGATGATGGAAATGCAAAAAAAGAAAAAACAAACCAAGGTCTATGATTATATTTCTCGAAACCTCGTTTTCAAAATAATCTTTCTCTGCTTTCATCACCTTTTTGTTATCTATCTTTAGCCCAGCCTCAACCAGTTCAAACCCCATTAAATCTTCGAAACTTCCAACTTCAGACTCACAATTCTGTCGACGGCAGGTAAAAAGTGAATTACACCGCTCCTTTTCTGGTTTTTTGGCTTTACAGTCAATATCGCCAGAACAGGTAGTGAAGACTTCATGACCAGAATCTGATGTAAAAGGCCCGGGAAAGAATTCCGAAAGCTGGCCTTTCAATTTGGGTGGCGAGTCCGTCGACATTCGTTGCAAAAATATTCTTGCTCTGCAAAAGTAATATATAATGATCGAGAGCTAAACCAAACCGTTCCAAGATTTATCAAAAACTTATGCAGCGAAGGTACTTCGAACTATTCAAATCAGATGGCCTCCATATGTTCGTAGCGGATTGAAATAATCTCGGCGACAATACTACTCAGATGATGAAAAAGCACAGTATCCGGCGGCACCTTGAAACATGTGTGTCTGAATAACTCCGGCGTCTCCATTATCATGTGAGATTCCTCCAAAGTTCCACCCCGTCGACAATAGGGGCGAAATCAAGCTGGATTGATCTGCCGTGGAGTTGGATACTATTGTCGCCCTGTCTGGTCTTCACGTGGAATCCGCCGTTAAAAAAAAATATTGCAACTCGGCCAATTGATTGTAAATTTATATTCGCAGATGACAACTGAGGACGACCAGGTGCAACTATCAGAGCATACTCTGGCTGTATTGCAGCAATTTCTGAAAGAGCAGGAGGCGGAGAAGGAAAAATTTGAGAAATTGAAGGAGATCGCCGAGAAGCGATTCGAAGAAAATGATACAGAAGCCGATACCCCAAATGAAACGCTCAAGGTTTCAATGGAACTATTCAAAGAAGATTGGCAGGTAAGTGAAGATGCTACGGTCATCAATCTTGGATTCCCCCTTGATTAATGCTTGTCAATTCTTAATAGTTGAGTCAGTTCTGGTACGACGACCGAACAGCAGAAATTTTATCAAACGAACTTATACGATTGACTGAAAACGACACAACAAAAAGAATTGCTTGTGTCAGTTCCCCAACAGTATTTGTGAAGCTGAAGGTAAATTTACGGATTATGCCGTTCCGAGGTGATTATTATGAATTCATCCAAATCTCTACCAATAGGAATTATTTCCAAGTCGACCCAACATGTACTTGTTTGAATACGACACTCGATTTTCGATTTACCAATCTTCATTCATACATTATGACTATACTCGCCCCACTACGTTTTCCTCCCTCCCTTCCTCTATACCGTCGTTGGAAGGATCAATGGATGTAATACTTGCCGACCCGCCATTCCTATCGGAGGAATGTTGGGAAAAGACGGCACAATCTATTAAGTATTTGTTAAAGCCAGAGGGGAAAGTTGTAGTTTGCACAGGCATGGTGATGAGACCCCATATAGAAAGGCTGGTCCAGGCGAAAATGGTGAAATTTAGGCCGCAACACAAGAACGGTCTGAGTAACGAGTTTGGGTGCTTTACAACGTATAATGAAAGAGGAACAATGTTTCAGTGGGCTTAATCGACACAAGAAGATATTGAATAGAAAATTTGGCTCAATTTTCAAGATTTGTCTGCCAAATCGTTTATTACTGTTGCCCCGCTCCCTGTCCATATAATAAATGTGTAGTCGTATATTTACTGAAAAACTGCGGACAGATTTGCCTATATTAAGGTCATTATGAACTCACATCATTTACAAATTAGAGGATGCAGCTCATTGTTTTCAGTCGGCAATCAAATTTTCGAATACACCTATAATACTGGAGGCCGCAAACGCGCTGCTTCATCACTCCAGATTCATTCACCTCACGGCCGGCCGCTGACATCTGGAATTCAATGTCAACTGCAGTATTGCGTAAGCATATCGTCTTCTCTCTCACTTCAGCTCTCAATATTCACGTATTTCGGCATAGAAACGGCATTCTCTCTTCTCCTCGTCTCCTTGCTTTGGGGTGGAACCAATCCTTTCATTCGCCGAGGAGCGAAACTGTTCGCTGACAAACAGGTTCAAATCGTTGAATCCTCGCTAAACGATTCAGATTTGGATGATGATGTTGATCAGAATGAGAGGAATTATTTTGGCTCTGTGATTAATGTGTTAAAAACCTGGCAGGTAAGGCGGGTCAGTTAATGAGAAGTACGCCAGTACGAAATTTGACCTCGCAGAATTACAGTATATATTGCCTCTGCTGCTCAATCTATCAGGATCCGTTGTTTATTATTGGACACTAGGCGACAATGGTACATCTGCGCTTTCAACCTTACCAAAACCATGCCGCCAATTCTGCGATTAACTTCCGCTTGGCAGATCTATCCTTGACGGTTCCGGTGGCGAATGCCCTGACTTTAGTGGTTACGTTTTTAGTGGGAAAGGCATTAGGAGAGGAAGTGGGCAGCTGGGGTATGTTTTATTACGCATTTGAGTGCGAATTGATAGAGGAGTACTGATGAATACATCTTGAAGAGTCATACTTCGGCATGGTTTTCGTGATGTGTGGAGTGTCTCTTTGCCTTCTTAGCCGCACAGGGATCCAAGTAATTTGAATATATCAATTAAAGAGTAGGGCTAATTATGATGCGAATTAGAGTCTTACTTTACGGAGCTTGTCTTACATCTTCGGCCCTCGAAGAAAATGAATTGTATCGTGTTTGAGACCGCTTACGATTCTGTGGTGCCATCCGAATTCAAAATCTTGATCCTTACTCCAGTATTGTCATTTTTCGAGTTGTTCCTTTTCTTTTGTTTTGTGGGTATGCCTCCAATCATTAGAGTCATTATTCAGTTTTAATGGCATTAATCTAGGATGGTGCTAGAACAATCACGTATCATTCATGGAATTACAACACATCTGTATATATATTCACTGTTTAAGCTCTAGCTAGAGTTCCATATCTTACAGCGCCCAAGCGTGAGTAATAAGAACCTGCTAGGAGCCAACGAGTAAGACATTTATTAGTAGATTACATCATATTTTCATCACTTTGAAGTTTGAACCTCTTCGTTTGGCATTTGGTCGCAGACAATAGCAATTTCGAATCACTTCACGATTTGTGTGTATTTAAAATATTATAATTCAAGTTGCCTCCTAAAATATCATGCTATGTAGGTACAATTTGTGGCCTCTCCAAACGTTTGAAGCGATGAATTGCAACAGTTGATAAGCAACATCAGTAATTGTGCGCGCAAGGTAAATCGCTTGATATTACGTGTATTATTCATTGAACCGATACAGTACATTCTTAAGTCATATTATATGCATATCATCATCATAATCATTGCTGTTGCTTGAAAATCATACAAACAGAGTTTCTTTTGAAGTCTTTGAGTCATATCCTAGCAATTTGGGCCGAAAGGAACATTATCAAAGATCAATAGATGATCCAGCAAATTGACATTCCTCCCAATTGACAATGAACAATTTGGATCTTCATTAGGCAAAGTTTTGTCACAGACATATGCTTTGCCATTAGTGAACCAAACCTCGGTGGATGAATGCTTGTATCGTCCTCTTGGCGGGTCAATCGGTGGGTCGTCTCTTTTGTTTAGAATTCGAAATTGCTCAAATTTCTGTGATGTTAAGAAATCGGCGAATCGCTCGTCGCCCATTCTTGGTGTGCCATAATTATATAAAGCGAGTTTGTCGTCGGGAAGATTAAGTTCCTGCTTAATCGCCAGAATAGCCAAATTTGCAACAGCACCCCCTAAAAATATCATTACGATTAGTCAACCGATCATATATAAAGATTCGAAAGTTATTAATTTACCTAAGGAATGACCCGTAACATAAACTTTAAAATTTGGATTTTCCTGCAACGCTGCCCGAACCTCGCCAATTACTAAACCTCTTACAGCTTCGAAGGTATTCTGATAACCTAGATGAACATTCAAATTTTGAACACCCACATTCGTTCGTAACGGAACAAGGTTCCTGACAAGGTTGGTAACGAAATTTGTTGGGCTTAAAGAACCTCTAAAACTCACAACAATTGCATTCAAGTTGGGATTTGTTGCAACAAAGCCTAGTTCGATGAACGAGTTAATATTTGACATTAAACGCGAGATGGGAACATGATAATTAAAGTTACCTCTTGTGTTGGTGAGGGCGGTATTGAATACTCTCCTCACACGAGTACCCTCTGTACCATTCCGACAATGGAAGAGACAATTCCAATTACGGATTGGTGCGTCCAGTAAACAATACGCTGCTGCCGAGTACTGGTGAGTTTGAAAGATAATTGTGAGAAAGAATTATATGACGAACGCGAGCAAAAAATTTTCAGAACATACTTTGGCCCATATCTGCGCATTGAATATCTCTTGCGCATTCCATGTACGATATCCTTCTAAATTTTTAACGGTTACGGATTCTTCTTGCGCTAATATGGTAATATTGCTGGCTAAGCTCGTACGAGATGATCGCACAGCATCAACAGCTTTCCATTCGTTGATATATTTCTCCATTGCGGTAGCTAATGAGAGATTAGTTAACACTTATAATAGAAAACTTGTAGTTAAACGATCGAGATTTACCTGTATTTGGGGCAGGGCTTCCTTTGACCGCGAGAACAAAAAGTGAAAGGGCTACCGCCAAAATCAGGACATTGTAGTTAGTCGATGACATTTCCAAAATAGACCAGAGAATCACTAATTATTTGAACAGGGAATGCGAGAATGTATGATCCAAATTAGCAAAGGCCAAAGAGTATCTGAACTTGATGTCCCAAGTACTATACTTATATGCTCTATTGGCTGTCACCGTAGCGTTTATGACAGCTAACAGCCAGCAATTGACGATGGGCTTTATTCCCGACACTGTGCCACATGCAGAGCTAGATAGTTAAAGTTACAGTCCACATTTTGTCGTTGATTATTGTTTGATAATCCTTGACACTGTGGCAATTCGTCATGATTTAGGGAAGCTTCCACATATGAGTTTGAAAATAATTGATATTAGAAAGCTAAAATGGTTTATGATATTGTCAAATGCAGTTCTAGCATTTACGCTCGTGTTGGAACGGTGTGTCATGGATTAACTTAAATGCAGCGCGAGCCGAAATGTGCAAGGCGCATCGCAGCGGACCGTTGTTTCCTAAGTCAATTTTTTGGGCAACGCCCCCTATCTCTTTTTTAGTTAAAAATATGAACAGTGATATATTCAATCACCAGCCCCATTAGGAGAACCTAAATTTATTTATTTCGCTAAATCTAGTTTCGTTCTGAGAGTGCTCCACTCATGTATCAGTTTATTTCTGATTGTAACAATATCGCTAAGGGGCCAATTTGGAACAGCCAGTTCACCGCCACAATCAGAACAATAGTCAGGTTATAAGGGAATTTTAATAAACTCGAAAATATGGTTTATGTAACCGCTTCGTGTGGTCACATTTGGTGGCATATGGAATCTTATGCAGCTTATCGAGCACCGCGGAGTATCATCATATGGTCAGTATGAATTTGAGTCTTACAACAGCCAGGAATTTATTACAGATGACCAAACGCCCAACTTCGTCCATGTACATATTACATTAAATCAATTATGGTGATATTCTCTTGCTCATCGTTTTGCCCCGGACTCTTCCACTAATTTATCCAACAGCTTCACTAATTCAGGTAACTTTGATCGATGAATTAAAAAGCAACGTCTCGCGGGTGATATTCCGGAATCAAAAAACGTCAATTTAACGTCGGACTGTCCTTCGAGCTGCTTGGGTTTAAAATCAAACGAAACTTCTGCGAGCTATAAGATTTTTATGAGTTAGTGCTTTTTCAGCGATTTAAGAGACAGGCAAAGAAGAACTTACGTTCTCTATGTACTCATCTTCCAAATTGACGTATGTAAGCATCTGTGGACTCTGAATGCGTAAATATACAGACAAGTTAGCTCTGAGAACAAAGTTGAGAGATATAAATACTGATACACACCGTCTTCTGCTTTTTCTTTTCCTTCTTTTTACCGTTACTCCTCTCTGCCGCTGTTTCAATAACTTTGTATGTTTTGGATAATAAAATAAAATAATCAAAATCGTACGTTTGGCCCTATATGTATATATTAGTATCAAGTAACATACGGAAGGCAGTAAAGATTTCTAAGCACATTTTTCGCAGCATCATTCAGTTCATCCTGCAACATCTTATACAACGGTGATGAAATTTGCCAAGGCATGTTAATTAATCTTTCGTTAAATATCAAGCCCACTTTCTTGCTTTCCGACTTCAGCAAATCTTTCAGCAACTTATGAGCTTCATCTGATGACTTTGATTTTTCAAGAATATAATTCTTCAGTTGCTTTATGACGGTTTTATCCTAATTGTAAAAACCTCAGTCAGTAACGAGAACCACTGAAGAAATGAACAGGGGTAGACGCACCATTTTCATATCCATATTGATTACTGTCATAAACGCATAAGGATCACTATCTTTTCCGTCTACTTTGACGGTACTACCAATATCAGATTGGGATATGATCATTTCAGTTAAATCGACTAAATCAAACGATGCCGCATCACCGGCAAATAATTCCGTCAAAAGTCGTTTTATCCCGTGATAATCAATTTCAGCAGGATCAAAAAAATCAAAATCGACGTCTACGATTTCCTATGAGTGTAATTAAGTGTCAAAGACATGTCGGATTCTGAGGGATGACTATGAAATTGGAAATTACCTCCTCTGATAATGTCCCGTCTTGTTCCGAATCGCTTTCACTAGCGTTATGTTTTCTTTTAGATACAGTCTCGTTGAGTTGAATTGCGCTGACTTTCCGTTCTGTTGCCATGGCTTCGCCTGATATGATATGCTACTGCAATTAGGATGTACTTCACTTACGAGGTTTGCTTAGAGAGGTCACGCGTCAATTTCCATGTAGCAACAACTTCAGAGACGGCTGATGAAAGGAGAACCCATTCATCAATCTACCATTCTACATAACATCAATATCAATAAATCATTCAAAATACAGATTAGTTACTCAATGTGAAAAAAAATTGAGGATTGGTTCCCGCTACTAAATTTGCCCAGTGTCAGGCTCCCAAAAGATATACTAATAGTACTAATAAGAAATGACAGATCCAATGCAATAGGAGTGAACAAGAGCCCAACATGTTATAACTTTCGCGCATTTTATTCCAATTTCAAATGTTATGAAATATTCAGCTTGTGCCTAATACTGCTAAGCCCATCTGCATCAAAGCACAGGCCCAACGAAGCCTACAACAGCATGTTACACTGAATGCTCTAAAAATACATGTGATAATTGTATGACTTGAACTCCCAGTTTTCTTCATATCCTAACATCATTCACATAGCACAGAGAGCTAGCGTAGTAACAGCAGTAGCACCTAATGTTGCATAACCAGACATGTAAACCCCTTTTAAGCTTAGAGCGTACCCAGCGTCCCAAACCTGTAAAAACCGTTCCACGGATAAAATTCCACTACGTCACTCATCGGTGCGCAAAGAATAATCATAACAATAACAGAAATAAACGCATACCAAATGTCTGATTCCATTGAATGTGTGGTACGTAAAAGGAAACGCTGCGAATGCTTTAGCGGTCACGAAGAACGGAGCCGGCATCGCAGCAACGAGATTAACCAAATCATGTGCAGAATGACCAGCGAGGAGATAACATCCCGAAAGGTAAAGTACTTTACACACACATCAATAAATCGTATATTACGACAATGTTATGGAATCACGGATATTGATGGAGAATCCACGCAAACTTACATCCGCTAAGACCAGCCCCGGTTATTCGGTTGGCGATACTCATTGTCCAAGTTAACTGAGGTTGATATATTGTGACATGGGGGGACATTGGTCTATTAATTGGTCGGTTTACCGATTTTGTGGTTTGGGTGGCCGAAGGGGAAGCATCGGCAGAATTGAATAATCTAATAGAATTTCAACACAAAAAGGGAAAGAAACATAGCGGACAATTGTGCGTTGATTAATTTGCTCACAATGATATCGATATGAACACTATATATTTTTACCTTATAGACGGTACAAATGCCGAGTATCCATTTCGCACTCCGACTTTTATCGGTAGAGAGCAATAGTAGAGAAATGAACTGTTTAATTTACTCGTTGAAGTCGGTTTAGAAGGCCTCAACTACTCACCACTTCGTAAAGAACTTCTGAAAGCAGTTCGGGGCAAGGCTAGCATTATTGAATTTACTAAAACTCTGTCCGATTGTTGAAAAAGGTTTGAAAGTGCTGGAGTGAATTTCGCTCTGCTCTCTAATTGTGGACTATTGCAGATCAGGTGCAAACCATGACGTCAGGTGCTGATATACGATTCAACTAAAAAAAGCCATATTCGTTGTACTCAGGATTATTCATTTATTTCGATGCATCGAGAACACCACTCTTAAGTTAATTGAAACAGATAGATAGGTTACATTAAGCCAACAGTCGTTTCTAAATATATGACTTCTTCATTAGGCTCCAACCGCACGAACTGCGAATGACCAGTGAGTTTTACTTTATCGTGTTGCTAAAACTTTTACATAGCACACCAAGCCAACGTAGTGGCAGCGGTAGCTCCCAAGGTTACGTAACCGGATTGATAGACTAGCTTTAACGAAAGCCCGTAACCGGCATCCCACATCTAACAAAATTGGTCTTTTAGTTAAGCGATGAAAGTGCTACTATAAATAAAATACAGCAGCAACGCACCAAATGTCTAATACCGTTAAAAGAGTGGTATGCAAAGGGAAAGGCAGTGATGAATTTTGCACCAAAGAAGACAGGGGCAGGTAATGAAGCAGCAGCAGTAACCAAGTCGGCCGAGGAACCAACTAACAAATACAGCGATGATGCATAGAACACTATTCCGATGATAAGCAGTCATTAGATTCTAACAAAAGAGGCTATGTCATCTTTAAAGAAATAAAAACTTACATCCACTCAGACCAGCGCCAGTAATACGGTGAGCGATGGACATGGTCGAGGTTAGTTGAGGTTGATAAATCGATAGGTGAGGGGACAGAGGGCGTTGAATAGGTCTTGCGGTTGGGTTAGCCGAGGAATAATTCGAGGAGGTTAATACGCTGTTTGAGGAAGATTATAAGTCAATCAAGGGCAATCTAATCATTGACATTGGAGAAGATCTCTCGTCTGAAAAGACTGGCAACAGAATTCCACAAATAGCATGTTTGAATAGTTACCGGGACGATGGAGCAAGAATTGCTGTACGGTGTAACACTCCGGCTGCATAGTAGTATTGACGATTGAGGAAGAAGTGAAAACATTCAAAGTAGATGCATGTTAGCAATCAGTCGAAGTATCCGTCGAGGTGAGTTCAAAGCGATCGGGTCAAGTGTACAGTCAATCCATACAAGTAAAGCCAGTAACAATTCTCAGTCAATCTGAACTCCACAAATTGCCTTCTACAATGTGCTTCAATTGCCAGTTGACCTGACCTGACTACCCGAGAGTCTAGGAACTGATGAGGAAAAAAAGACGGAAGATATAATCAATGACATACAGTTCATGAATAGTCCACGGAATGTGGTTTTAGCAGATGACTTTGAGAGAACGGAGGAGAGCATTGTATGGAACAGATGAGGCAGCGGGAGAGGGAATGAATCTGAATGAATGTCGTCGATGGAATGTGTTCCTTTTCGGTTTTCGCTGAAATGTCAGCAAGGGAACAGAAAGGGTCCACTTGTTCACCCGTTCACCCGTTCACTGCCGTCGATTCAGCAACCGTTCTGCTCTAGCAAGTCTGCATTTCAATTCCTCTCTGATCAAAAAATATCTACAACATACTACGATTTCCTTTGTGACATATTTGCTTTGAATTCACTAATGAGGACAACATTAATTTGTGACTTTTCTGTCGGGGTCTTGAAGATCAGGCTTTCAGATAGTCTATACCTCTTTCTCCCTACTACTGTTATTAACACAATCGCCTAAATAATGATCAGGCAGCGCAACAACTCTTCTTTATTTATAAGCAGCTCTTAGCTGAACGGAATGTTGGGACAGAGTATGAAATACTGTGATAGGCAAAAACAGGCGACGGACGAATGTGCAAAAGTCTCCATGCTGATTGAAAGCCGCGAGATGCGTTCGTTGCCACACTCGACAATATCATGAGCTTCACCCGATGGATCCAATTCTGTACCAGTGATTCAGTATTCTTGTGGGATAACTCTGTGGGCGTGAGTGAGCCAAAAACCTATGTGACTCGATTTCTAAACTTTTCGGTCGCTACTGCATAATAAACCGAAGTAGAGTTCTGCTTCCCTTTTGAATACACTCTCCCGCGCAATCCTACATTCCTTGATCATGAATCAAGTGATTTCCAGTTTGCAGCTTGATTCTATCTGCGGATCAGTTGAACTGGTAAGATATTCTTGAGAATCAAAGTATATATTTGTTGTATCGATGGGTACCTAACTCTTGCTTATCTGCAATACTTACATAGGGACCGATTTTAGACGGAGGGGCCCTTTCACCTTGTTTCATCGAATTGTAAGTTTTTGTATTGTTCCAACACCGAAATGATGCTTCACCTTATAACTATAACGTCACATGTAGATTTTTTCATTTTCTATTTCCTGCGGCCTACTTATTATTAATCGTCGGACTCTATTGCCTGGTGCATCGCCGTGTCAAATCTGGTTATCAGCAGATACCTGGGCTGGAAAATGACGATGAGGATACCGAAGATGACATTTCAGTGGCCCCTGACACCGTCCAACGTTACTCAAGGGGCAAAGTATTTTGGGCTAGAACGTTGTTAAATTTGTCAATGGCTGCTTTAGAAGGGGGATGGGCCGCCAGCAAGATCAATTCTGCGGAGACAGTCGATCCATATATCATGATCGGATGGTTTGGCAGTAGCTTTATCTGGGTAACTCCTCTCATTCTCTGTATTATACTGACGGTTACACATGGGCTCTGTGTACTAATGCGTATCCACATCGGTGTAGCTATCCTTCTCGCTTTACGGCGTCTTGACCGTTCCCTCGCTTGCAATCGCCTATTCCATACCACTCTATATAATCTTTTGCGTTTCCTCTCTCATCACCTTTGCGGTGGAGCCTTCCACCCTCGTCACCACATTTCAACTTGTATTATCTGTTCTAGGGCTTGTAATAGCCATTATCGAATTTAATGTCCACCTCCACGAAGATCAAAAACGAATTTCATCTCGCAAAGCGCCGAGCGGTGAACTTCTTCCAACCCTGGAACCCAGTTCAATGCTGTCTCTTTCAGCCTGGATATACACTTGGATGTCCCCAATGTTGATTCGGGGTTCGTCTGGGTCGATTGATGTAACCGATGTGTGGGACTTGGCCAAAGACGATAAGTCTCTATATGCGTGGTCAAAGTTTCGAACCAAAAAAGAACATAGCGAATCGAATCGAATATTCAAACCATTATTTTCTGCAGTTAGAGAGTTGCTTGTTATGCAAATCTTCTGCGGTATTGCTTTTGCTTTTTTTACGTTCACTGGGCCCTTGTTTCTGAACCGGATCGTTGGGTTCATTGAAAATTTCGATGACACCGGAGGACATGGAAAATATACAAAAAAAGACATTTGGATGGCTTATGTCTATGTATTTGGGATGTTCATATGTACCATTTTGAATAACCTATTCGATGCAAGAGGTACGGTTACAGTTTGTCTGATTGCACATTCGGAAATCAATGTTGACCAATCTTTTCAGCGGCCTATTGTGGTTTTCGTGCTGGTTTCCGTGTGAAGGCAATCCTAATCAGCGAGATATATCAAAAATCGTTATGTCGAAGTGCAGTTCAACCTAAGGTAGAAGATGATGAAGATTCTCCCACCAGCGTTGGTAAAATTACCAATCTTCACTCGACGGGTTTGTTGATAGTCACTTGTCTCGTATACATATGTTTTTTTTACTTACGGGATGTTGTGTGTACTAGATTCGTCGAAGCTGCATGGGTACACATGCTTCATTCATTACCTGTTCGTCACTCCCATCCGTATCTTGATCGGAATTTCATCTCTGTACTGGGTTCTAGGTAATTCTGCAACGTTCAAGAGACTGGTGAATTTGATTGGTGCCTAACTATTGACGCTAGGTTGGTCAGCGCTTACCGGAATTGCCATCATGGTCGTGTTGATTCCGATTCAAAGTTATTTGTCCAAATGTATCAGCAAAGAGCAAAAAAAAGTGATGGAATGGACCGACAAAAGATTGAATTTGATGAATGAGGTAATCATCTAAGAGTATCATTTATTCTGGTGACCTTTCCTTTAACGTCGTGTCTAAATAACCCCAGATGCTATCCTCCATTCGAATTGTCAAGTTCTTCGCATGGGAAGACCAATTTAACAAAAAAATATCCGAAACTCGTAAATCGGAATTATCCCAAATGCGACGTTATTTCATTTTCGGCGCGTTATCTCAAGCAATTTATACTAGTTCTTTGATTTTCGTTAGTTTGATTACGTTCTCCACCTATACAAAAATAGCCGGGCAATTGTTGAACGCAACCGTCGTCTTTACGAGTGTTAGCTTATTCGCCAGCTTAACGTGCGTTATTTTGCCTTAGTTTGGGAGCTCCCTTAATAATGGATTCTAATATATTTGCGTAATTAGTGACCCGTTGGATGACTTGGCGTACAGAATTACTCAATTCTTCGAAGTGCGCGTTTCAGCGTTACGCATCAGAAAGTTTCTAATGCAAGAAAACATGGATTACTATCTTCTTCATCCCTTACCGCCTACCGTTCAAGTTAAGGCAGAGAATGAATCAGTGCCAGTGGGTCAAAAATTGTCGGAATTAAGCATTCCTGCGTCCTCCTCGTACGGCACATTTACTTCGTCGTCATACACAATTAATCAAATGCAGCCTTCTCTCCCAAAAATTGGGTTCAAAAATGCTACCTTCACATGGGACCCCGCTTTTATTACAACGAAATCACCGTCTTCCTCAAAGCACAATCCGACCGCAACAATTCTCGATACTGATACAGTCATCGCTTCTGATCAGTCCAGCAGTTTTGCCCTTTCGGATGTATCGGTCGTGTTTCCGAATGGTGGATTGACAATTGTCGCGGGGTTAACAGCCAGCGGGAAGAGCTCTTTGTTACAAGCCTTGCTCGGTGAAATGAGGAAGTTAGAAGGCGAGGTTTATTTACCTGAACCAAGTTATGCGTACGACGAAAATGGACAAAATATGAGAAAGGTTGTCAGGGAAGATGGATTGCACGATGGGGTTGCCTACGTACCGCAACAAGGTTTGTAGTTTGCTTCTTGTATCGCCTCGAAAACGCTCATTGACTGATCGATATGAACTAATTCGAATTGAAAGCATGGCTCATGAATGACACTATACGGAATAATATATTATTCGGTGAACCGTACGACGAAGAGCGATATCACCAAGTCATCCAAGTCTGTCATCTTACGAGAGATCTCGAAATCTTACAAGGAGGGGATCTAACTGAAATCGGTGAAAAAGGGTACTACTTGTTTAGTTCTTAAGAGGAGATGTGGTCCTTCTTTTTAACTTTTATAATCGCGTTGCTTCCGTCTCGTAGCATTAATCTTAGCGGCGGTCAGAAACAGAGAGTATCTTTAGCGCGCGCCTGTTATTCTAAAGCAAGGCACTTGATCCTAGACGATGTCTTGTCAGCACTTGATGCGTCTGTTGGTAACGTATCTACCATTGATCTTGGTTTCTGTAAAAGTGAGCTAAAAGATTTCTCTTGATCTCATCCCTACAGCCAAATCTATCTTCGAAGACTGTATTACGTCATTTTTGTCGGATAGGACTCGCATCCTTGTTTCGCATGCTGTCGCTCTTACTGTCCCAAGGGCAGATCACATTGTTGTCCTTAAGAACGGATATATCATCTCGCAAGGTCCTCTGACTGTCGTTAAGAGTGAGCTCTTGGAGAAGGCTACCCAAGAGTACCATTTATTTGACGTTCCTTTTGAAATCCCGGAGAATGAAGACGGGACAAGTGAAACAGACGATGCAGTAGATTCAAAGATGGGAAATAGCATTGTGATTGGGGATAACGTGAAAGCTGCTACAAAGAAAGGGGGGACCACATTAATTAAGGAAGAGAATAAGAGTGAAGGCAGAGTAGCATGGGACGTTTACAAGGTATGGTCACTCAAACTACGTTCATTATCTGACAGGACAGTTAACGTTAACGAAGTCATAATTTGCAGTTGTACTTGAAGGCCGCAGGAGGCGTAAAGTTTTGGATATTCTTTTTTTGCGGTATCATTATCGCCAAACTTTTCTCCATCGGTGCCGATAATTGGCTTCGATTATGGGCGAAATGTGAGTTTTATTCTTACGACTGGTGGGCCAGTGTTACAACACTGTTAACAGTGGTTAATATGTAGCATACGGTACGGCTTCCGAAATGCCGGCATCTGATAATATATCCACCATCGCCATGTTGTCAGCCATTTCTGAACCAATACTGGATTTGGAAAAAGTTGGATTAGATGGGTATCTTCAATCTGCAACTATGCTTTCAGCATTATCTACTGCGCATCCGTATCTTGCACCCGCGGCGAATTCGACCGCGGGACAAACACCTGAGCATGGTCACCCAGACCTAGATAGTTCTGTCAACTTTTATCTTGGAGTTTATGCGGCTATAAGTTTTGCCACCGTCGTAGCGAATTTCGCTCAAGTGATGTACAAGTACTACGGTTCATTGACTGCGTCTTCATTCCTTCATTCGAAAACTTTGAGCAGAGTACTTCGTTCTCCCGTGTCATTTTTTGACACTACTCCACTGGGAAGGTACAGTCCGTACTTCGTCTAAGAATCCTGTATGTATTTGCCTAAACTGACATTCTCACTTCTTGCAGAATTGTAAATCGATTTGCTCGTGATATGGAACAAGTCGACATAGGTTTAATGCATATGATCAATAACTTCATATCCATTATGTTCGGAATGGCATCTGAAATTATACTTGTTGGCGCAGTCACCCCTGCTTTCTTGATTGCGGCACCATTTATTGGTTACTTGTATTTTGTTATCTGTGATTATTACTTGAAGACTACACGAGAGCTGAAGCGATTTGGTAGGGATTCTTTTTATGGCAAAATATTTAAGCATCTATTGACGGTGCATTTCAATACCAGATTCTGTTTCAAGATCTCCTGTGTATTCTCATTTTTCGGAAACTTTGGCTGGTGTATCCGTGATTCGAGCTTACCGTGTTGAAAAAGCATTTATCGAGAAAAATTTTCAAAAAGTCGATTTCAACCACCGCATGTTGTTTTATCAGATTGCTTTGAATCGATGGTTATCCGTCCGTACTGGATTTGCCGATGGTTTAGTGCTTTTGTTCTGTGGTTTGGCAATTATTCTAGGAATGGACAATTTGGATGCAGGCTTAGCAGGTGTGTATGGTGGTCTGACATCTGGATTCCAAATAAGTACTCATTTCGATACAAATAGGATTTTCGCTCTCATACGCCCTTACGTTCTCGTCTTCTGCGGTATGGCTGATTCGAGTACATTCCCAACTAGAATTATTTTTGAACGCTGTAGAGCGAATTGGAGAGTACACGGAATTGGAATCCGAAGCACCGCCAGTCCTCGAACATTGCCGACCACCGCCACATTGGCCATTCAAAGGCAAAATTCAATTCGAGAACCTCACTATTAAGTACGCGGATGATCAGCCCCCTGTTTTGAAAAATGTATCGTTTGAAGTCAAGTCAGGCGAACGAATTGGTATTGTAGGGAGAACTGGTGCCGGAAAGTCAACTTTGACATTAGCTCTATTTCGATTCTTGGAGCCAACGGATGGAACGATATTCGTGGATGGAATTGATATTACCAAGATCGGGTTAGCAGACTTAAGAGGCAATCTTTCTATCATTCCTCAAGGTAAGGCAACTCTCAGTTTGAGGTCAAAAATAGGGCAATGGATTGATATTTCGTTCTGCGGCACCTCTTTAGATCCCGTATGTTTCGCCGGAACAATTCGATCAAATCTCGACGTATTCAATGAATATAGCGATGCTGAAATATGGTCAGCTCTAAAACGTGTCCAGTTTGTGTCGTCTAATAATCTCTCTGAGTCAACGTCGACTATCAGCGATGCTGGGAATGAAGGAGCCGAGAAGATACAAAATGCACCGAGCAAAATGGATTCTATTGGAACTTTTACCGGAAATTTGGACACAGAAGTCACGGATAATGGTAATAATTTGAGTGTTGGTCAGCGTCAGCTGCTCCAGATAGCTCGGGCGTTGCTTAGGAGATCCAAAGTCATTGTTTTGGGTAAGTTACTCTCTATCGGTTCGTTTTTCGGTTTAACAGTGCGTATATTGATGGTGGTCTTGTAAACAGACGAGGCAACGGCTTCAATAGATTCGCAGAGTGATGCCAGGATTCAACATACGTTGCGAACATCGGAAGAGTTTGCCACATCAACTATGCTTTGTATTGCGCATCGAATCAAGGTAATTTTCTGAGCACTTTATTCTATGAACCTATCAGATAACTAAAAGTCAACACTACATTATTAATTTAGACAATCATCGATTTTGACAAGGTACTCGTCTTAGACGACGGTTCTGTCAAAGAATTTGATACGCCATATAACCTGATAACTCGGAACTCCCAATTCAAGACCATGTGCGAAGAAACTGGAGATTTCGAGACATTATTCAAAATGGCTAAGGAAAAAGCTGGACGCGACAGTTAGAAGCCATCATCATATCTAGGAAATATTGCAAAATTATAAACCGTGAAGACTTCACCATAAATTGCTTTCCATCAGACTGGATGAAATTGTTGTATATATGGAAAATTAAACCGGTTTTTT
The DNA here is from genome assembly GCA_025602915.1 of Paraphysoderma sedebokerense. Classification (NCBI taxonomy): domain Eukaryota; kingdom Fungi; phylum Blastocladiomycota; class Physodermatomycetes; order Physodermatales; family Physodermataceae; genus Paraphysoderma; species Paraphysoderma sedebokerense. The sequence goes on along the minus strand of JAHLJZ010000042.1, from coordinate 50,758 downwards.
GCTAAATCACCATGCATGCCTTATACCTTAACATGCTTTGTGTGCCCTGTTCAGGAGTTCGTGTTGTGGAATACTCTATAATGACTATAAGTGCTACTGTGAAAATATGTTCCGTTTTTTGTACTCAATATCGTCAATAAAAAGTGTATGAAAAAAAGGACACGCAATTTCAGGTCTAGATATATTTATATTTTAAACTCTTTCCAAAAATGGCTTAACATCTAGGCTACATACATTAATTATAATGAATAAATAGTGTACACGACGCATGACAACTAATAAAGCCCCAATCAAAATAAAAAGTCGGATTTGTCTCCACATTCCCCCTTATCAATCGAATCTTCCATTTCATATAAATTAAATGTCCCACTAAATAGCGTTAGGATTGCTGTTCGGCTTTGCTGCAAACAACGGGAATGGCGGTGGAGCTCCTGCGTTACTAGACTCTTTCGGTTCCAATTGTAAACTCATTCGATAAAGCCTACAAGAAATGAAAATTGTCGTCAGCATATGCTAAAGGAGCTTTAAATATTAATATTTGTCAAACTTACTCATCTGGGTTATTGGCATACTTGCAACTCGTAATTTGATCGTTCAGCCATTGCTGTATCTCAGGGACTTCGATCAATTTATAGGATGATTGAAACCTCTGTATTTCAATTATCACTTTAGCAGTTTTGAAATGTTTATCAAAATTAATCAGCGAATTGTGAGGGCCACGATGTGATGGGTTTCCGTCGTCGATGAAGGTCAAATCAGTCAGATAAAGACCTGAAAATTATACATATCGGCGATAAAAAGTTGATGACGCATGTCAATTGCAATCTCATGATATTCTGAAATTAAAATAAATGAATTACCCAAAAATGGCAAACACGGTGGGACGGCTGCTTTTAGAGTCGCCCTGTATTCGGCAAAATTTCGGCTGTGATCTGTCGCTTGTTTTAGTGTGGCAAAAGTTTCGTTTGTTTTTGCGGTAATGAGCTGAAATTAGTCAAACATTTGTGTCAATGCCCTTTCATAATTTACCATGAGTCAAAGGATAGAAAGGACGAACCTCCCAAGTTCTTTTTAATCGAGCAATAGTTGAGGAATTGAGGGCAGAAATAATAGCCATCAAAGTATTGTAGTTTTTCATTTGCAAACATCGCTACAAGCACGGTAAAATATAAATGTTACGTTAGTTCACCGTATTCATGAACTCGCGGAGCGTCTGCTAGTACTTACATCGCCAACTTTAACCCATTGCTTAACGATTGTTGCTCGCTTTTTTGCGTCTGACTCCGACAATATTGATTCCGCAACCCATCCAGATATTTGAGTACTCATGGTGCTCATGGCTTTTACGTTGGGGGCGGCGTTACCAGTTTTATCCTTCTTCGTAGAGAAACATTGATTCATCAATTCTCTCGGTTTAATCGCGACAAACAATTTCATTTCCATGATTGTTAACTGTCTGGCTAACTCCATTGGATCCAGATCTAATACATTGAGATTTTTAATATTGTTTTTAATGTCTTTCGGTATAATCGGAGGAGGACATTCAGATAATTTCTCCGTTGACTTTGCTTTCCCAAGTTTTGGTGATGAAGGTGTTTCAATTACTGTAGCTCGCTTCTTAACGAGGTCGCACAATCTGTTCGCGGGTTGGGGCATGACAGTGGACATGATTCTCGAAGCGAAATCTTGAATTGTGTCGAGTATTCCATCGTCCTCTATGTCAATATAGTATAATTCTAACCAAGTCTTGAATACGTTGAATACTCGAAGTCGAACTGGATGAAGTTTTTTCTCAACCCAGAGACCAATCTCTTCATCTGAGAGTTCGGGCGAAGGCTGCATGGTGAATCGTTTAATCAATAAATCACAAAGCACAGCAGGAGTGGTGAAGCAACGGAATGTAAGGAAAAACGCTGCAGTAAATGCAGAATCTGTTGTATGAATGAAATAAAATGCCACATCGCTTTGTTAATCAATAGCCTCACAAATAGCTGATTTGGGGGCAAAACAAATTTGACGTACCCGGAGTTACGTCGTGAATGGTCAGTCGCTCAATCAACGCATCTATCGTACCCCCGCTAACTTGACCCTCCATATTAAACGTTATTTCTCCTTGTTTATAGTCATATCCAAGGAACTTGAACGATTGTTTCTGCATATATTGTAAATATCATATTTATGAATAAATGACTTCCGCTTTCCCTGTAGAACGAATAAAATGAACTTACGATGTCTTGAGGTTGTTTTTGTATCACATTCTCGACATTTTCACCAAAAAATTTGGAAACCTTTGTGCTGTCAAGACTCGCGGCACTCATTCCATTGTCGAACGTTTTTCTAAACATTTGTTTCGCAGCTTTGGAGAAGGCGCCGGCACTTGACACAGTACCCTTAAGTCCTCCGGGAATCGTTGGGTGCGGATTATTCAAAGATTGTGACGACCCGGATCGATTAAAATTCTCGACATGCATAATGGGATTCAAACTTTTAATCGATGCTTGATGACGAAGTGGAGATTCAGGGTGTTGTGGACCAAGAATTTGAGGAGGTGGATGTAACGAATTCATGGAGCCACCGGTCGAGGGATGACGTTGTATTGACCCCATGCTCATATTGAATGATCCGCCTGAAGAATCCAAGTCGTTCGGACTGTGAGGGAAGTTTTGTTGTAACGGTGAGACTGGACTGGTATTTGGTGACAATCCGGAGTCGGGTAAAAATGTTAAAGACATCGCTCGGCGTTGTAAAATGGACAATTCGGAATCTCTCCTTCGCTTATCTAACTCGTCCAACTCATCTTGCAGTAGCAACTGCTCAACATATTCCTTTTGTTCCACGAGCAGCTTTGTTGTCACAACCAGATCTTCGACTGATCGCAGAACCAGGGTAGAACTCGACATTAAGATTTGCAGAGCATTTGGAGGGGCAAATTGATCCATCACCGTCCTGCCAGCTGTCACCAAGTCATTAATATTGCTGTAAAGCAACTCTTTTTTTGCTTGGAAATCAGATAGCAATTTTTTGATTCCAGCCTCCGCTTGATCAGGAACGCGAATGTCTTCAATCAGTGATAATAGTTGACCCACTTGGTTGACGGTCTCTCTTGTTAAGTCGATTAAACCTGCACTAGCCATTTTTTCTGCGGATATTTTCGAAACAATAGATGCAATTCCCGATACAATGGTATGACTATAACTATCAAGTTTAGCCACTAGCTCTACATCGGTTAATTGAGCTCCTTTCATGTCGAACTCTTCCTCGACAGTGGCAGAGGGTGGTATTGGCTTCAATTTGATCTGTACATCTTGAGCTATTGAAACAAAATGTCGAATGGCAAGTAAAACTTGACCAGCTTGGTAACGCATCTTGTTGACCGCATCTGGCGGTGGCCAGATTCCGCTAGCTACTTTTGCAGCCAAGACGAGTTTCGCAAGCGCAGAAAGTAAGTGGTGATGATGGGAACGAAGCGTGACATTGGTTTTTAAAATGTGCGAAGTTTTCGATATCGTGTCGCTAGAAATCAACATATCTCGAATAGCTCTTACGATTGTATTGACTTGAGGAACATATTTGGGTTTATCGTCACGTTTAGCGAATTTGTTGAGGTCAGAAATGACTCTAAGAATGTTGTTGATGAGAACATCCCAAGTGGGGTTTCCATCGTTAGAGACTGCATCGTTCAGAGATGGTGCATTCGAGGGAGCTCGACTTCTTCCTGGTGTTCCTTTCTGTATAATCAGAAAATAATAAAAGTCAGCTTCCATTTGCACAGTCGTGCGTTTAAATGGCTGGGTAAACATACATCGTCACTCTCTAATGTATTATCTGGTCGACCAGTTGCATCAATATTCCATGCAGTTTCATTGGTTTGTGTGTTGTAATAGTAGACTTGACCTTCCGGGGTTCTTTTTTGTCTCCAGTAAGGAGGCAGAACGTTCGTTCCCTGCAGTTGTTCATGCTTTGAAGGTTGTAAAGTCGCTTCTTTGACCATAGCAGCAATGTTATCAATGGAAAATTCATCCATTTGTTGATTTTGTTTTGATAGGGGCGTTGACGATAGTTCTTGTGACCCTTTCATATCATTTCCAGCGGCACTGAATTGCCGTTGGAATTCGCTGAGTTTTCTCGGGTCGACATGACCATTTTCTCCCATGATACTTTTTACGTAATTACTAGGGAACCAGCCCCTTTTGCCATTACAAACTCCGTCCCACCACCCTGAAGTGTCCATGTTGTAGACAAATATGATATCGCCGCGAGAAAATGAAATGCATGTTTTCTCGGAAGGAGCGTAAGTGTGTAGACCGACAACCACGTCGATGTGGTCTGGGGTGGGTATTGAATTCTCCGTAGAGGCCACAGATGGAGCATACGAATGTTCCGACATTACTTAAGAGTTATTTGTATGTGATGGGGACAAGAAAAAATGCCGGCGATGGAATGACAAAATTCCGCAACGCTTCCGCTCGTGATAGGAGTCAATTTTCGAATAAGCCCACAGATGATAGTATTGGACAATTTAACCGAGATGGAAAGCTAAATGAACATAAAATTACTCAGACTTCTGTAGGTGTGAATTTGTTGCAGAATTGATGGTGTTCTTTGATGGAAAATGTAAATTCAGTGGGCACATAATCTGGTGTACCCCAAAAGCGTCTTGAACATGAAAAATGCGTCGGAATTTACGTTCGTCTCTTTTTCCCCTATTTTTGCTCACGGGATTATTCCATCTATTTACTGCTGCCAGACTTCATGCTATGCAGCTAATTAAAAATAATCACATGCCATATTTGCAGATACGAGGTTTGTGATCCGCCCTTGTGATACTTGGCAGTGTCTTAACCCATTAAAAACTCTACTTCTCTTTCATTTAATTGCGTAACCCGTTTTGTCAGTGTCGGGTCACGTTCGTGTCTCATCCTTGGGTTGTTGTGTATCATGACCACAGCGGACATGAGCAATTTAAATACAATGGTGATTATATTTAGCCTAACAGACATACTATGCTAACACAACTCAGTTATTGCAATTGGTCACAGACTGCTGCGGACTTCTGGCATATGAAGATTGTAGATCCAAAATATCTCCTCTGAGACAATTATGTCGGATGCATCGTGGACTTGGTTAAGAATGGTTGACATGCATTCTTACCAGTTGAGGAGAGTCCAGGAGAATCCGGAACGGGTTCAAACCCAGTGGCAAGTTTCTCAGGGGCCCAGACACTTTAAATACGTCTACAAGAGGTCAGAAGTTCTCGATAAAATTTTCTCAACGTACTGAATTGCAATCATATGAATTATAAACATATCATGAATAAAATTCGCATTCCAGTTGAAGAATTGCCGTTTGCCTATGCCAAGTCTCTGCAATTCAGCAGCGACGGAAACGTTCGCAATGCAATCCAAGTACTACTGTGTTATGGTTCTTGAAATTGTAGCAACAATTTTTATATTTTATTTTTGGAAGTTTGGAACTCAAGACGATGGAACCACTGCTCGATAATAGACAACTGGCTGAATCATTAGAAAGAGGCAACGACGGCTTAGGACCTATCATTACATAAGCGGCGGCATTCAATGCGGCATTCAATGCGGCATTCAATACGACATTTCGAAATTGCTAATTCCTTTCGAAGCGTGTTGGTAGCGAATCAAAATGGCTGCATGTTGTGCCAAATGGAGCGACTCGCAACGGCAATGAGTGACTAAAAAATTGCGAGTATATAAGAATAGAGGAGAGCTTATAGATATTGACATCGAAAATCCACAAATTTCGTCATCAAAAACTTTTTTGCTCTCCAACGCACCCTATATAATATCCGCTGTTCTTCGCCGGACGCCCTCTCTTCCGAATCTATCGTAAATTCCCGGTCGTACAGCATCACGTGTGTCTTGAAAACACATTTAAAACTGATTTCACAACATCCGAGCAAAAAGAACTTTGGTTTAACGAAAGAACAAAGAAATAATGTCACCCCCAAACTCTCCTCCCGCTAAATCCTTCTCTGGCATTGGAACCGCTGCCGTCCATGCCGGCCAACATCCTGATCCCGTCACCGGTGCAGTTATCCCGGCATTGAGTTTAAGTACGACATTTAAGCAAAAGGCTGCAGGAGAACATACAGGTTTTGAATACTCTAGGTCTGGAAATCCTACTAGAAATAATTTCGAAGAAGCGGTGGCAGCCGTAGAAAATGGCAAATTCGGTTAGTATTCCTATTCTTAATTTGCCCTTTTTGACCCGTTTGGCCCCGTCCAAATTTAGCCAGGCGCCATTCTCGATGGACATTTTGACTAATGTCTTGTATGTCTGATATTTCATTCTATTAGCTCTGGCTTTCGCTTCAGGATCAGCGACAACCGCATCTATCGTCAATTCATTACCCCATGGATCCCATATTATTTCGGTAAATGATGTGTACGGTGGTACATACCGATATTTCACCAAGGTCGCCCCGAACTTGGGATATGAAGCCAGTTTTGTTGATATGTATGATCCCAAAAATGTGGAAAAGTACATCAAACCTAACACCAGAGTGAGTATTTACGTCGTTCCTTGAATCGCCCTGTATCTAGGATTAACTTTGTTCCTCCGTTCTTTTTACTTTTTGTCTTTTTTGATATGATCAACGTGCAGATGGTATGGATAGAGACACCAAGTAAGTATAATCCGTTAAATTACGTTTTCGTTGTCATTTTTTGACCTGTTTGAAATTTTCTCTATCATTCATAGCGAACCCAACTCTCCGACTTGTTGACATCGCCGCTGTTGCTGAAATTGCCCATCGACACCCCGAGATCTCAGTTGTAGTCGACAATACTTTTATGTCCCCGTACTTTCAGCGGCCGCTCACCCTTGGAGCCGACATTGTGGTTCACTCAGTTACGAAATACATTAATGGCCATTCTGACGCCGTTATGGGAGTGTTGGTTACCAACTCTCAAAAGATTTACGACCACCTGAAATTTTACCAAAACGCTATCGGTGCCGTGCCTTCCGCTTTCGATTGTTTTTTGGCCAACCGTGGTCTCAAAACTCTTCATCTTCGAATGCAACAACACCAAAAGAATGCATTGGCCATCGCAAAATTCTTGAGCAAGAGCCAAAAGGTGACTGAGGTGATCTATCCTGGTTTGGAAAGTCACAAACAACATGAGTTGGCGAAACGACAGATGACTGGATTTGGTGGAATGATTAGTTTCAGGATCAAAGGCAATCTGGACAGTGCAAATAAATTTTTGCAAAACCTGAAATACTTCACTTTGGCAGAAAGTTTAGGTGGAGTCGAAAGTTTGGCTGAATTACCGTGAGTCATACCTTCCTTTCCCTATTATGGCGGACCCTTCCGTGATTGGTATTCATAATAATCCTTGTCCATAGAGCTGTAATGACCCACGGATCCGTTTCGGCCGCTGACCGCGCTGCCCTGGGAATCACAGATACATTGGTCAGACTGTCTGTCGGTATCGAAGAAACCGAAGATTTAATTGAAGATGTCTCTCAAGCATTAGATAAATCCGTTTAGGATAAACAAACCTACGCAAGTCATATAAAGGTACTCGATGGATGAATAGTATGGGGAAACTCTGTCCGAGAAGAAATGCGTGTGAAGATAAACGCATTTGATTGTAAACCAACTTGGAACTGTTAATTACCTCTGATTAAGATATTTCTAATATAGAGAAACAAAGGAACGAGCACAAAGAAATAAAATGAAGAAAATTCGTTTATTATTGTCTCATAAAATATCCTTTTAGCGCCCCTCTATGCACTAGTCGCCAGGAGTGAGATTGTTGTTACAATTGTGTATTTGCTTGGAGGAATACTTCTTCAACACAAAGGTGTAAAATAATTTCGATATATTACAGTTATTACACACAAACAATGAAATTACATGTTTTCCGTTTTTTTGCGAACCCACATAACGACAAGAGTAAGAAAGAAAAACAATCTGATTATCGAGCTACACTACCGTAAACAGAGATACGGAATTAAAACAAAGTGTGAAACGAGAACAAAACCAAAATTTTTGTTCATTCTCTAAATACAAATACAAGTATTGACCGATAAGTCATCCACTCTACTTTTTCAAAATCTTCTTCACCTTATAATCTGTTCTCTTAACTACATCACCAACATCATCCGTTTTATAATTGATCCTACCGATTTGATCATTATGGCTTTCTAATTCATCTTGCATACTTAACGCCATCATTTTGAGTCTTGATACACCGACACTTAAAATGTCCAAATTCTCGTCAATTTCGTTCTCGATCTCGTTATCTTCGGGGTTATCTTCTTCAGGGAGGTAATATTGACGGCCTTGGTATCTTCTTCCATCAATAGAAGACGACGAGGACGAAGAAGGGGAAATAGAAGATGGAGAATTGTATGCGCTGTCGTTCAATGATTTCTTGCCATATTTATTTACAGCTTCGTTAATTCGTCTCTCGGAAGCGGATGTTTGTGAGGTTAACGATTCTTTGGAATCTAGTAATGATTTTTCGTTTTCAAGATGTTTTGCTAGAGCCTTTTCTTTTCTTTTGGCTTTTGTGAAGGGGTTGGAAATGGTCAATGAAGAGAGAATAAAGTTTTTGTTGAGCCGGGTCAATTCTTGAGTCTTGGATTCGGAAGCCGTGGCATGGTAGTTTGCAGTCGTTAGTTGGGATTCAACTCGGGATAATTGAGCTATTGATTATTTCAGCGGATGGAGAGAGAGTAGATTTCCATGATGAGTCAACGAGGAACTGGAAACCAAAAAGGTATAAGTCGGACACATACCACTCTGTTCTCCTAACTTCACCAAAGAGGATTGAGCAATTTCTTCAGTTTCCCGCAATTTCCTCACTGCATTCCTAGTGCTTTGCAATGAATCATTTTTTACTCTTCTAATCTCTTGCACAGTTTCTTGATATGCCCTTTCTTCGTCGTCATGGGATTCAAATTCAGGATTCTCCCCGTAATCTCTGTAACCAGAACTTGAGTATCCATATCCATTAGAGCCACCACGACTAGAACTATCATATGAAGGTCGAGAATCCCGTGACCTATAATCTCGACCGTTCTCGCTATCATAATCTCGCCTGGAAGAGTAGCCCTTGTCATCTCCACGGGCTGAGGAGTACCTTGAGGACGAAGAACCGGACGGCCGGTCGTAATCTCTTCGGCCCAAGAGTGCTTCTCGGTTTTGCTCATAGTTGGGGTCAGGACGGGACATACTGCGGGAGGAGTATCCTGGTCTGGAGGTAGACGAAGATTTGCGAGAGGAATAGTCCCTGTCTCTAGACGAATAGTCGCTGCGGTAGTCTCTTCCGGACATAATTGCACTGATTGTAATTCAGATGGAATGGGGGGATGACTTCTATGCGCTGCTTGTGCTCACAGATAGTACAGTTTATGTTCCTGTGTTCCTGTGATGTCACTCTCTCGGAATTCCTCTCCGTTGCTTTTAAAGTGGAACGCACGCGGAATGGCTCAAGAACTCCGCACGAACCAGCAAATTAAACCGCATCGCTGATTGGCCGTAGTCACGTGTTAGACATGGCTCTGCCAATGACCAACTCACAATGCGAGATTGGTCGAAATGATAATCTTCCTCAATTCACAGCACAAGAAAATATGCGATAAAACTTTTGGTTAGTTAAAAGCTGCAAAAAAATAATGAAGGTATGCGAATGATAAAAGAGCGTGTTGGTAGCGAATCAAAATGGCTGCATGTTGTGCCAAATGGAGCGACTCGCAACGGCAATGAGTGACTAAAAAATTGCGAGTATATAAGAATAGAGGAGAGCTTATAGATATTGACATCGAAAATCCACAAATTTCGTCATCAAAAACTTTTTTGCTCTCCAACGCACCCTATATAATATCCGCTGTTCTTCGCCGGACGCCCTCTCTTCCGAATCTATCGTAAATTCCCGGTCGTACAGCATCACGTGTGTCTTGAAAACACATTTAAAACTGATTTCACAACATCCGAGCAAAAAGAACTTTGGTTTAACGAAAGAACAAAGAAATAATGTCACCCCCAAACTCTCCTCCCGCTAAATCCTTCTCTGGCATTGGAACCGCTGCCGTCCATGCCGGCCAACATCCTGATCCCGTCACCGGTGCAGTTATCCCGGCATTGAGTTTAAGTACGACATTTAAGCAAAAGGCTGCAGGAGAACATACAGGTTTTGAATACTCTAGGTCTGGAAATCCTACTAGAAATAATTTCGAAGAAGCGGTGGCAGCCGTAGAAAATGGCAAATTCGGTTAGTATTCCTATTCTTAATTTGCCCTTTTTGACCCGTTTGGCCCCGTCCAAATTTAGCCAGGCGCCATTCTCGATGGACATTTTGACTAATGTCTTGTATGTCTGATATTTCATTCTATTAGCTCTGGCTTTCGCTTCAGGATCAGCGACAACCGCATCTATCGTCAATTCATTACCCCATGGATCCCATATTATTTCGGTAAATGATGTGTACGGTGGTACATACCGATATTTCACCAAGGTCGCCCCGAACTTGGGATATGAAGCCAGTTTTGTTGATATGTATGATCCCAAAAATGTGGAAAAGTACATCAAACCTAACACCAGAGTGAGTATTTACGTCGTTCCTTGAATCGCCCTGTATCTAGGATTAACTTTGTTCCTCCGTTCTTTTTACTTTTTGTCTTTTTTGATATGATCAACGTGCAGATGGTATGGATAGAGACACCAAGTAAGTATAATCCGTTAAATTACGTTTTCGTTGTCATTTTTTGACCTGTTTGAAATTTTCTCTATCATTCATAGCGAACCCAACTCTCCGACTTGTTGACATCGCCGCTGTTGCTGAAATTGCCCATCGACACCCCGAGATCTCAGTTGTAGTCGACAATACTTTTATGTCCCCGTACTTTCAGCGGCCGCTCACCCTTGGAGCCGACATTGTGGTTCACTCAGTTACGAAATACATTAATGGCCATTCTGACGCCGTTATGGGAGTGTTGGTTACCAACTCTCAAAAGATTTACGACCACCTGAAATTTTACCAAAACGCTATCGGTGCCGTGCCTTCCGCTTTCGATTGTTTTTTGGCCAACCGTGGTCTCAAAACTCTTCATCTTCGAATGCAACAACACCAAAAGAATGCATTGGCCATCGCAAAATTCTTGAGCAAGAGCCAAAAGGTGACTGAGGTGATCTATCCTGGTTTGGAAAGTCACAAACAACATGAGTTGGCGAAACGACAGATGACTGGATTTGGTGGAATGATTAGTTTCAGGATCAAAGGCAATCTGGACAGTGCAAATAAATTTTTGCAAAACCTGAAATACTTCACTTTGGCAGAAAGTTTAGGTGGAGTCGAAAGTTTGGCTGAATTACCGTGAGTCATACCTTCCTTTCCCTATTATGGCGGACCCTTCCGTGATTGGTATTCATAATAATCCTTGTCCATAGAGCTGTAATGACCCACGGATCCGTTTCGGCCGCTGACCGCGCTGCCCTGGGAATCACAGATACATTGGTCAGACTGTCTGTCGGTATCGAAGAAACCGAAGATTTAATTGAAGATGTCTCTCAAGCATTAGATAAATCCGTTTAGGATAAACAAACCTACGCAAGTCATATAAAGGTACTCGATGGATGAATAGTATGGGGAAACTCTGTCCGAGAAGAAATGCGTGTGAAGATAAACGCATTTGATTGTAAACCAACTTGGAACTGTTAATTACCTCTGATTAAGATATTTCTAATATAGAGAAACAAAGGAACGAGCACAAAGAAATAAAATGAAGAAAATTCGTTTATTATTGTCTCATAAAATATCCTTTTAGCGCCCCTCTATGCACTAGTCGCCAGGAGTGAGATTGTTGTTACAATTGTGTATTTGCTTGGAGGAATACTTCTTCAACACAAAGGTGTAAAATAATTTCGATATATTACAGTTATTACACACAAACAATGAAATTACATGTTTTCCGTTTTTTTGCGAACCCACATAACGACAAGAGTAAGAAAGAAAAACAATCTGATTATCGAGCTACACTACCGTAAACAGAGATACGGAATTAAAACAAAGTGTGAAACGAGAACAAAACCAAAATTTTTGTTCATTCTCTAAATACAAATACAAGTATTGACCGATAAGTCATCCACTCTACTTTTTCAAAATCTTCTTCACCTTATAATCTGTTCTCTTAACTACATCACCAACATCATCCGTTTTATAATTGATCCTACCGATTTGATCATTATGGCTTTCTAATTCATCTTGCATACTTAACGCCATCATTTTGAGTCTTGATACACCGACACTTAAAATGTCCAAATTCTCGTCAATTTCGTTCTCGATCTCGTTATCTTCGGGGTTATCTTCTTCAGGGAGGTAATATTGACGGCCTTGGTATCTTCTTCCATCAATAGAAGACGACGAGGACGAAGAAGGGGAAATAGAAGATGGAGAATTGTATGCGCTGTCGTTCAATGATTTCTTGCCATATTTATTTACAGCTTCGTTAATTCGTCTCTCGGAAGCGGATGTTTGTGAGGTTAACGATTCTTTGGAATCTAGTAATGATTTTTCGTTTTCAAGATGTTTTGCTAGAGCCTTTTCTTTTCTTTTGGCTTTTGTGAAGGGGTTGGAAATGGTCAATGAAGAGAGAATAAAGTTTTTGTTGAGCCGGGTCAATTCTTGAGTCTTGGATTCGGAAGCCGTGGCATGGTAGTTTGCAGTCGTTAGTTGGGATTCAACTCGGGATAATTGAGCTATTGATTATTTCAGCGGATGGAGAGAGAGTAGATTTCCATGATGAGTCAACGAGGAACTGGAAACCAAAAAGGTATAAGTCGGACACATACCACTCTGTTCTCCTAACTTCACCAAAGAGGATTGAGCAATTTCTTCAGTTTCCCGCAATTTCCTCACTGCATTCCTAGTGCTTTGCAATGAATCATTTTTTACTCTTCTAATCTCTTGCACAGTTTCTTGATATGCCCTTTCTTCGTCGTCATGGGATTCAAATTCAGGATTCTCCCCGTAATCTCTGTAACCAGAACTTGAGTATCCATATCCATTAGAGCCACCACGACTAGAACTATCATATGAAGGTCGAGAATCCCGTGACCTATAATCTCGACCGTTCTCGCTATCATAATCTCGCCTGGAAGAGTAGCCCTTGTCATCTCCACGGGCTGAGGAGTACCTTGAGGACGAAGAACCGGACGGCCGGTCGTAATCTCTTCGGCCCAAGAGTGCTTCTCGGTTTTGCTCATAGTTGGGGTCAGGACGGGACATACTGCGGGAGGAGTATCCTGGTCTGGAGGTAGACGAAGATTTGCGAGAGGAATAGTCCCTGTCTCTAGACGAATAGTCGCTGCGGTAGTCTCTTCCGGACATAATTGCACTGATTGTAATTCAGATGGAATGGGGGGATGACTTCTATGCGCTGCTTGTGCTCACAGATAGTACAGTTTATGTTCCTGTGTTCCTGTGATGTCACTCTCTCGGAATTCCTCTCCGTTGCTTTTAAAGTGGAACGCACGCGGAATGGCTCAAGAACTCCGCACGAACCAGCAAATTAAACCGCATCGCTGATTGGCCGTAGTCACGTGTTAGACATGGCTCTGCCAATGACCAACTCACAATGCGAGATTGGTCGAAATGATAATCTTCCTCAATTCACAGCACAAGAAAATATGCGATAAAACTTTTGGTTAGTTAAAAGCTGCAAAAAAATAATGAAGGTATGCGAATGATAAAAGCAAATGTCGTCTCCGTGGATTGAACAGGGGCCTTCAGATCTTCAGTCTGACGCTCTCCCAGCTGAGCTAAGACGACTGATACAAACTCGACGTTGTAAACTGGTATAAAAAATAATGCTATCTAGGTAACAGCAAGTTCCACCACGTCAACTAAATGTGTGTTCATATGTGAAGAACATGCCAGCTATTTCATTCATATTGCTGGCGCGTTGCAAATCGCAGTAAATTATTAAACAAGTTGATAATCGATATTTTTAAAACTATACAAGTTCCACTGCACAAATTCGCCTGCCGTCTCGCTACGACTATACATTCTTGGACAATCATCTTGCTAAACCTGAATCTGCACGTTCCATGTCTACTAAATTTTTGGGGATTGTAGGCATCATTTCGGCTACATCCTGATTTGGATTCAATCGCTCGTACTTCAATACTTTGAACAACCCATAGATCAAAGACGCGAACACGGAGCTGGAATGATGGAATATGAAAGTATTAATTTCTTTTCTATGAAAGAATAAACTGGCACCACCTGAATAATAATTACCCCATGAATGGCCCAACCCAAAATATCCAATGGTTGGGAAATTTTCCAGAGATGACGCTGGGACCGAAACTTCGTGCAGGATTAACAGAGGTTCCTGTCCACCTGATTGGAAACAATCATTTAAAACCAAGAGAATTAAAGAGAAAAGTAACAGATACGTACGGGGTACCCACAATATGAAGTAAAAATACTGTAAACCCAATGGCCACTGGTGCCAAGAATGTTGCTCTGTTTTTCTCCACTGCAAGCATAAAAACCACAAATACTAGAACTGTGGTCAACAACGCCTCTAAAAATAAGCCCTGTACCGAAGATATGCCATTCGCAAGCTTGTTTACTCCAGGATAAGTAGAGTGGTTCGGGAAGATAATATTCGCAAACAGGGCTCCCAATATTCCTCCGGCAATTTGAGCTATCATGTAGAGGAAAGCTCGAAATAGGGTAATATTCAGGGTAAAAAGTAACCCGAGAGTAATTGCCGGGTTGAAGACTCCACCTGTGATGCGATAAAAAGCCCAGACGAGAGCAAGAAGTGAAAAGCCGAAGGAGAAGGCGACTATGAGGACACCCCTATTCGCAATAGTTAATAAAACGGTTTATAATAGAATCCATGATCTCCTTCATTCTTTCAAAGAAGTGAGAAAATTATGCACTTACACGCCGTCGAGGGTTCCATTATTTATTCTTAAGGCTGCATCGACACCACCCAAGGCCAAAAATATGAAGAAAGTCGTCCCCACAAATTCTCCAATCGCAGCCACAAAGTCTTCAAAAAGCGATACTTTCGTCAACTGCTCGAGTCCTTTGAGTACCATTATGGTGATGAATCAACGAGATTGTTTATCGGTTTATGATTTCGAAAAGATTAGTATAGGGAAAGCGCGCTATCCAGAAGGGGAACCAACAATTTATACACAGTCGAGGAGGCCAGGTTCGTGACAAATTCTGTGCTGTAAGCATGATAGAGGGTACGAAAAAGCAAACATTTTCCATCATACTGCAGAGATGACAATTGAAGAGATAGAGGAACAATGTATTTCATAGACAACATAAAGGTAAACGTCACTTGTAGCTCGCTTCGTGTAACGAATAATTACATCACTTGAAAAAAATTATTGTTCACGGTACCACTCCAAAAGTCACTTGTGACAGGACAGGACTATCGATATAACAAGACAAAATTCCGAAGGCCTGGAACTCTACACTCATTACCGATCTAGATTAATTGTTGACAACGATACGCGCGAAACATGCAAAAGAATTATCTAGATCAGTCTCGCCATCAGTCTTGAAATGAAATCAAAGTGAGCTAATTTTCTTTTCCAATTTGTTTTATAGTGGCGATCATGTTATCAATTTCATTTGTGCCACTCTATCGAGAGATGTACACGATCATAGATATTGAATCCAATTAAGCTTGGCTGGTTGCAATGAAGTCAATATCTACTGGAGTTCATTGTAATTCTTGGGCAAACATCGATGATCATCAATCATGTCTTCAATCTTCAAAGCATACAATTAATGTTGGTTGCACTCGAGTGATTTATCTCAAGCTTTAGTTACGAGAAATTGTCTTCAGAAACGCTTGTATCTGATAATTTGCCCTCCGGTGCATCCTCGGGCGTCAGCTAAAGGTGATCCATTCATTTTATTCGATGTCGCATATCAAAAGCATCGCCATTTGTAATGCTGCGATATTACAACCCTGTAAGTACAATAATTGATGTTGCAGGCTCCTTACACATCTAGACTGACGATCCGGAGTCTTGATTATCTGTGTCAACTGCATTATTGCGGGATTTAGACACTGCCTGTGATATATCTTGATCAGGGTATATACGTTCATATTTCAGTAATTTAAATAATCCGTAAATTAGAGAACCGAAAATCGATCTGGTCAATGCGAACGCAAAGATATAGATGTGAGTCACTTCGGAAAATTTTTGATTTGATAGTTAGCATGATGTCCGTCATACCCCATGAATGGCCCAACCCAAAATATCCAGTGATTGGGAAATCTGCCTGCAATAACACTGGGCCCAAAACTTCTCGCTGGATTGATAGACGTACCGGTCCATCTAAGTTCAAGCAGTTCAGAGATTATAATGAAAATTCAATTCTCACAAAGTAGAATTGTACATACGGTGTACCCACGAGATGCAGCATGAAAACTGTAAACCCAATTGCTAATGGTGCCATAAAGGTAGCTTTACCCTTTTCGACTGTAAGCATGAATACCACCAGCACTAAAACTGTAGTCAACAATGCTTCTAAGAATAAAGCTTGTACTTCAGACATTCCGTTCGATACTTGGTTTAGTCCGGCATACTGCGAATGATTAGGGAATATGAGGTTGGCGAACAACGCGCCAAGAATTGCTCCGCCGAGTTGAGCGATAATATAGAGAATTGCTCGAAATACAGTTATCTTGAATGTGATGAGTAATGCAAGGGTAATGGCGGGATTGAAAATTCCATCAGCGATACGAGACACAGTCCAAACCAGTGCCAGGAGTGAGAATCCGAAAGAGAAGGCTATGATGAGAACTCCACTAAAAACATGGATGGAGATGTAAAACAGCATTAATAATTGGTAAATACATATACATGATCGTCCTGTTATCACCTATGCCAATATCGAGAACGGTTATGGAAGTAGAGCATAACTTACATCGGCGTAATCACTCCGTCGTTAAACCTCAACGCGACATCAACTCCCCCCAATGCTAGAAATATAAAAAATGTAGTCCCAATGAACTCTCCGATGGCCGATAAGATATTTTCACTGAAGGATGATTCCTTCAACATTCCGGAACCTCTGGCCATATTGTCGGTAAATGATATCAATGATATTGGAATCCTTCTCGGCGTTCTCGCTGAATATAATAGTGTCCAGCGGTGAGGGGAGGGCAATCTTTATATGTAGGGCAATCTTGATCATCGTGAACTCTCGTCTAACAAATTAAGAGACAGAATTAAATATATTTGATTTCATTTTGAATGGAATCGCGATTCTGATGAAAACCAGAACAATCTATTTACCGCGAACGGGAAGAAAAATACGTCATTAAGCCCCCATCCTGAATCCCGGGGTTCCGTCACCTAATATTTCAAGGTATATGTCCCGCTCTACGACTTAGAAAATCATGATCAGACAATATGATTGAGATAAAGTTTTGGTGGGAGGATCTGCAATGCAATATGCGAAGCTTGTTCAATTGAACATCGCTTCAATCATTCGAGACGTTTGACAATTCATTGGACATCTCCTCAAATTCACATGAAGAATGAATTAGAACGCCTATAGAATTTTAATTCATAAAGTTCAATTTCAATGTGAATTCGAAGTGAATAGTGAAACCAATTCCAGATGCGAGATAGATGTGTTTATTCCTACTATTCAACGTATTGCACTCGTAATTATCTCACGTTGCCTCGGTAACCGTTTTGGGTGCGGTTATGTTCAAGGGCAGGTTGCAATGGCCGGTTGTTTCAAATTTCTGTAACATCCATGACTTTTTATACTTTCTGTGTTCCAGTAAAATATGAGGACTTGGTCCAACCTGCAATCCCCCAGCAGTTTTTCCCCTTTCAGCCTTTGGTGAAATCATTCTCATGTCTATGCGTTGCACTCCATGATGTGTTTCGAAATGTCAAGAATGACAAGAATGTTAACCTCACGTTTCTCGGGAGCAATTGTTTTGGTAAAGCGTTTGTAGTTAACTGAAAATCTTTCGCGCCATGGCTAACAAAACTTTTCAAAAAAGTGATGAAGCCGATATTGTTACAGATTTCTAGCTACTCATCACACGAATCCGATATTGCATTTTCGTATTTTGCCTACTTCTCGAGGGTTGACTTGGATGCCGACAAGTACGAACCTTTGTTCAAAAGAGGAATTGATGGCAATAATGGGAAGGTCAAATTAGGAGCTGTGACGAATGTTCTCAAACAAATATCCGGCATGATGGACGGTATCGTTTACAGTGGGGTTGAGATTGTTGTGAACCATGCTCAAACTGGTAAGACGACATTTTGCAACTTAGAACTGTCGCTTTGGCGTCCTTATCATATATTATTTTTGTTGTCGTTGTTATTGCTATGGCGATCGTCACGATGGTGTTGGGATTATAGACATTGAGATTATAATTCGCGGAAGAGAGGATCTCTTGAAGCTGTGCAAAACTCCATTGGTGTCGAGAACAGTTCCAATTGCGCTAACTGAATTGTACAACGTGTCACTGAGGGATGTTGCTGAAAAATTGTTCATAAAGTTACCAGGTATGTGGTTCTTTTCTCCTAAAGTCAGTGCTCAATTTGTTTCGCTGATTTCCGTCTTCTGACCCAACTTGCAGCACCTATCATCATGAGATTAGGAAATCAACGCATTAAATGTGGCCTAAAGAAAGATTCTGCAGATATAGTGATTACGTATTCTAAAGAAGGAAAAGAAGTTAAAGGCTCATCTCCAGATGCGTTCCTTCACCAGGTTGCTGTCTATTGCTTCCCTAGTCGGCCCTTTCCGTTATCTTCAAGATGCCGACTAACCCACAAATTGGCAATGAAATAATTAGCTACAAGATTTGTGCCGCAATGATTCCTCGTTCAATCTTACTTTCCTGGATCTCTGCTCACATATCGACAAGGCCATCAGCGATGATGGAGATTCTTGGTCCTGCTTCTTTTGGAATCACAGATCTCTGGATCAGCTACGACACCAAGTCATCCAAATCAGGCTTTCAGAGGAACTGTTTAAGCTGTAGGCAAAATATTAGATCTCAACTGCTTGCTGTGAATACTGTCTTATGCATTTCGTTTCGGATAGAGATGAGTCTATCGAAAGCGTTTCCTTGGTTCGGCTTGCGTCAGGACGTTATGGTTTTCGTGTGGACTTGGTCAATCGCGACGTTTATGAGATGAAGAAAATATATCGAAGGCTGGATCATCCGCTAATCGAATTGCAGACAATTACAGAAGGTTTCAAGCCTCAAAGTTTGGTATGTCATAGAGGCTAATTAGCTTAGGCTCGGTTCGACAATATCCAACATCGACCCTTCCTTCTTTCTTCGATTTACTTTTCTCGGTCTCTGGTTTCAGTATCACAATGGGAGAGTTGGTCAAGCCCCCTAGTGGGTAAGGACGGACACTTTTGTGTACTTGCCACAAAATCGGCGGAATGGGACAGAACAACTTAAGATTAAAGTTTTGAATAGAACTGCACAATGCCCTAAGTTGAGGGTCGATGAAAGGTCGAGATAGGTTGGATCTTAAGGAAGTTAGAGTCCACTGTTTAATTTATTATTTTCTGCCTGAAGGAATCCAATAAACGTGCTGGACCACTTTATCCGAGTCCATCTAGATAGGACAAAAGCTTACACGTACAACGGCAATAATATTTCAAACATCATTAAAGAGTTCCCAGGCTTTGCAGTACAACGAATGATACGCCAAAGGAGGAACGAGACCGTCAGACATAAATTTACGCCGTCGCGGACTACGTTTATTCCCTTGAGGGTAAAAACTTGTACGGATTCATAATTCCCTTCGGATCAAACAATTCTTTTATCTTCTGCATCGCTGTAATCATTGAGGAAGATTTTGAGTAATGTAAATGTTGAGCCTTCATCAGTCCGAGGCCGTGTTCAGCGGAAATCGAGCCGTTTTGTTTTGCTGAGTTTAATTGGCAATAATCAAAGTATCATGAATTGAATGTTGATGAACCAAAATGATACATTAAAATAAATTTGTTGCATACCAGCCCACTCATAAACGAATGGTTCGATTAAGTCTGTAACTTCTTTGGTGTAACCACCTGCCGCAATATTCAAATGTAAATTTCCATCTCCTAAATGACCATATCCGATCACCGAGCTAACTTTTCCCTCGCCATCACCCAGTACACCGGCGTTTTCCAGTCTGTTGCGAGTATCTTGAACGAGATTATAAAGTTGTGGAACTGGAATCGAAATATCGTACTTGTAGACAGATCCAGCTTTGGAGCAAGCTTCCGGAATGGATTCGCGGATGGACCACATCGATGCAATCTGAAATATGAAATGATAGTGAATATTTGTTATGGATTTAGGGTGGAATCAAAAATTATGACGAACCTGGGCGTTATCTTGTGCTACTGCGCCGTCGACGACGACTTCTTCACCCATCATTTCTTCTAAAAATCCGTTTAATTTCTTCTCGCCAAGAAATTACAGTTATTTAAAGTTTAGGAAACAGGAATGTAATGTAAGAGACCGACCTCGTCGTCATGATCTTTTTTCGACCCACTTGTTTCTATAAGGACCTGAAACGGATAAATATCAGACAGTGGGTTCCGTAACCATGGTAAATGTTCGTTGACAAGACCGAAAGCGTGAGAGTCCCAAAACTCAAAAGCTAGTTACGTATCGATTTCGGATTTCACATATGAAATGACAGCGGTAAGAAATTAAATCTTTTCTCTGCGGATTAAGAAATGTTATACCAGATAAAATTTCTCCTAAATCTGCCTTTGCTCTACTGAACACCTTCTGCACTTCTTCAAAAGAATTTACACCTAACATAGCAACGTTTACAGCCTGGATTGCAACATTTTGGTTAATAGAAAGTCCGTATATGATGGTACAGCGAATGTACAACCTTTGGTGCTTGCGGGGTAACAATAGATACGCCAGTGATCACTCCTAAGGTTCCTTCCGATCCAATGAAAAGCTGCTTGATGTCATAGCCTGAAAGAAGCGTCAGACGATACGTTCTATCAAAACTCAAAAGGGTGAGATTATCAGAGAAGCGCACCTGTGTTATCTTTTCGCAGCATTGAAAGGTTGTCCAATACTGTTCCATCAGGAAGAACGACTTCAAGGCCGAGGACTGTTCCGTGCAATGATCCGTATCGAAGCAATCGTAATCCTCCAGCGTTGGTTGCAACATTTCCGCCAATCTGGCAACTAAGGTAAAATTCAAATCATTTGCTCAGCCAACGAATATCAACCAGAAATCCTTTTGAAGGCTTACCTTCCCTTTGCACCTAAGTCTAAGGGCACAATGTGACCACGCTCCCTCACATAGTTATCTAGAACTTCTAAAACTATGCCAGCATCACAAACTACGATTCCACTCACATCGTCCCATCCTCTCACTTTATTCATTTTGTCCAAGCTGATCACGACTTCATCAAAAACTGGAACACTACCACCAACTAAACCTGTATTTCCACCTTGGGGTACCACTGCGATGGAATGCTCGTTACAGTATTTCAAAATTGAAGATACCTGAGTTGTGGAAGTAGGTCGCAGAATGAGTGTTGATTGGCCCCGGTATTTTCGCATCCAGTCAGTATTATACGGATCGAGGTCAGTTGCCGACGTTCCCGATTCTGACAAAGACAAGATTGAACTCGAAGGGAGGACTGACTTAAAATATGCGACATCTTCTGATGTGAGCTTTTAAGTTGATATGTAATAAAGAAACCTGTTAATCTTCAAATCTACTTGCATTTGTCAACTAATAGAGACGCCGCACTTTTTTGAATCTTGGATCTCTCCTCAGCTCTGGATACTTTTCAGCTGTATATTTTACTACCACTTGTTTCTTCGGGGGCTCAGTTTCTATCGTTGGGGTGGGTTCTTTTGCATGTTTCTTCAAATCTGGGGGAGCTGTTGTTGTCGAGTATTGATGGCGCACGAAGAAAGCTGTAGTACGGACGGACGGAGCCCGCGATATGCATGACGGTCGACATGAGCGAGTCAAATGTAGTTTGGGTAACAGACGAGACAGTCTCATGGATGCCATTGTTAGAGAGCTGTGAATATATAATGTAATAAAGTGGAGCGATGATGGACGAGTTCACAATTGGGTGGGTCGAAAGTAGAATTGTGAGCAAAAATGTTCAATCTGGCGGGGTTAGAAATGCGTATTTATCCACTTTTCAATATTTATACATGCACTAAGCATTTGTAAATATATCTGAGACTCAATCTAAATGATCTTCCTTGCTCTATTATAAATAATCGTAGTATAATTTGTATCTTTGGAGCCCTTTCAATTGTGAGTGAAGAATGTTGCTATGGAAACGGGCCCTTGCCAATCATGGATTCAATCCTGATGGTAAAGTAGATTTGCCTCGTATGATTAAAGATGACTGAGCAATATGCTATTCTAACCCCGCCGTCGGCAGCCAAGTCACTCAAAACCTTGCTGGAATCGTTAAATCATTTTTCAAAAGCACAACAGATCATAAAAGTCTCTTCAGACCATCCAATCTCTCACGATTTAACTCGATTATTAGTAAAGTCAAGCAACAACAAAAATGACTTATGCCTTATCCCTATTTATCTCAATGAAAAGAAACTAGAGGAATTCACAGAAACCATACATAACCATATCAAGAGTCGAAACATCGAAATTCCGTTCTCTATAGCAGACATCAAGCTGTACCCAGATCTGTCAGCCAATTTCTTTCATTCAAAGCATAACCTCAGGTCGCCAATTGAAGTATTAAGGCACAGTTTAATCGATTTTATTGATGCAAAGCAAAGTCGAATTGACAGTGGAAGTGAAAAGAGTCGATTGAATTGGAAAGAGTTGATCAAGAACGGGAAATTGGCGTTACCCAATAAATGGGAGTTGTATGACGATTTCTTACTATTAATGGACACTGCATTTATGGGAGAGAACTGGGAAGAATTTTTCAGTGTATTTTTTGAACATGGTGATCATGAACACATGATTTCGAGTCCGATGTCAGCGATCTCTCATCCTACCATTCCGTTTATCTCATCGTCCGATGCAAACTCACAAAATCTATATACGACATATAACTCCATCTCTAAAGACTCTGATGAAGTATTTATTGCCTTACCATCTCAAACGATAGAGTTCTATCAATTGGTAGCGAAAGCCTTTCGAGTTGGGCATGTAGCAAGGAAGACAGTAATTCCGGCGGATGATGCTTTGAGAAGGCCGAAAATTACAGTTCTCTACGGCGACAAGTGGGGATCTCACTTTTTCCGCAATGGTACGTTATGAGTCCATTTGTACGCTTTCCTGTTGCGACCTGTTTAAATAACATGCTGACGCCAATTTTCTCGGGCATCCAGACTTTACCGCAACATTCTTTACACGCACCCTTCAAAACTCTGTCATTTACACCTGGTCTCCCCTCTTTACCATGTTTTCCGCCGGCAATATTTCAGAAAAGCAACGCGTTGCGAAATTTCCGGCTGAAAATGAAATCATTGTTGATCTCTACGCTGGTATCGGTTATTGGGTGTTTCCTTTTATTATTTGGTGCAAAGCCAAACTTGTTCATGCTTGCGAATGGAATGAATGGAGTGTGGAGGGATTAAGGAGAGGGTGTGATTTAAATGCGATCGATTGGACATGGGGAGAGCAATGGAGTGAAACTGGGGATAGTGATCAAACTCCAACTGTTTCAAGTGAACCCAACAAACGTAATGTAAAGGGCGCGCAAAGTATCTCAAAATCAAAGAGAAAACTGAAATTAACGGGGAAAGTGGTTATTCATCGTGGACCAAATCACCGCTCTCTTCAGGCTTTCGAATCAACTGCGGATCGAGTTCAGCTTGGTCTCATTCCATCATCCGAACAAGGATACGAATTGGCTGTTCGATCCCTCGACCCATTAAAGGGTGGCTGGATTCACGTACATGGAAATGTAGTCGAAGGGAGAGAAAGTCATTGGTGTGACGATTTAGTACTTAGATTTAAGAATATTTTCAAGGACATTCGAGGAAGTCAATGGAAAATTGAAATAGTGTGGCTAGAGAGAGTAAAAAGTTTCAAACCGCGAGTATGGCATTGTGTCGCGGACATGAAGTGTACACCGATATGAATGTCATCCAATTGCAATATAACAAGAGTTGCGTTTGTATTATCGGAGTTTGATTGCCAGTTCTGACATTTTGAGTTTAGTTCAAAAAAGAGTTGAAGTGCCTTCGAGTCGGAAGGGAACCCGCGCCGGACAAAGGGCGGTGACGTCATTGGAAAAAAGCTAAGTTTTTTATTTGTTCGGAATTTCTCTCGCTGGAAAATAAACTTCTTTTAGCTCATTCATATTCATACCCTCACAGATATACTCTCGCTTCCACACCAAGATACAATCCCGTTGGTCTCCTGTCGCCGCTCTAATTGCCGTTGGCTATTCTGTATCCATTGAACACATTTGATCCTGCTCCGTTCGATTAATCGAAAAATTCTCGATTTGATTTTCTCATTTGATTTGTTGGTAACTGATCGCTGAAAAGAACTGTCGAAAAAATAACCGGTATCGGTTTGATTTCACCGATTACTCTCCCTGATCTATCCGTTTTAAAATCTTTTTTTCATTTGATATACAGTACTCTCATCGATCTAGGCGAAAGGAAAAAATAGGATGCCGCATCATACGCACACTGACACCTGGACAACGAAACAATGGATTCTAGCGATCGAAGATTCTCTTATACATACTCCTGGGATCTGGTCGTCAGCTTCATGTCTATTCAAAGCATTCGAATCTTACCATGGTATTCCACTCAAGAAGCTTGATGTCAGCTTCAACGAAATGAGTAAAAGCTATCCCGAGTTATTTGCTGTGGTGGATTGTCAGAGGCAGGATCGGCCTGGAAGATTTTGTTTTCACATTAGAGCTAGGATGAAGGAAATTCCGTTTCTCAATGATGATGATGGCAGAAGAGGAGACGTCAAGGATGTCGACGTAGAGGTCGTGAGGAATAGGTTGCTTCAAACTCAATCATGTTTCTCTAATCGCTCTTAAATTAATTGTCATTTTCAATTAATGAATTATCAGGCTATTAAGCCTAATCAAACCTAGGGAATGTACGGATGTGTCGGAACTTCCACGATTATATCAATCCCTGTAAGTTTGATCTTGCTTCCCGACAAGCGTTTGATTGACTCGCTATTATTTAAGATGATTATCATTGACATCTCCATAATTGATCTAATTCATAAAGGTACAACACATCCCTTGATGCTAGTCAATACGGATTTATCGATATGTTGGATATGGTATCACATTTGACCCCCTCAATTCAATCCTCTCAACACAAGCATGCGCTCTTTATCAACCAACGAATTCCACGTCGTGAATCATTATACATTCCTGACCCTGAAAACGATCTATCAACTGAATCACTTGAGCTGAGAAGGCGAGCGTCTGCGAAATGGGAAAGGTCTGTGGACACGGAAACAGAAGTTCGAAAGAGAAAACGAACTGGTGAGGACAATCGTTTGGGCATAAGCGGAAATGGGGAGGGCTACAACGACAAAAGATCAAGTCCGGTCGCGGGTATAAGCCCTTCTAATAGTGCTGCGTTGGATGCTGTGTTTAAAAGACCAAGAATGCATACTACTCCTGATCGAGATAAGGACGGAGGAAGAGGACGGGAAGTTGAAGCAGAAATCAACGATTCAGTCCCAATTTCTCCAACTTCACCCGGCACTCCCGATCGGTTCGGTCTTCGTCAGCCAGATACGACCACAATGTACTCACCCTCTTATGTTCAACCGACAATTCAGATTTCCCCGTATGCAGGCCTTGGTTCTCTCACTATGAACCCGTCGATGTTTCCCAATTTTTCGAACCCGTATTTGCCATTCAACCCGTTCGCACCTGCTGGATTACCTTCAAATATTTCTCTTTCAGGATCTAGCACAGCTCAAAATGTTTCCAGCACTTCACCTACAGGAACGAGCGCAAATGAATCCCCGGAAATAGTGACTCGGCCTAGTTCATCATCACCTGGGCACTCTGACTCTTCTGCATATCCCACTCCTCATGTATCACACACAGAGTCACCTTCGACTTCATCGACGCCTGCATCTTCTCCCTCTACAACCACGTTCTCCTTGTCAAAAACTTCACCAGACTCAAACTCAGGTCATGCCCAACCCTCATTTCCAGTTCCACCATTACAATTCGACAGCTCTAACCCCATTCAGATTCGTTCCAATATCGAACGTATCATTCGGTCGGCGTTCTTAACAGCCCCGATTGGCGCGATACCGTCGTTATATCGGTTGTTAGTATCTGTTTATTCTGATCGAAATTTTGGACTGAATATAGGCAATGTCAACCAAATTATATCTCAGGTGAGACAGTTAAGCGCCAGTGGACAAAATCAAATTGATACGGGACTTGGGGTTGGAATGGGTATTGGTTTGAAACCCAGCGGTGTAATGAATCCGATGTTTGGAGCGTCCGGAGCAGGCGGGTTCCTTGGACAGAGTATTGGTATGTCAGCTATGCCTGGATTCGATGGTGTCACTGGTATTGCGCGGCCGGTTAATGCTGGTAATATCGGGCAAAATTTGACAACTCAGACTCAAGTCGGCTCCGGAAGCAGAATGAACATGCAAAACGTCCCGAATGCTTCCAGCGGGATCCAAGGGCAGTCGATGCCTATGCACATGGGGATGCCCGGGCTGGGATATCCGTTCGGACCCGGAATGTCCGGATAACCTGAGAAATGAACGAAATTTTGAAAACGATGAACTTCTCCGGGTACGGACATCGGTTTGTCTCTGTAGAGTATCTGTACGGCGCTTGGATGCTTGAATGATTTGAAGTTTATATGAGTCAAACTTAGACGTAGTCGGTTAGCGAGACAATTGGTAGCGTGCAGTATTGACATTTTTGATTTGGTCGTAGTATCAAGCATTGAATTTGCAATCTATCGGATTTTATGTAAATCCATAACGAAGGGTTGCTGTCTCTTCGTTAAGCTGATAATGTAATGTGTATTTTAATTGTAAATTGTGTAATTTTGTATAACTTTATGGTGTATAAACAATTAGGATCAATCTTGTTGCGGACTACTTTCTTACTCTTACTGACAATTCTGACTCCATGATCTCAACTCACGTTAGTAGACTTTTTAGATTGTTCGGAAAAATTTTTCCTCTCTTCGGACCGATTTTATCAATCACAACTGTTAACATACTTGCACTTAAGAAATCGCAAGCATAGCGATGGCCCTCACCAGGCTGCAGCTGAACAAAGGTAAGTTACTTAGGTATGTTTATAAGATAGCTTGGAGAATCGGTATACTAAAATTCATATTCACTTTTGTATGTGGAAGGAGCACGTATCACATTCACTTCACACTTATAAAAAAAATTAGCAGAGGGTAGTTGATATTTCAAATTTGAAATTCAGATAGCAATAAGTTCAAATGAAACCCGGTACATAGCATGTTATTTATTCTAGTTAATTACTTGAGGTAGATTATCGGTCACCAATACCTCAGTTCACTAACAATTTTGACTTTTAGTCACTTCACAAATACATTAGCGCACAAACCCAAACTAAACATATATTTTTTTGTCACTCGTTCCCGTACTCATTTGATTACCAGAAGAAGTGTTGGCACTTTTATTTGAGATCAATGCGATATCAATTTCGTAGAAATCAATCATGACCAAAGTAGAAATGGTGATGACCAACGTGTCAAACTGATACGATAAAATGTTGTATGCTCCGTTATTGACACTTTTGAAAACGAAATTGAGTAAAGTACAAAGTATAACCAATAAAATATTAAGATATCGAGTGAAATGAATTGAATAATGGGTATTCAGCTGCCGTTTCACCCTGATAACTTGAATTAACATGACGACATCCAAAATGAAGCCTTCTGCACCTAAAAACAAAGATGCGGTAGCATAAAGTCGTGCTAAAGTCTCGTTGCTCAAAAATACGAAGTATTCCAATAGAGTGTTACATGCAGCGATAGATCCCAGGCAGTATAAATATACCCCTATTAAGTATAATTTGGTAATGATAATAAAACCCCAACCGGCGTGAGCGACTTTGGGGTTTTGAAAGAAAATAGAATTCAATCTGACGTAATAGTTGTAACCGGCCAAGATGTTTCTCATTGGTAAAATTATATAAACCAATAATACGACTGTTTTGGTCAACGAGAAATCACCACTTATGAGCCCATAATTTGTTAAGGCTGCTAGGATACAGTACACGAATGCGAGGCAAGCCAAGGGAAGGAGATTGAATTTAGCGAAAGGGGTTAACTTCAATTTTGAACATCGATAAAACGATAGAATGGCCATCCCGATATTAACTCCCATGAAAAGGATAGTCACAAAACCGGTTGCGTCCATAGC
The DNA here is from genome assembly GCA_025602915.1 of Paraphysoderma sedebokerense. Classification (NCBI taxonomy): domain Eukaryota; kingdom Fungi; phylum Blastocladiomycota; class Physodermatomycetes; order Physodermatales; family Physodermataceae; genus Paraphysoderma; species Paraphysoderma sedebokerense. The sequence continues at coordinate 22,338 of JAHLJZ010000042.1, read as the reverse complement.
TTTACAATTCGCTGTATGATGTCAAAGTCGTATGATTGTATTGAGATCACAAATGGGGGTGATACTTTCTTGAGACGAGATGGTCGAGAGTGACTAAATGCGCGAGGAACACGAGCTACTTTTAACTGTCGGCGTACAGACTTCTAGCAATAATCAGCTTGATCAAAGCAGTTATCCCCTAACACATTTTGCAATCCATCACTCATCACATGATTGTAAAAAATGTGACGACATATCAAATGGTATAATGCTCCTTAATGTATTCGTTATTCCGCGGAAGAAACTCTCACCCATCTCAGTTCTGTGGGCATTTCTCCTGATGAATGGTGGCAAATTTCGAGGTCACTGGTGTAATCTCCTCAATCTGATTATATGCCTTTTATGTCTTGCAAATCCGCGCCGTTATTTCAATACACCATTTTTCTCAACATCCTCTTTGTTAAAATGGCAAAAATTACCCATTTGGCTGAAAGTATTGTTTACCCCTGCTCTCCCCTGTTCTATTGCCGACTTCTCTTCACTTCCACAAATCACGTCATCCTTACAACAATCGGAAAATTTGCCTCCTTTATCTCGTATAACTGGTGGCAAATTGCCAAAATCACTACTCCAAGCTTAGAATGTTCCGTTAGACTTCATTTAATTATCCCCTGACCTCTCCGAAAACCGTTGTTTAGTAAATAATAAACCTCATCATTCACGGTTGTTCTCAAGTGTAAGCCAACTGTCATCATTCAGTCGCGCATTCACGTTTGGTTATCCGTCCTCCCTCCGCTCCATCATTACAATGTTCTTTTACTTTTACAGGTCGCATATCTCGATCTGCCATTTTGCAACTACATCGTTTCAATTATGCTCGACACTACAATTATATGACTATACCGCTGAGCCGAATTGTTTACAGGGTTCCCTCTCTTTTTCTGTCTGTGTAAGAAAAATACTTTCATATTACGAATTTGCCTAATGAGATGAATGTTAATAATTTTTGAAAAAAAAAATGAAGACGCTATGACTTGCGAACAATCCTCACGAAATCATCAAGCATAAAATGGAAATGCAAGGTCAACAGCAATAAAAGGATGACTAAAAAGAGTTCATAATACTTAAACTAAATAGGCTACGGGTATCAGCAAGAAGCAGGAAGGCCAATTCATTCATGATCCATGGACGTAAAAGAAGCCGTGGTCAAGAGATAATGGTCAGGAGAAGGTTATTTTTATTACTAAGTAAACGGACAAATATAATTTCAAATTAAACTAATAGCTTCACCATAAATTCAACGATTTTAATTCACAGTTGCAATCTTTGTAGGGTGAGTCGATTTCTTGCAATGTGCCGGACTAAATTTACCAAGGAGAAGAAGAACACAGCAAGATTTAGTCGATCTTTTGGATCACAAAAGAAGAGAGTTTACTCTAATCATACTAACCAAGTATTGGTGCAAGGATGCGATGCACTGGTGGAGTTTATACTGAAGCTATTGGATTTAATTCCGGTGGACACAGGCGACGGTTGGGTGTTTCGGAAAGCGGCAACTAATTTTGGAAGTGTGAATACAACCACAGAAGTAACCGTCGCGATGAATGTCCCGAACAGGGTGAGGGCTTGAAACGCTTGGGTTGCGTTAATTGAGTTGTAGTGGTAACAACGATAATAATAATGAATCCGACAGAGTAACTGTGTACCAAACAAGTCCAGTATTAGACTTTAGTGCTTTAAAACTGAAATATCAAAAAAGAAGACGTACATAGCAAATACAGTCGCTTTGGTTTCGTTGAAGTCGCTGGGCACATTTTGAACTGATACATAATATGCCATGTCAACACTAATCGAATTGGAGAAGCAGAAAAAAAATCTGAGTACCTTTCCACGCAACAACAGCGGCTACTAATAAAACGATCGCATTATACACCAACACTACTGTTGCTCCAACTGAACCGAACGCGCATGTAGGAAAGCGAACCATTCCCACATTTTGGGCAAAATAGGAATATTCTGCAGGGCCGGGTTGATCTATAACAAGCCATAAGACGAGAACTAAAGCCTCGCCGAGGACAATCGCAAACAGGTATCTTAAGATTACGCCATCCGAGAGTGCTTGAGGTAGTTCCACCTTTGACCGTTCGAAGATAACATACACACGCCACAATTTGATAATGAAAGAGCTGAAAACGAGAATATAACCCATACCGAGCAGAACTGGAAACGAAATACAGCTAGCAGTTGACGGTTCCGCGAGACGGACCATGACAGAGATAGCGCACAATAAAGAGCCGAAGATAATGATCTGGCTGAATACGAATCCGGATCTCTTAATGATTGCTCGTGTGCGAAACGCGGTGAATCCGATCGCCGCGAAAAAAATATATAAAATTAAGGAGCCATTGAGAGTAAAAAGTGCAATTGATTGCGGACTATCGACCGGAAGTGAAGCACACGAAACATTGGTGGGAGCAGGTAAGTCAACTCCATCGCGACATGGTTTGCTCTTATCCCATTCGTATGTAACGACTGAAGTTCCATTCGGGTGACATTTCGAAAACATTGGTTTATAGTTAAATGCAGTGCAGCCAGGCCTATAGAAAAAAATTCCTACTGAGTTATGTGCTTTTGTAGGGCAAATTTAAATAGAATCAACAAACAAGAACGCGTAGTTGATAACTTCACACAATCTGTCAAGAGCCTGCTCGGCCGAAAGATTCTTGTATATCATTTCGGCTAACAAAACCCGGAAACTACGGCGAGCTTCAATGACAGAATATCCATGTTCCCCACCCGAGAATGGATACAAAGGAGGTACGGCACTAAGAATATGTGAGCCTAGAAACACGTTGTAGTTGATGCAAAGTGAACCTACGTTTTCAACGATAACCGCTCAATTTCGTATCGTTGCGTGTTCCAGGGTGGAAAATCCTGATGTCATTGGTTAAAGAGTGGACGAGGTAATAAAACTGCCAAATAAATTTGTACCTGAACGGATTCATATGGAGGAACAGATTGACGAATTTTACCGATGTTTGAAATGTAGTCGTAATTGGCCGTATCAACGAAACGTTTCAAAAATGACCAGGCCAGATGCTTGTTTTTGGATTGCTTGACCATGATCATACCCATCCCCCCTAAGACGTGCGAGCAACGTCAATAAACACCATCATAACAAAACAATGGAGTTAACCCAATGATGTACCTAAGAAAGTATCCTTCCCCGGAATAAACCCACGCCCGATATCAGAAGAATTGGCCAACCGTCGAGCATCATAGTACGGTAAGGTATAACTTGTACCAACGGGAATACCGGGCATCATGATATAAATACCCGGAACTTTAAAGAGATGGGGGATTTCATCCTAAGTGGACGAAGACGAGTCGTCAATATTTCCACAGTAAGAAAATAAATGAATCAGGAGATTTATACGTACACCACAGCAGAGAGTTGGATTATCAATCGGATTTAGTAGACCTTGCTGAGTCCAGTTTTGAAATGCAGGATCACTTTCCGGGAAAAAGTTTTTAAGGTCCCCAACTTTTGTGTCGACATAAATTTTTTGAAGAATATTCTTGACAGCGGCAATACCGCCTGTAGTGTTCAAACCACATCTGCCCTTGGTAGAATCCCAAATTGGTGCTCTATAACTCCGGAACCTAATCAATCAGAAGTTAAACCACGGCATCTCTTTATGTGTTACCATTGAAGAAGTACAGTTGACATACAAGCTTGGCAATATTTGCATTTCCATTCCTACCAGACCAGACAATCGAACCCCGGGCGTGACCGTAGAACTGGTGTTATCATAATTTTGAGAAATGTAAGTAGCGACTTCTACCATCTTTTCCCATGTCCAATTCTTCCAATACGGTGCACCCCAGGTATTTCCAAGAGGTGGAGGGTAATCCTGAAGTGCATGAAAGAATTAAAATCTCGTCAGCCCAACATGTATATAAAATCGGTAATTCACTCTATAAAATTACCAAGCCAAGTCTATCAAAAGTTGTTTTGTTGAAGTAAAGCGTACGGAAGTCGGAGTACAATGGAATTCCGTGCCAACTACCGTTGACGAAGTAATCGTAAAATGCATATTTGATGATACTGAGGTCATAGAATCGTAAATGTCAATCAAAAGAATCATGAGTTATTCTGATGATTTTTCACATACTCATCCGTGAAAGAATATCCTTTTTCTTGTTGCCAATCGGCAAAGTATTCCTCAAAGGATTCAGCTGTGCCATCGTAAGTCCGAGTGACGACCTGTGTCGTTCCGACCACAATTATTTGCGGGCAAGCCTGAGTGTCGTTCTTGCACACCGGTTCCGTGACGACATCACCTACGCAAATTACTAGTAAGTATATCTGATCTTACATTTTCTGCTGTAGCAATAACGGAAACCAGAATGGGGAATCTGGGGCTGAAAAAACCAACTTCTGTCAATGGAAAGGTATGCAAGTTGCACTTACTCCATCCTTTGTGGGTCAATTTCATACGAACAGTCTCAGCATTATTGGTGTCGCGGGTTGCATCAACAAAATCTGACATAGCAGTCAGTGTGGTAACAATTTCGCCGGTTGGCAATGGACTCCACTATAAGTATTCTGTCAGTTTGCGGCACACACTGTTGAAAACTTAAGGAATTCATAAGACCATGTCAACTACAGGAATATCTTTGCCACCATCTCCAACATAAAGAACTTTCTTGTCAAACCAACTGAGAGTATTGGGAGGGATAAGGGAAGCATTGAACGGTTTAAATTCACCCGTGGTGATGTTAAATTCGTAAATATTAGCTCCAACTACCAGCTGCAACAAAATGCAGAAAGAAGCGACGAATACAGATGCATGGCGCATTATCTTTTCCAGTTGGAACATGTTTGCAGGAACGCCGGAATGAATAAGTTTAAGCGCGTTGCACCCGGAAAAAGGGAATGTGGGATACTTTAAAGAGGAACTAGGGGAGATATCTTGCGGCGGCAATTTCAAAGTCCGGGAGAAGACGGAGAAATCTGTTCAACTATCAAGTATATTATTCGTTGAATCCTCGAAACAGGTCTTGAACTGCTATCACTCATCTCTTAGTCCGTCAGTCGTGCTACTGTACTTGTAGTGCTACCGTCGTCTACGAGTACGGTTGCTACTAGACTGCCATTGTATAAAAAGTGGGCTTGGGAGATTGTCCGGGAGATTTGAGCACTTCTGTAAATCTGTTCCTACGATGACTCGGGTCAGTCTCGGGTCTCGGTCTGTGAAGTAGAACAATATGGACGACATATCCGATTATTAGGGGCGGAAGATCGTTGACAGTGCATCTCAATTTTGAAGCCGAGAAACCTACAGTCAGCTCCAGTCCTCCACTTGAGTCCACTGTGACTCTAGTGATAGTCTCCGACCTCTGTGCAATAGTGTGCATAATAGGAGGAATAGATAAGGTGCATGCATCCATCGCACTCATAACAAGTCGCCCACTGAATGACTGCCGTGGTTGATGCTGCTATTTCTAGGGTGCAATCCTTGGTGAAATTGTGAATATTTACACATTTCTTTTGTCCTACAGGTTTTCAGAAATGTGGACCGGTTAAACAAGAGTCAATATACGTAGTAAAAGCTATATAAAAGTGGCCTACATCAGCTGTAGCTGTACTACTTGTCTTCTTTCAGTTTTGATACAAGTAATGTTGAGGTGCAAGAAAGGATATTTTAATGTAATTGGATTTGGATGTAGAAGTTTTGGCCGCTCAGTCACGTTCTCTGAAACGGGCGTTGGGCCTCAAGTTACAAGGAATGATGTTGCTCCCATATCTGTAAAGGTGACAACGGAAATAAGCAATAAGATGGCCACCAGTCCAAAAAAAAAAGGTGAAATTCATAGTCATTGTTGAATGTTTTTTATACAGTGTAGCTGATGTGTATGATTTTACAGAAACAAAACCGTCTTCAGACCCGACTTCGGTCATTCTTAAACTTTACCTCACTGTTTACAATCTTGCCTGTTTCTACGGCTGGGGCCTCGTACTTTATCATACCATTATCGATTTGTTTGTTCTGAAATGGAGTTATCAAAGTCTTTATTACGGCATTGGGAGAGAGATGAGGATGATTCAAACTTTGGCCGTCTTAGAGGTGCGACCGGGATCAATGATTGTCATGCTTCTTAAATTTCCCTTGCCATTGGGTTGACCAAGTTATGATTATATCTACACATTCAGATTTTTAATTCAGCTTTCGGGTTCGTTAAGTCGCCCGTTTCGACAACGACGGTTCAAGTGTTTTCACGGTTGTTTATCGTTTGGCTTGTCTTGGATTACTTTGACTCTGTCCAGGTAAAGTGTCGAGTATCTATGCTAACCACATTATTCAAGTGTTACTGATTATTTCCTTTCTTCTGCCTCCTGGAAATGCCACAGTCCAAAGAAAGTTTGGCGTTTACCACTCTAACATTCGCTTGGTCCATAACCGAAATTGTTCGTTACCTCTACTATGCTCTCTCTCAATTCAACAAAGTTCCGTTTGCGCTATTGTGGTTGCGGTAAGCTTGGCTAGTTTCTACTCTGTGACGCCTTTTGGATAACTAACAATGCTCTTTTTTAATTTCCCTCTTACTACTTAAAGATATACCACATTCCTTCCGCTCTATCCGATTGGCGTAGCTTCAGAAATGACATTAGTTTACCAATCCCTTGATGCTGCTTCTAAAATTCACTCAGGGTTCTTTTTCGCTTTAATTTTGATTCTATCAATTTATCCACCAGGTATGACTTTACGTGAAGAGATCTTCCGCCTCATGGACCGATCTAATTTATACTTACTCTTTCATATAGGTCTCTACACATTATACACATACATGATGAAGCAGCGTACTCGCAACTTATATCCGTCATCCCTTAAAAGAGTGCCGAGCGAAATCAACACCTCGCCAAAGAAGAAGAACAAGAAATCTGATTAATCTATCTGGACTTGCCTTTTGATCAATCTTTGTTCAGTTGAAAGATTGTGGTCATGCGTTGAGTTTCTATATTTGGATACATGCTTTCATTTGCATCAAAGTGTATTATTAATTTGTTAGTACAGCGTTGTATGGTTGATTATTCTAATAAAATTATCACGAGTTAATAATTATTGTCGCTTTGTTCCAAGCGTATTGACATATGATTTAGGAACTTTGGAGATGGGTTGAGAATTATCAAGCCTCTAATCGTAATGTACATTTGATGGAGTTAATTGCGAGACTATTTTAAGCGTCTGTTAAAGACAAACCCAAAATAATATCAAATGCTAGTCTAACAGTTGCTGCTTAATCAAATTCAAAAGTAAGATAATACTAGACGCCACCTAATCTCCGACTTCTTTTCAGCAGCAGAAATATATATTTACGCAGTTACAGTAGCATGAAATATTGTAAATCAGTACGCATAAGCTTCTATAAATTGCGGCTCGTTGTAATATTGTTTCAAATGCCTAAAATAGCAACAGACAGCGGATTGTTCCGTTTCGGATCTAACTTGAATTTTTGCGGGAGGATGCTGAATGCGACGAATTTCGATTTCATTGATATTGTCGAGCTAAATTCGGCCGAAATAGTGCCCGGAATACTTAAATGGTCAATGCGCCACTCCAGTCACATGACCCAGCAGCTCCTCCATGGCATTCCGGTCAACCAAAAGCTTGGATATCTACATGCCGGATAGATACCAGTAACGATAGATTCTTTACGACTATTTCACGTAAGCGGATGTCGTCATGTCTGAATTGCGCAGAGTCTGATGCAATCTCCGTGAGCAGCACTAGAACCGCTGAAACGCAGGATAGCAAACCACCGTGGTAAGGCACCGGAGGATTGTTACCCCGAACGGCATTTCCGTCGAGATTGGCAAATGCTTCGCGTTCCATGATGGGGTGCCGAAGGGACAATAAAGCTAAAACGTTGCCTAATGGGAAAGAAGCAACGCAAATTGCAATTCCCATCCGGAGCTAGAACATTGGAGGATGTCGATTGGGAATTCTGTGCACAGCTCTTTTTCTCAGATATAAATACCCAAGGTCGCCCTCCTCACTTAAGCACTCTTCAATTAGTTCGATATATCCTCCTCTTATAAAGTCAATCCAGACTACCACTCTTTTCATTATATTATATTACGATGATTACCAATTCCTCCGTTCTGTCAATTCTGCTCGTCGCTTTGTCGGCATTGTCCATCGTCCCCGCCATTAATTGCACACCCATGTCAGCTTTCTCTTTCGGAGCTGCCTCAAATTCAATGGGTAAACCACTATCGATTCCTTTCATTGGTGTCCGTCCTTCATCATTTTCGGCCTCAAGAATGGCAGTCCCAACTATACTTTCCCAACGATATAACTCTAACTCTCAGCCTATTCGCCTGAACTATCCTATTCAGTCTACACTAGAAAACTCATTAGCCCGAAGAACAAAAATGCAGAATCAGCCTCTTGCATACATTTCTGAAATTAGTCGACAATTACTGGCTTCTTCCTTTTCCGCTGCTATTGGAACTGGTCAAAACGGTGGACGAATTCGATGTGAACAAAATAATCAGAAACTGGCCTCTTCATTCGTTTCTCAAGTACAGACGAGAGGTGCCCCTATCTCTTTTCCGCAGTTCCTGTCACCAGTCGATGAAATCATGCAGTCAATTGATACTATTGCCATTGATGTCCCCACAAAAGAAATTCACCACGAAAGCACTTATGAGGCTCAGAGAGAATTGAGAAATAGATGGAAGTCTGCCAAATTCAATGGCAACGAAAGAGGAATTATGGACTTCGTCTTGGCGCAGAATTTGTAAGGTCGATAAAATGATGGGTTATAAACACATTGTTAACCATAGCGGATATAATAACCATATTAATAGTTATAATAGATCATAGAAAAGGGTGACTGATACCTAATTGAATAAATTAACTATACATGAATTCAATTTGACATCGATACCTCAAATGTGCTGTCTGCAAAACGCTGAATTCAAATAAGAGTCTTTTTATTTTACATAAATTTCTAATAATCACAGAGAATTGAATTATATATCACTCCAAAGTTTCTTCACCTTCTATTGCATCACTCAAATTCAGCAATTCCACCCGCCCTCTGCCTTTAGTCTCATTTTGGAGCAGATCTGTGATCGTTCGAAAGTGACCTGGATCTATCAGACATGTCTAATATTTATAGAATTCAAAAATTGAAAACCTCTAATGTTAAAATATCGGCATAAACGGTACATAATCGTGACTGAACGGAATTGACCGACTTACCAACTCATAATCCTCATCCCAATCTTCGTCTTCCACTTCCGTAACCAATTCCATTAATTTTTCTTTTAGCCTTTTCCCATCTTTATTCGGCAGCACAAGTCGAACTCTCATTCTAGCTCTTTCAATCTTTAATACTTCTTTTTCCTGGAGCTGTCGAATGACTTCCAATGCTTGCACTTTGCTACTTTTATTCGGGTTTACGGAAAAATGAATTTCGGACATAGATTTCTCAATCATTGTGACAGGGTAAGGCCTTTTGGTATCAGGATTAACACATTTGGTGGAAATGATAGTGGCTATATCTCTGTACATCGTTGATAATTGGTGGGAACGTTCTTTCTCGGACACCTGGAGTTCACCTTTCTTCAAGATCTGAATGGTGAATAAGTGCAAGGGACAACTACGCTGTCAGTATATTGTTTCCAAATCATGGCATAATACCTAAAATGAGAATAGATACGAACTTCCAATACAATTTTATCTGTGTCATCCGTTTTGAACGCTTTCATCAAATCTTCCTTATTGGCCAATTGCCCTTTGGAAACATTGACAAACACATTCGGAATCTGCAAGACATTATCCAAATCTGTTTCTCTACATAACCCAGTTCGTCATTAACATCATCATTCTTTGCGATCGACGCAACGATTAACTTACACTCCACTCCTCCACTCCATGACTTTGTTCTTGTAGCAAGCCAATTCAAATCGTTTGCCACCTTTCTTCAGTCGAACAACCGACACATTCGTTAACTTGACTTGATTCGTGGGTGTGAAAATCTTGGACATTCTGATATGTATATACTCTATAATCTTTATCCTTAGTGGAGTTGGACATGAAATGCTGAATGAGTCAAACGATTATGTTTACATCAGCACGTGATGATTGAAGATTGAGCAGACCCCGCGCATTAGCATTAGAACTCGGGATAAGTTAATTTACGCAGGTCTACCGAAATTCAGATTGTATCGATTCATCTATAGTTTATTAGACCTTTCAGCACTGTGGTTTAATTTGGAAGTGCTATCTGAAACATTGTCCAGCGTATTGAACCGCACATCTTTTTTGAGTCACAGAAAACTGACCGTTCACATTCTGTTAAGTCACTGACGTTCTCTATGATACTATAAGTCTAATAAACTTTGATTCTGCAAACATATCGTGAAACGGCACCTGGCGAATACCCTATGCCTTGCGGAAAAATAAGAAGTCAACACAGAAGACGCTAACAATGCCCACGAATACTGTTGCCTGAAAGAACGACCGCGCCACACTGCAGGACATCAGCTTCCCGAGACCATTTAAAAGTTACTCCGAACTAGCGACGGGACCGTTACGAGAATTTTTTTAGAAGACCAATTACGGAAAATCGTGCGCTGTTCAGCTGCAATGCTTTGAATTATATGTGAATACAACCATTTATCCTTCATTATATAAAGCCTACACCGGCATGAGTAGATCATCAATTTTTTTCGGCATTTTCATCCTATAGACAACTAGACAATTAAAAGATGTCTCCTTCAACCCGCATTTTATTTCTTTGCGTCCTCGCTCTCTCATCAAGTTCGCTTACAACTGCGATGCCAAGCGGCGGATACGGTGCTTACACTCCTGCTGCGAAGTTCGACAGCGAATACGAAACTTATGCTCCTGCAACACAGCAGGCCGAAACTTACAATGCTACACCAAGACCAAGCCAGACAAGCCGACCATTCTATATCAGGCATCGTTTAAGTGGACTATGTTTTCATCCTAAGGGCGGCGAAGCGAATCCCGCCGACAACACCGAAATATAGTTTTATACAATGGTTGCTCAGAGCCTCGACTCCAGTTTGAATACAACTCTGCCACTCAAACTATCAAACACGTCTCTAGCGGAAAATGTTTTGCCCCTGTAAGAGCCGATGCCGCAAACGACACGCCTTTGGTGTACGTTAACTAGTCAGTGCGATTCGGAAATTAAAAAATTCAAATGGAACGGTGACAGTATTCAACACGTTCAGAGCGGGAAATGTCTTCATCCGTGGGGTGGTTGGAATCATCCCGGTAGCAACACACCAATGCATTTTTTCGAAGGCTGTGGAATGGAAAGAATTAGGGTGAATAAGATCACTGCCCGAATTGAAGAAATAGTTTAAGTTTTTATTTTTGCATTTGTTGAATTACATTAGATTACGTATTAATGATAAAATGAGTTTCAAATAATATTTCAGAGAGGGAGATAAATACTGATGATAATAATAACCCAACTTTACGATTATCTCAGCCTCAAATCGTCACCTCATTCAGCATATCCAAGCCGCCTTCAATCGCCGACTTTCAAATTCTCTCGCCACTCACACAAAGTACCCAACATCTTCACAACACCCAGTTACTCTCACTCTCGACACAAAAGTCGATGTCATCTATCTTTAGTATTCCGTCTGACCTATCTTCTAATCTCTCTTTTTGGCTGCCTATTTCCCTGTCTGCCCTTTTTCTCGTCGTTGCTGTTGTACGCCCGGTGAAGAATATGTTGAGGTATCTTGCTCCTGAAACCGCTCGTTGTTTAGATGGACTATATAACGTACATAGTATTCTTGAGAACTAATCAAGCTGACAAAACCTATATTATGAATTAATCAAAGTGACTTACCTACCGACTTGAAATCCACTACCGGATCCAAACCCTCATCATCTTCAGATTCGACATTAAAATCATTCACACCTTCCGAACTCTCCCAATACAACGGCACAAACCCCGACCTCCCAGTTTACCTCGCCATCAAAGGAACCGTATTCGATGTCACCAAGAATAAAGCAATGTATGTACCGGGTCAAGGGTACCATGTTTTTGCCGGGAAAGATGCGAGTAAAGCCCTTGGGATGTCGAGTTTGAAAGAAGAAGATTGTGTTGCTGATTATAGTGGCTTGAATGAATCTCAGGTATGTTGTAACTTTGTTATACTCAATATTATATTGCTTCTGCTTTTTATCTTTTGGATTGTCTTCACTTTTTAAACCGTTCTTTGACACGGCCATTGGGTTTAACATCTTTGATTTCTAAAACATAGCTTAAAGTGTTAAACGACTGGGAATCATTCTACCGCAAAAAGTACCCCGTCATCGGACAAATCATTCAAACCGATTCAACGAAAACTAAAAAACAAAATTAACTAAACACAAATAACCCAAACCCAAAATCACAATCCCTCTAGTCTCCAGATCTTCACCCTCCACATTCAACACTACATTTCAATAATCAACTTCAACCCTCAAGTTCAATCTATTCAAAATACCAATCCCAAACAACAAGTCTCCACAGACACCTTCCCGGCACCAATTCTTCCAGAAAGAAACTATAAAAATTCATAACATTCATAACAATCATAAAACCCATCAGTAATTGAGTGATTATAAAATTTGTACCAACTGTACCAAAATAAACCAAAATACTCACTCAAATGATCGGGACTTCCATAAACGTTATTGAAACCTTGAAACAAATTATGCGTTACCTTTTGTGGGTTCGGGCATACCACGTACCATCACTTTTAATGATAAATACGTAATAACACACAATTATTTTTGAATTCATTAATAATTAATAACCAATGGGATTATGACACAAAAATTGTAAATGGAGATATCACAGTCGTCTTAGCTCAGCTGGGAGAGCGTCAGACTGAAGATCTGAAGGCCCCGTGTTCAATCCACGGAGACGACAATCATTTTTGGTTTTTTTTTTCAGTGTTATGTAATGATTTATGTGTATTTGAGTGTATATTATGTATAATTGTTGAAAGTACCAGGAATTAATAAGTTACTGTTTTGTGGTGATTAAACTCAAACAATGAATGATGATTATGAATAATTTCCCTTTTTTTTACTACAATATTACAAAAAGACAGACGATAATCCAGACAGACACATCAAGAAAAAAAAATCTATTACTGATTTACATTTTACAATTTGCTTGTTTGATCCGTCTATTTCTAAAGTTTTAAAAGTTTTGTTTTTTCGTTTCTATTCGTACAGTTTATCTAATCTAACGTACTGTCATGGTTATGCGGTTATCCCTTGTCACAAAGGAAAATGAGTGGAATGGTCATTTCGAATATGAATACCAACAGGGTAATAAGGGGAACAAAGGGAATAAAGGAAAAGAAAAGGGGGGAAAAAAATGGTATCGATGGTAAAATGGGTAATCAATTGATCTAGGATATTAAGTTTTGAAAAAAAAAAAAAAGCAAAAAATTGAAAAATTGAAAAGAATGAAAGTAAAAGGGGGTAACGAAAAAACAGAGTCTCTAAAACCGTCGGGGTATCACGTTCCTAGGTAAACTTCGACTCACGAATGGAACCAACTCTTTTTCCTTTTCCTTTTCTCCATTCCATTCTACTTCTAAATTCACTTCAGTTTCCCTCGTTTCAACGTGGTCGTTTCCGTGGTTGCCTGAGTGGTTTAAGATTCTAGATCTAACTTTATCTCGTCTAATATCGTCCAATCTAGATTTTAATCTACCGCGTTGATTCCATCCTAATTCACCGTCTAATTCTGTGTCGGTTCCGCTTGTTTCAATTCTGACAAACGAATTGGCAGCCGATAATGAAGAGAAAGGTGAAATGGGTGATTTAGGCGAAACAGGAGAAACTTCGAACGAAGTCGGGGAAACAGGTAAAGTATCGAGGAACACGGGGACTTGGGTTTCTGGGGTCTTCAAGTCGCTAAAGATAACGGGGAAAGGAGGCGGTGGTGGTAATGATCGTAAATGGAGGGATGATCGATGAAATTGGAAACTGTTGGTCATGTTTGATTCGCCGAGATCAAGATCAACGTCAGAGTCCATTTCGTATCCTAATTCGTCTTCAGAAGCTGACGATGGCGAGAACTCAGAGTCGGTGATATAAGAGTGTTCGGAAACAAAGGATCCGGCGGATTCCATGGAAGAAATAGACGACATCGAAATTGGTCTAGGCTTTTCATTGAGCGGATCGATGCGTTCCTCACTGACAATGTCGACATCGAGTCGCATCGTACAGCTATCATCACTTGATCTACTCTGATAACTTGATTGTCCTTGTCGAATGTCGTGGTCGATCGATCCGAATCCGTAGGAGGAAGCGGAGTCACGATAACGTAAAGGAGTCGGAGTTTCGACCGTCTGCAAGTCCATTCCGGCAAAAACCACCAATCCTTCACTCTTTCGACTCAAATGTCGATCGCGCGTATCCAAGCCATCTCCGAGATCCACTCCGAACTTTTCCTTGATTTGACGCAAGACTGAACCCTCTTCGTCATCACTGCTGAGACCACAATTAGAAATACTCATGCTAGGCGTCAGCTTTCGACCATGTCTGTTTTCTCGCACGCCGTATTCATTTGGACGGTTAGATGCAGTCGAGGTGACGCCGGTAGAGTCAGTAGCGATAGACAAGACGTCGATACGATCCATGTCAAAGGCGGCATCGGGGGAATAACGGTGCATTGTCGGCAGTTCCACGGCCTCGGCTGACAGATCGTGCTCATCTTGAGGGTCGTTGTCCGGGTGGTCTCCAACATGATTTTTCTTGACTCGTTTCCATGCTTTCCATAATCGCGATTCCATCCCGCTATTCGTTCTTGAAGAACGGTACTTGTTTGCTCGGCTGGTGGCCATCGTGTCTGGTTCGGATTCCGATTTGATACGAGTAGAGATTGAATCGAGGGACGGCTGATGGTTGAGTTGGTGGGTTTTCTGTGAAGGATCTGTTGGCTTGGGATCCGAATGATAGGGCAATAAACCACCTTGTAAATTCTGTAGCAAGGAAAATCCAAACATCCGAGTGATCAAACTCTTCCTTCGCGGAGCGACGGAATTGTCCAACTGACCGGATTCTTTGAGGATTTTATGAACCAAGGAGGGAGGTAAATCTGGTTGCGTGTCATGTCTAGATCCATCTCTGCCATTATTGGGTCCACCCTTGTCGTTGCCGTCCGACTTGCCCAACTCTGCCATGATCAAGGGTACCTTCCAATCATCACTGGAACGTCTGACCAATATCAGTGCCATTCCACCGAGGAGCATGACGGCAGAACCGATGATGCTGACAAAGATGACTGTTGTTTTCTTTGGCGGGGCATAAGGGCTATCGGGGTCGGCCGGTTCGACTTGGGTCAAGGGTTCATCGGGATGACTGTTGTTGCCATTTTTCACTTTGTTGGTGGAGGAAGGGCTGCGGTGTATCGGTACAGGGATAGGTGTAGCAGAGGCGGCGGACGAGAATGGGGTCGTTATAGGGTTGGAGGCAGAGAGGGGTGAGACTGACGTCGCTGAAGTGTTGGTGGGTGCTGGAGTGGAGGAGATGTTGAATGGTGTGCTCGTGAGGTTTGAATGGACAGCCGAATTTGACAGGTGGTGTGCAGAGCTTTCGGGTGTCGAAGACGGGAGAGATGGCGAAGATGTGGTGGTGATTGAATCAAAGGTCGAAGTAGCAGGTACTATCGAAGAGCTGTCAGGCGAGGGTGTCGGAGAGAGAGCGGATTTTTGAAAACTCGATGATTGCAAAGATTGCGAGGATTGGGAAGATGACGATGACGAGGAAGGAGTGGGAGTGGCGGTTTCGAAAGAGAGAAAGGAGGACTGTGAAAAAGACAAGGAATTTGAATTTGAATTTGATGGATTAGATTGTATCCGAGAAGGGTTTGGTGTTTGTGTAACGGGATTTCGAGAGTTGGAGGGTGGCGTACTCTGTGAGGACGACGAGGACGCTGAGCGAGGAGTATTGAGAGGGAAGCTCACAAATGCATCAGGGGCGACGTTTCCGAGAGATCCAGCGAGACCGCCTCGTCTTGTGCTGTTGGTGGAGGTGGAGGTGGATGTGGTGGTGGTGTTGTTGTGTTGTTGGGCGTGGGCGTGGGCAAGCGAGAGCAGCAGCAGCAGTAGCAGGGGCGAGAGCGAGACCCACCGCCGAGGAGAGAAGGAGGGCATCATCGATGCTGGCGGTGGACTGTAGTCTAATCTACTCTAGTGGTAGCAGTAGCAGTAGTGGTAGTAGTGGTAGTAGCAGTGGTAGTAGTGGTAGTAGCAGTGGTAGTAGTCTATGGTCCGTCTAATCAGTCTGTATTCACTATTCAGTGCAGTGCAGTTCACTCCATCTGCCGGCTGCCTGGGGAATCAAACGGAATTCGCAAGAGGGAACGCCCGATCCACCCAATCAACGCGCGCCATTCCCCCACCGCGCGGCCCTCCCTCGCATCTCTGAAACGGCACTTGGAATAGCACACTACGATACCACGGCACTCTCTTGGAATATTACACCCATACCCCACACGCAGCATGTCCTCTGGCTGACGTCATCCCCTGTCCTCCAATAGACTGCCTCCATACACTCTCCGCCATTCCCTCTCTCTACACTCCACTCTCTGCAAATAAATACTACACCCGTGATCTAACCGCCGCTAATGATCGATAGTTGCCCACTTTTGCCACGGCCTCATGATTGAAAATTCCAAATTCCTTCAATCTAGTTTCGCCTGGCTGAAAAAGACTAAGGCCCTAAACATACTGTCGTCATTTTCAAAATTTCAGCTCAATCCGAGCAGCGTCATTCATACGGCGATGCACGGCGCCCCAGCGACTGAATACGCTGTTGGATCTGTGCTTTGAAAATGAACAGTAAATCCACGGTCCACACACAACAATTTCGTTTATTATACACTCTACCGTCATCTACAAATCCCCAAACCAACCAAACGGATTAATCATAGTTTAGAATATTGCAAATTTGAATCACGGGTTTACAAACATGACAACCAAATTTTCCAAGTCCAAAAATTTACATGTAACAAAATTGAATCACGGGTTCACAAACTTAACAACCAAAAATGTCTCAATTGAAAAATATACAAGTATCTACAACAGCAATTTATACAAGTTGAATTCTGGATTATCATTAGCATCAAAAGTCAGAATCAGAATCGCGATACACGCAAAAAAAGTGACTGGAAAGTCGAATAAATAAACAGAATTTACAAATTAACACGATGGAACGATAAAAATCAGGCAAGTAAAAACCGGAAAATTGAACGGAAAATATGTTGATGTACTGTGTCCCATGTCGTCATCCTTCTGAGACTGTTTTCGCTACAGTTTGTAAAACTTGGTAGAGTATGTCCTTTGACACTGGTTTAGAGAGGTACATGTTCATACCGCACGTCAAACTTTCTTGTTTATTCTCGGACAACGCATCGGCACTTGAGAATTTAACACAAATTAAATAGAAAAAAGAAAAAGAGAGAGAAAAGATCAGCTTTGGCCAAAGAAAAAGAGCAAAAAAGACACCCATCTGCGTACCTTAACCCGACAATAAACGGTACCAAAGGCGTTTCTTGACCCTCCTGCGACCAAGTCACGTTCAATAAATTATCATCAGACTGAGCGGAAGGTATCCCCAATTCTTGTACCCTCTCATACATCTTGTCCGTCTTAGTGTCATAATACGACCGGATATTCTGTGTTGATTCGATGCCACCCTTTTTTGTAAATCAAAAGTGTCAGAGAAAATCATGTGGAGTAAAGATCAGTAAAACTGATAGATACCATCACTGGCATTCTCATATCCATGAAAATTAAATCGTAATGTTTTCGTTTCACCATGTCTACCGCTATTTGACCATTCTCGGCGACATCAGTTTGATATCCGAGTTTACTCAACACGGTTGTAAACACTTTTTGATTCACCCTGGTAAGTTGGTAACCAACAAGACAAATTAGTAAAAAGTTAATTGAGACTATAATATCATTGAACCAAAAAGCAAGGAAAAAAAAGGAACCGACAGGATGAAATGGAACAAAACGTACAAGTTATCTTCTGCCAACAAAATACTCAACGGTTTATCTAACTGATTCTCACGGACAGACTCATCTATTACCGGTGATTGTATCCCATGGTTAGACGGTTCAGTCACAGTTGGTGTATCCAATAGTTTCTTGATAACCCGGTACAATAAAGATTGTTTGTACGGGTGAGATAAAATGTGTAAGTTCGTTGAGAATCGTAAAGATGTCGAGTCAGATTGAACGAGATGTCTTTGGGGTGCGGTGCAAATGAGTAGAACCGGAATTCGAGATTTAGAAAAGACAGACATCAAGGTGTTTAAGAATGATAGTAAACGGGATTCATCAAAAGTTGTAACGTCCATAACGATCATATCAGTCGGTACATCCGCAACACCAGAGACCTCAGAAAACGGTACACGATACGGAACCGAGCCGAGTGTTTCGAGTTGGTGTTGTAGGATCGATTTTGAGTTGTAAATGTATCGGGCATCCTCGAGGAGTAAAATCTTTGGTGAAGATTTTAAAACATGAATTAAATCAGATGGAGATGATAAAGACTTTGTCGGCGGAAGTTTAAATTGTATTTTGAATTCAAAGGTTGAACCGTGTCCCAATTCAGAATGGACAGTAATTTCGGATCCCATGAGGGTACAAAGATCTGGAGACCACCACCCAAAACGTTAGATAGGAGGTAAACAATACCTGTGCCAGAAAGATTGAACGGTACCTCTGCAAATACTCAACCCTAATCCGGTCCCGCCATGGTTCCTCGTAATCGATTCATTCTCTTGTTCGAAACGTTCAAATATCCGACTTTGTTTCTCCTTGGCAATCCCAATACCAGTATCTACCAAACGGAATCCAAACGAAACCCAATACTGTCAATGTCCCAACTCGTAACCAAGACATGAAAAAGACTAAAACTTACCAATGACTTTAAAATCTACTTCAACAGTTTCTTGTGATATCCGAGTTGACGTAAGATACACCAACACATAACCACTTTCGGTAAATTTTATACTATTAGACACCAAATTGGTTATAATTTGTCGTATCCTTGTGCCTACGATACTTTAGCTGTTAATTCATTTCGTCCATCCTGGTTTCCATCCAGTTTGGATAAATAAAGTGAGTTCGTATGCATACCATCACCGAGTACAACGTGATTAAAATCGCGTGGAATGTAGTACGCTATTCGGACATCTTTGTCGACTGTGAAAGCATCGACACTAATTTGTATAGTGTGGAATAAATCAAACTGAATGGTTTCGAGTACGACTTTATCGTTCTCGAGTTTAGACGAATCGAGGATATCGTTCTAGTAGGTCGATAAATTTAGACACAAAAGGAAAGCAACATGGGTTGATAGAATTACGAACCACTAAAGATAATAATAGTTGACCTGAATTGATGATGATGCTGGCGTATTCTTTGCCTTCCGGAGTTAAATTAGTTTCCGCTAGTAATTGCGCAGCAGTGATCGCCTGTGATATCGGCGTTCGTACTGATACATATAAACAAGTTATCTGCCATTGTTTGGGTTTTGTATGAATCCAAGTAATTTCGACTTACTCTCGTGGCTCATGTTCGAGAGAAACACGGATTTTGCGGATGCTGCCTTGAGAGCCTCATCTTTTGCTTTTTCTAATAACCGATTTTTACATTCCAATTCTCTTGTACGTTCTTTGACTTTTTTGTCAAGCTCGCGTTTCTCAGACTCAAGTTCTCCAAACAGCCTGGTAGAAATTCATCAGGTCTTAGTATGATTTATGAGGAATGGTATCAAAGTTATCGAAAAGACCAACCTCGCACATTCAAGGGACGTAGCAAATTGTTGGGCCAAAAGTTCCAACGCGAAAGAATCAACCGACTGATTGGAAGAATTGAACATCTGATGACTACATGAGCAAGAATCAAAAATTTATTATTGAGAGGAAAAGAAAACTTGAGGAAAAAAAAAGAATGCGAACCGTTCAATGTAAAGTATCTTCCGCTTAGGCGATCCCGGGGATGCTACTGGTAAAATCAAAACAGAATCTAGCAAATCCACTCTACTTCCTAAATACTCTGACAACGAATTCTCTTTTGTATCCATTGTAAAATCCGTAACGTTTACTTCTCTAAATGACAAGGCATATTCCAAAGCCGCTTTGGGTATATCCGATTCTTCAGTTGAATCGTCCAAGTGAAATACGCAAACATTTACACCACTGTCATCTTTGTCGAACGAAAATCCACAAATCACAGCCATCTGTCCGAATCTGTTTCTTTCAACAAAGTATCCCATATCACCACCATACATGTCATACACTTTTGATAAGAAATTTTCGATGATGGTTTCGGTTCTTCGTTCCACACCGAATGAACTGACCAGATTCAATTGAATCTGCTGTATATGGTGAAACGTATTCGTATTCAGTGTACCATTGGATGTGTTATTGTTACTTTTATCTTGCCCGGAATTGATAAGGTAAAGCGAGTATGCGATAAGTGTACCGTAAGCCACTCTGAAAAGGAAAATTGCCAGGGTATCGAGGATGGTCACCAAATCGGATTTGGGTAACAGGAGGGTCACGATTGGAAATATGACGAGAATGGTCGGAATAATTGCATTTCGAATGCTAAATGCTAAAACAGTTTGGAGAAATTGATTCGTGTGTACTGCATTTCTTAGTTTGCGTCGATAAGGATAAATGAAGAGGCTCGAGAACACGACGCAATTCACCATCACCAGAACGGAAAACACAATTCCCACGACTTGCTGGGTAGTTCCTGTTATGAGGAAGTCAATCAAGAACCACAGAGCAAAAGATAGACGTAACGCGATGAAGAAAATTATGATGGGGAGAATGATACGGAATTTCCGAGGAGGGTAAATCCTTTTTATCATCCATGCTAGAGATATTTCGCCAATGAGCAAGAACAAGTTGGAAAAGATCCCAGTAGCGACTTGAAAGCCAAAACGGCTTTCAGGATCAGCGCTTATAGGGAATCTGTAATAAAATACCATGGCATTTGTGAAGAAGTATAGTATCCCAATTAGAAGGAGCGAAAAAGCTAAATTGAAGGGTCTGGACCATCTTTTGGATGTTGGTGTGTTGACGCCGAGAAGGACGCATGAGAAGAGCAGCACGAAGATGGCAGCGAAAGAAGTGGTGAATCTGATGACAAAATCATTGAATTGGCCGAGAGTAGCCGTATTTGCTGACATTTACTTTATCGCCGGAATGAAAATGTCGTGGGAGTACCAACTTTGTCGACGTGCGATAAACAAAACAGCGAATGTGAATACTTCTGAAAACAACTTGAAAGAATGTACCGATGTATAGATAAATGGATTCAACTGATGTCTGATAAAAAATCAAGATTGGATTTAGATTCGGATTAGAGTTAGAGTTAGAGACGTGGAGTATGTAACTATAATTTGCGATTGGCTCGAAGAAGCAATGGGAAATCGGAGATGGAATCTCTGCGTACCCATTGTTGTCGGATCTGAGATCTCGTTTGTTCGACAGCGCACTTCCTTCTTCTAAATCCATACCACGGATAAAATATCATGTTATGCCGTCGATGCTCCCCATAATCCATATAGATCAGTATTCTTTATCCATTCAGCTGGATCCCTGCATTCGCCCTGCCGCACAAACATGATGCACTCCAACCATTCTTTCGTCGTGTGAGTAAGAGCAGAAATCTGTATCGAGTTAGAACACAGATGGACTGTCCCAAGTATGTTGTCTCTGATCAGTCAAAGCCGAAACCCTGGAACATCCATTTTTGTTACGATTTTGTATCCGGGCCATACTGTGTCCCAGCTTCATTTTGTTACAGGCGCCAACAGCTGTCGGTTCCAGAGTCGCCTCGCGCAATTTGGGGTCACAAATTGAAATTGCCCAAAGACAGTGAAACCAATCGAAAAGAACATGAATGAGTAATGAGTCATTTTACTTCACATGAAATTTTTAATTTTCTATGCGGTGGTAAGTTCGCCGTTAGGAGTTGTTGGCCTGCTTTTGGTGATCAATCCGATTTGATGCAGGAGGGTAGTCAGTGGCAGTGGGTAGTCTAGTAACTTAATAGTCTAATAACTCCACATTAACCTAAATCAAAGGACTTCATGCTATCCGCTGCTCGAGTGAGTGTCCCTACAGAATGGTCTCTCTTAATGATCAGGGCCGCTATCAAAGTGGCTATCCGGTTGCAGGAATGTCTGACACTTAGTTGAGCTACAAGCCTTCCAATGACAATTGCTCATTCCAATACAAAGATACGAGCATGCATTG
>JAHLJZ010000041.1:0-200727 GCA_025602915.1 Paraphysoderma sedebokerense | reverse complement strand
TGCATGTAGTCTGTTTCACTCATCCAAAGGGTGGGTGAGATTTCGTTATATGTTCCTTGTACAAGGACAATAAAACCCCTTTAATATGCCTAACCTAACCTAGACCTATGTTATTATTGTCTATCTTCTTCCTCTTTTTCACTGTTTGTTCCGTTTGTTTCTGCTGATTCTGATGATTGATGAACTAATAATTTGATATTGTGCGGAATTTCTCCGCAATTAGTTGCATGTTGATAAAGCAATTCCAAACGGCCTTCCAGGTTATGAGGGTCATTAGACTCCATAGTATCCGGATCGGTTTCATGGGGAGGGCCGGAGGGGCGCAAAATTTGCACCTAGCTTTGTACCTCTGAGTCTTCGGGTCAACTGGGCCAACTTGGTCAAATACGAGGCCCCAGATAGGGTCCCTTTTTGGAGGCATCGTATGTCGGTTGTAGGCTGCTTTTTTGCAAAATCTCAGATGGGAAATCCGGTTAAAACTTAAATGACGCGTTTGAACTTTGTTGGGTTTCCGTGACGACCAATCACGTGGTGCCTTTTTGGCACGATGGCTTTCTCTAGTGCCATTGGCAACAACCGGCATATGGTATGGCACGGCACAATGTCGCCCATGTGGCCATCACCCTAATTCGAAGTTTCGAACTGACATGAAACTGACCGGTGCGAACGACCCGACATTCTAGATTGTTCCGCGTTCTGGATTTGAAATTGAGCTACTATGGCTCTCTTTTAGTTGTTGCCTGTGGAGGAGCATGGTGGACTGAAGACAATTCATATTCAACGCTGACAAGGGATCAGGCGATTAGATATAACAATGGACTGTGTAAGGGTCATCAAAACTTCTCACAAGGAGGCGAAATTATCCAAACAGAAGGAACTGGGCTGCTGATAAAAAGTTAAGGAGCCTCAGAAAAAAAACGATCAACCAGAAATAGAAGTGAGCTTCGATGATGTGGTTACTTCTCGCTGTAATTTCCGTAGTGTCGACCTTAGCGACCACTCAAACGTTCGTACCAACGGGTTATCATTCGTCAGCTCAGATAGGAACCAAACTTTACGTTTTTGGTGGTTATACAGTAAAAGGGAATGATGGATACAATCAAATGTTGGTATCAGCGGTTTATTCAAAATTGATGTTATGGTAAGATGTTAATCAGAACTTATGTAGCACAACTCAAGTTGCGGTCCTCGATTTGTCCAAAGAATTCTCCCCACAATCACTTCCTACTTGGGTCCTCAAATCATCGATGCCAAAAGCTATAATGGGTGGACAAGTAGACATTGATTCGAGCAAAGCTTTAATTTATCTGTGGGGTGGAATCGTTTCAGAGAAAGCGGATAATCCACAGGGCCATGCCGAAGTGGCGAATAAAGTAGTTTATAAGTACTCCATTGCAGAAGATAAATGGTCTGTTGTCGAAAATACTACTGGGAATGGTCGGGTGTGGCCTTGCGAGAATCGACTTGCCGTTCCAAATTCTAGAAGGTTGTTTTTCGGTGGAAAACGGGACATCGGGCCAGTCAATGATCCAACGCACAGCGAAATATGCTTTTTGGAGAGCGGAAATGTGAAATGCAACCCTGGGCCGAAAGGTCCTAGTCCTAGGTTATCAGGTTTGTTATATTCATCCCACAACTACTCAGCCATGATTATAAACTGAATTTTTGCTGAACAAAATAGGTGTCTTCCATGAGGTTAAGCCGCAGAACTATTTGCTTTTTAGCGGTTCAGAAGGTGACATGACATTCGCTGATGTTTGGACATTTGATGCTGATTCATTCTCCTGGACGTTGCAGGTGAGTTTCTACAAAATGGTCGTTTCACATGTGGAGTCTTTCAGCCTCGCTAATGCATGTATTTCTCTCCTTTTCAGGCGGCAACGATATCCAATCGCTCGTCTGTGAGTTCTATCCTTTGTGAGTCATTTTCTTGCATTGTTTGATGGCATTACGACGAAATTGACGATGTCATTCCCTCAGATGATAAGCACTTGTTTTTGTTCGGAGGTTGGCCCAACAGTAACGGGACAATGCTACTGGATGTGATCAATACAGAAAATTTCCAGGTGAGCAAACCGTTGATAACTGGGAGCTTTCCGCTTTGGAAGAGATTCTATGATGCAACTTTTACTCTTATAGGTACTTTTTTCCTCATGATATGAACATTTAGCATATAAAAATTCCTCTCTTAACTTCCTTCATTAGGTAACCAAGTGCTAATTTACGGCGGACAAATTGACGATATGCGAACGGTCAATCCGTTGATTTATGTTGTTACAATTTCACCTAGTCCGAATGGAGTATATACCCTTGATTGGGGCCAAACTTATAAAGCCAATCTGACTGCGTTGGCCACTTTGCCGAACGTCGTTTTGCCTGAAGTGATTGCCAACGGAAACGGTTTACAGGATCCATCCCGGTTTGTATGGGTTAGTTATTATTTCTTGATTTTTACGGCGTTAATGACATTCGACTTGTCAGGATTGCGTTAATCGTGGGTCCTTTACTGGGTGCTATCGCGATTGGTGGAATCGCAGGTTACCTCATTCATCGAAGAAGGGTGAACAGAAATAAAATTGTCAAGGAGTCACAAAAGGAGGAATCTTCCAATTTCGAAACTGCGTTGGAACATCCCGAAGATCCTTTTTCGGCTCATCATCCACAAGCCAACATTCAAGGGCACCTCAACCGTACATTACAAACACAGGAAGTCAACCCCCATTCGACATTGCTTCTTTCTCAAATACATGGGACAGACTTCGCCGTCAGAGAAGGATATCAGAGCCCCAGACCGTATTCAACTCCCTCACAAGCACATCCTTCGCACCCATTTGTCCCTCCGGCATCTATTTCCAACCCCATCATCAGCCAGCTTGACTGTTCCCAGTATCCCAATTCTTCCACTCAAGGAGGCATACTATTTTTATCATCGGCGTCAGAGACGTCGATATATAATCAACCGATCATTAGCCAGTCACTTCCTGTGGATCTCCGAACACCACAAGATGTGTGTTCGAGCGTTGAGGATACTTCTTTGTCTTTTCGGCCTTCAAACTCAGGAGCGCCCGCTCCTTATCATCCAGATGTGGAACCTGAGACTTCTTTACTTAACCAAATATCAGAATCAAACACTTCTAAGACATCGCATCGGTATGAAGTTTCACCGATTCAACATCAATAACATTTCGTATGTGTTACGCATGATTTTTATTTACTGATTTCCGATATATTTGGTAATATCAATTTTTAGTTTATAAGTAGTTGATTAGTATTTGTTGAATACCTTCGCCCAGAGACAAAAAAAAGCTGATTAATGCTTAATGATTTCCTTCATTAATATTACCACTGAGTAATATGATATATCTATGTCCTACATTAAATCTTTGCCCAAAAATTTTCAAATAACTATGTACTTGCCTGTTGACTAATAAGAATGCGGTATTTTCATGCTATTTAATAATGATCCATAATTCTATAAGAAAATATGGTACTTTCATTTTAGTTTGTGCTTTCAAAAATTTAGAGGAGATAAATTCTGATTTTAAAGTCGCTAAAATCGAAGATTGGAAATAGATTAAACTCAACGATAAATCATAAGACGTCACATGATTAATAGTTCCAATTTATATTAATTTTATTCGTTTTATATGAATAATCGAATGAAAATTGAGCCAACAGAAAAATAAGAATAATAATACATTTATAAAACGTTATTGCTTATTAAGAATATTATTGAAAAGCGTAAGTACTTATTTTCTTTTCCGCGTTCTGCTTAAGACCATTCTCGAGAGCCTTCTGAAACCCCGAACACAAAATTTCTACAGGTATGAAATCATTCACACTTGCGAGGACTGAAAAGTCGACATTTTTCTGCAATATCATTACAATGATGAGATCGAATTGATTTCTGAGAGAAGATTCATTCCATTCCGAGTCTGGCAGTTTCGTTAACCATTTTAGTTGAGATTCCTTCACTAAAGGATCGTAATAGGAGACGTTTTTATTTGCTTGCTGCAAAACTGAAGCAATCGTTATGGAGGGTGAATGGTCCATCAAGGACTGGCCAGGCTTAAAGCCCATACCGACGATGCAGATTCGATTTGCTGATGGGTAGGACTCTATCAATTTACGCCCAAGTAGCATCGGCCGAAGTTTTGTTTGCTTGGTTGCAAATTCTAGAAGCGGCATTCGATTGTTAAGGAAGAGATAGTAAGGGTTGACAGGGATACAGTGGCCTCCGACACCAGCGCTATGATAGAATGGCATATAACCTTGCGGGTGGAGAAAAATAAAGCAAAAAAGGAAAGAGAAAAATAATGTTAAAATCATTAGAGTAATAGATTTGGAACAGTTTGAATGCGTACCAAACGGTTTTGTGGAAGCAGCGTTGACTACTTCAGTGGCATCTACGCCGTGTTGCGCACAAGCATCCGCCATTTCGTTTACATACGCAATATTGACCTTTTTAGACAAGTTAATGCGCTGAAATACTTATTACGAGTGAAAGTCTCATATTTACCATTCTGAAACAATTCTCAAAGAGTTTTGTCATTTCTGCCGTTTCCAGAGACTTTACAGCTACTAGTTTGTCGAATACTCGAGAATACAAAGAAAAGATATTGGCCTTAGACTGTTCATCAATACCTGAAATAATTTTCGGAATTTCCCATGGATTCGGTTTGATTCTTCCTGGATCAACTAAAGAGTAAGGTCAGTGATTGCAATCGACACTACCTTCCATATAGAACAGAACTAAACCGCACCTCTTTCAGGACTAAAGCCAACAAAGATGCCCATTTCAGCCAGATGCCCGAAAAATTCACGGGTCATTCCGACTGCGACAGAGCTTTCTACCACAACTGTATTACCGGTTTGGGCGTACTTCTCAACGACATCCAATGCGGACTCAAGATAGGTGGTTTCAATGTCACGCATATCTTCGGTCAAAGGGGTCGGCACAGAGACAAGGTACACAGTTGCATTCGTGACTTGATCGGGATTGTTGGTAAGGATAACATTACTCAGAGAACTGTATGTTTTGCGCAAATATTCCAGGCGAGTTTCTGATATGTCGTATCCGATAACGGGGTAAGACCGCGAAAACGTTTGCAGTAGTTGTTCTCCGACATATCCCACGCCAATGATACAGACAACGTCAGGACTAAGATCTGGCATCTATGAATATGATAGCATAAAATTCAGCAGATGAGTGATTATTTGAGTTTTAGGAAAATTCATGTTGACAAAAAAACATTACCTTCAGTAAATTTCACTTAGGTATAGCGCGAGATTAAAATAATTTTAAATTTACAACCGATAGGGATATCAACCGTTGTGTTACTCTGCGTTGTTAGGATCTCAGATTTTTTCTCCGATTTTTTTTTTTTTTTTGCGTTGTCGTTCCCTTATATATTGGGGCACGATGCGTCTGATAATTCATGTATAATGCTTCAGTATTATGTACATCACCCTGACACGGAGAGTGAGACCGAATTTGAATGGGACGTGTCACAGCAATCAAAAAAGACTCTATTCACCTCAAACCGGCCACAGGGTGCCGGTGCATGGCCGTGATACCGCTGTGGTGCTTTGCTGGACAAGCATAGATATTAATTTGGCACCCCCTGTTAGAGCGTCTCTCCCGGATTGTTGAATCGTTTCGCCGCACAACACTAGCGATTGCTTTTCACATGGTACATCAATAAACCGGCAACGGGGTATTCACATTGGCATTTCTAATTTTTCTTATTTTTTTTTTTTTTACCGGGCATATTGACAGGGGAAGATGTAACAAAATACATTATGGACAGAATATTAACGTATTGTCCTATCCCTGCTATCTCCTTTCGTCTCACTGTAAGAGGGTAGAATTATTTTGCAACTGTCGTCATTTCTGTCTCAAAGACCACGGGATTTATTTGACAATGTTCTAAATTGTCAGCAATATTTCCTTATCGGATTAGTGGGAACTTGTGACTCTATACGAATCCTTGAAAGTTAATTACATATCATCGAAAACTCAAAGTCTTGGACGTCATGGAGAAGGATGCCTTATCTTTATTAATTCTTCTTGTGTTGGCTACTATCTCGTCTTGCGTTAGTGGCTTGCCATGGGATGGAACGAATGTTCGGAAAGATAAGGTTTGTACCATTGATTTCTACTCCACCAGCATAAATATTAGACTGACTAGAATCGATGATAGTTCGGGCAGATTCAGAGTTGTAGAATCCCCAACTCTATTGCGTTAACCTTTGATGACGGACCTCACATTAATACACCCGCCGTATTGCAGATTTTGAAGACGAATAACATAAAGGCGACCTTCTTTGTTGTGGGCCGAAGAGTTACAATAGAAACAGCACCGATATTAAAGCAGGCTTATGACGACGGTCATCAAATCGGTCAGTTCATTTGGTGCATTTACCTGAGATTGAAAATCGAGAATACTGACTTAGTATGAAGCATTACATACCGAAAACCATAGGAATATGACCGCTTTAAGTGCTGAAGATGTCAGAGCCGAGCTAATGGAAGCAGAAAGAGTTGTAGGCACGATTATTGGGAAAGCCCCCAGGTTTGTTTCTGTGGTTATGAATAGGAAAGAGTAGGAATTTTAACGTGGGATTTCAAATTAATTGATATTCCGATTCCATGCTTTAGGTATCATCGCAATCCGTTCGGCCTAACTAATGAACTGGTACAGGAAATTAGTGCTAATGAATTTGGTTACACTGTCGTCAATTGGAATCTTTCGTCGGCAGATGCAGTCACAGAAGACACGAAGCGCCGAGAGGTTGCTTTGAATCATTACAAAATCCTAGAACAAATGGTGGATGGACAATCATTTATAACACTTCATCACGATACTTTAAAAGAAACGGCAGAGCTTCTGCCAGACTTAATAGCCTATATAAGGAATGTGAGACCGTCACTCCAGTTTATGACAGTGTCTGATTGCTTAGGAGATAGAGAGGGCGCTTACATATCTAAACGGTTCAAGGATGTCACCCCTGAAGAATTAGCTGTGGATAGCGGGAGCCTTCCACACAAGATTGGAATTGATAGCGCGTTGATTGCCGTCATTGCTGCATTGGGAGGAGCTACCTGTTTGCTCTTTGTTATACGCATGTCTAGATGTATCTTTCCCAAGAAGTAGGCTTATATATGTATTCAATTATTTAAGCTCATCGTCAAATAAAGTATTTATACGATGGCGCGGGCTAGTCGATTACCGCTTTGTATATGTATATCTCTTGATCTTGCCATATAAGACGGATAAAAAATGCTGAAACAGTCCAAATAAGATCATTGTATCTACCTCTGTAAATGCATTTTCTGCGAACATTGATCACAATAGAAATGATGTGTTGGTAACAGAACAACGTGCTCTAAGTATTACCCGTTGTGCGGTAACAATCGATGTATTTCTTATGCGCACCGACTGAAAAATGGGCAAAGTCGCGCCAACCATTGGTTAACGGCGACATACGCATAATGCCCCGTACTGTAAGTTCGCGGAAGGGAGGATTTCCACCATTTTTTTTTTATTCTTTTTTTGTTTTTCTTATAAAGACTACAGCAAAAGGAAGCAAGCTATCATTTCACAATGATGGAGATTACAACGTTCACTAAAGCAAAGCTTTTCATCTATTTAACCTTCGTTGTCTTGAACGGTGGTCTCATAACAGCTGCCTTGTTCACTCCTATATTCTACTACTTGTTCATTCTCTCATTCACAACCGCTGTTCGAACCTTCTCAATCATTGCCTTATTTCTGGATTATGGGAGAAAGTCTCTCGAAGGTTGCTTCACCGCCAGTACAAGACGTACTCCTGAATTAAATGAGGAGAAGGGCTCAGAACGCCATGTGTTAATGGTTATCCCCTGTTATACCGAGACTAAAACTGAAATCCAAAGAACCGTCGACTCGGTCGTCAATCAAAAGAAGACGTTTCCATGTCGCGTTGTCCTTGGGATCGTCGTTGATGGTGAAGTAGTAGGTACGTTCAGACTTCAAAGTGTACCCTTCGGTCTTGTAATCACTGCCTTGG
Source organism: Paraphysoderma sedebokerense (assembly GCA_025602915.1). Lineage (NCBI taxonomy): Eukaryota > Fungi > Blastocladiomycota > Physodermatomycetes > Physodermatales > Physodermataceae > Paraphysoderma > Paraphysoderma sedebokerense. The sequence continues at coordinate 192,675 of JAHLJZ010000041.1, read as the reverse complement.
GACAATAATCTAACACCGTATTGATAGGAAAGGGCAACGCTGTACCTACAAGCAAGTTAGTGCAAGAACTCCTGGGATTTGATGATAATTTAATTCAAACATACGACTACGTCAGCTGGAAAGGTCTTTCAATGTCCATTAGAGTAGTCCACGGAATCTATCAAAGTATCCCTTACGTCGTCCTGATGAAGTCACAAAACCAAGGGAAAAAAGACAGTCTCATCCTCATACGATCACTTATTCAGAACTACAACCTTCGCCTTGAGAAACTGTACGAAGCGAATGTTTTGTCCTCGTGGTTCGAGGATGCGCTAAGTCGAAGTGGGGTAAACCATATTGATTATGTCGTGGGAACGGACGCCGATTCGGTTTTCGCTGAAAATGTGATTTCCACCTTTGTTGAACGTATGTCGACCGAAACCGACGTTTTAGGTGTGAGTAGTGTAGTTCAGCCTGATCTCAGTGTTCAACGGGGTTGGAATCCACTCATCGCGTATCAATTCTTCGAGTACATCTATGGACAATTACTCACACGGGAGTGCCAGGGCCTCTTTGGTCAAGTCACTTGTCTTCCTGGAGCGGGCCAGATATTGACCACGGACCCCAATTTGACGAAGGATCCGTTGAAAAAGTTCAGTGACTTCTCTGGAGAGAAGAAAACAGCATATCACCTCGTTCGTGCCTTACTGGGCGAAGACCGGCGCTGGACATGTCTTCTCTTGTACAAGAATCCAGGATACCGGACGCTGATTGATAGTAGTTGTATCGTCTATACAGCTGTTCCTGATAACATGTCCGTCTTTTTTTCACAACGGCGCCGTTGGTTTCTGTCTGCACAAGCAAATAATATCCGAGATCTCCTCGCCCCAAATGTCAGACTACCCATTCGGATTATTGCGTTTTCCCAGATTCTATCATCCTACATCTCACCTTTTATTCTTTTTGTCAACATTCGGCTCTTCATGTACCTGTTTGTAGATCAATATGCATGGATATGGGTTGCTTCTATCATGGGGATCCTCGGGCTTTTTAAGATATATGTGATTTTGTTCTACCCCAAGACGTTCTATGAGGCTTTCACCCTTTTATATGGTGTAATACTTCACTTTGTGTGCTCATCTCTTCTTCAGTTGGCAGTTGCTTTATATGCAATCTGGAATATGGACGATATGCGATGGGGATTGACAAGGCAAATTGAGGAGGAAGAGGAAGATAAGAATGCAGAAATGGAGTTTTTGTAGAATATTATTATTATATATAGATTATAATTACTCTATCAAATTATGCGTTTTCTGGAGTTTCTAATTATTTATTTTCTTCCGGCTCGTTTCCTCTAATAAAGTCGAGTTTTTACTCAATAAATCACTCGTAAGAATTCCTTTCAACTTCAATCCCTACCCTCTTTGTGCAGAAAGGAAAGTACTCCTAACCTAAGCTATTTTCATTTAAAATTTGGTAAAAAGCGGTTTTAGGTAAGACAACACAGCATTGATATCTGTCTTTAAAGGTTCCCACATATTTTACCATCTTAAAGGGGGAATCCACAGCGAGTGTCGACATACTTATTCTTTTTATTCATTTTTATATTCCCGGTCTTGATTATTTTGGCAGTTAAGCTCGATCCGATATTCGTTCGAAATTAACATTATAAAACTCTGTGGATCGCATCTGATTTGATCCAACAGTTTTTCACACCAACTTAGGTGATTGATTGCGAGGAACTTGACGAGTAAACCCAGTAGAATAGATAGTAAATTGGGACTGATATAGTTAAACACTTTTTATAGCAAACGCATATCTTAAAAATCATTCAGATACTACACTAAGCATGCTAATTCTACATTGATAACGATATTATGATGATGGCGCTAATTACATTACCATCATAAAAAGGAAATAACATTCATATTAAGAACGCATAAATCTACAATTCATTTTTGAATGACTTCGAATTTAGTGATACTTTCACTTTGGATTGGGTTAGATTTTAAGGAATGACTTGTGGTAAGGTCAAAGATGTACAAAGACGTACCTGGACATAGTCCACGCAACAGCAGCGCCTTCCAAAAGTGAACAGAACGGTTGTAGAACGAGTCCAATGAAAATCCTTAATATCATGCGATACCATGGAGTACCATAATCAATATCTTGAAATACCAATCCCCATAAGTATAACCAGTAAAACACTCCAAAGCAAAAGCTTGATGCACCGGCGATCCTGGTTATATTGTAACGAGTGAGCCTTGAATGTTTCTTTTCACTGAATTAGCAAAAACATTACCATGCGCGGGTGTCACTACCGTCGACCAAAAAAGAAAACGGAATATTAATAACAGTGGCAATTAAACAAAATACACCGGTGCTCCATAATTTAATGGCGATTTGAGGTAAATGATAGAGCCCCTGAATATCGCGAATACCAAGGTACCTTGACAGATGCAGCGGACCCGTCAGTTATGACGTAGATAATACAGTAGAAATGATTAAATTCTTTACCATCGTCGTCGTTGCTTTAAGAAGTCACGAACACTAATTGGTGATTGCTCTCGGACAATACCGTGAATCGCTCCACAAGTGAACCCAAATATGTATGGGATAATTCGAAATCTTCAGCAAGAGTTCCAAAATTCCATGTAACCAAATTTTCCAGGTGACCGTTGGTCATAAGGAATGAACCATGGGCACCAAACACTGGACGTTGAAAAATTGTATACTGAAGATTGAACCGAGCCAAGTCATCTCCCACTCGAATGGCATCGGCGACAGTGAAGAACCAATTAGACCAATAATTGTAAGCATTATAAAGGATAACCCCTTGACCAAAATGGTGTTTTTCGTATCGGTTAAAATCGAAACAACGGCGCAAACTTTCCGCGTCGATAGTCGATTCTTCGTCCATGTGAAGGATCTGGGCATGCTGTCGGAAGTACTCAGCGCGGGCTTTGTGCTTCGAGAAATTAATTCAGAAATCTAGTTGAAAAAAACATTTGGTCTGCACTTTGGAAACCAAACTCACCTTAGCGATCCCTTTGTCACTTTGGTAATTGCTTGGGCACACCACATTGTTTAAATCAGGATAAGAAAAAGGTTCATTAGTTAACACTACTACTTTTACCACTGGATGTAACTTTTCAAGCGGTAACATGCTACTGTATCGTCTTCGGACGGCATCATGGTTGCAACCTTTGGTGACAATAACAATGTAGAAATTTCGATTGAGGTCCCTTTGAACGGGATTTTTATCCATTTCTTCTTTTTTATAAGCAATCCGTGGTACTGAAAACCCAACTAATGTAATGATGACCGTAGGGGAGGGACAGAAGCCAGCTATATCCGGCCGTGTTAGCGCATTGGCTGAAACTGTTGATCAAAAAGTGCTGAATACATACATGCTCCGCCAAAGACTCGCGAAGCTCAATACTTTTTGTCCATCCCAAGGACCCACTGGGTTAAGCATAAACCACATTATGCCGAGACCGAGAATACCGATAAAATGGAAAGGTGCCAAGAATGAATTCATTCGAAGCACAAATGCAGTTCTCATCGCAACACGATCATGATGCAAGTCCGTTTCCCAATAAGTGGAATGAAGATCAGACGGATCGATGTCCTCAACCAAGTCGTGGTCATGCGGTGGTCTGATAGGCGTTCCTTCTGACTTTTGAAACGGTTTGCGAAAACCTTTAATTTTCTCGGAGACGTAGCCTGAAATTGTCGTCGGCATGCTAAGAACGACGCTCTTTAACGTTTTAACGAGCTTGATCGGGAGGTAAGAGATTTCGGTTTTGCCAGATATGAAGAGGAAATCCCATGTACGCCGAGCAATTTTGCCAGACCACTCTTCGATAGTATGGAAAAATATATATGAAAGACAATAGTTCATAATAAGAATAGTAATATACGAAATTATTATCACATTCCAGTATGAATATTGATCTTTCAGAGAGAGAACTAGTCGTGGCATTACGCTATAGATCAATGTCTAAAGAAATGGACTCACGTTAAAAAGTAAAACGTTAACTCAATCGAACATGAAACGAACCATATGGAGTAAGTAGAATCCGAATGACACCTATAGAAAATGTGTTAGTATGACTATGTTACACGGCAGAAGCAATATCTCCTTACTTTTCCAAATATTCTAAATATCTTTGAACTGATAAACCACTGAGTCACGGGACTGATCTCGATCCACAGAAGAACACACACGGCAGGAATAAACCAACCGGGAAACATCTGAAGAAAGGTTTTATGTTATAGACAAAATCCGAAGGCTGCGCAGAATAATCTGAACGAACCGTAAATAGATGTTCCGGATCGAACTTATGTAGGGCGCCATTCTTGATAGTGAATTCCGCGAAGAAGTCATTCAAGCCGTGTGAAATTTGCCAGAATGACAGAATTGTGAAGGCAGTAGTGACAAGAAACAATTCAAGAATGAAAACTTTCCACCATTTCCATTTTTTAGTCGCCTTCAGAGCGCCGGATGCATCCCAATCACTAGAGGGAAAATACTAAAGTTAGAATCAACGAATAGATGTGCGTGATAATAGACATGACGCTCACCAAATCATAAGCCCGACAGTGAAAAACCAGTCATAATTGTGAGTATATATTCCGCAAATAATTAAGAAGCAGCAGAAAAGATTTCGTCTGCGAGCACTGTGAACAACAATCATTGAAATTGCATAAGCATAGATCGAACCTGCCAGGCGGTGGTACAGTTAATAAGATTCTGATATCTCTTAAGGCTGTCGTTTCAAGAAAGAATCGTACCCCAAAATTGAATATAAATAGTCCATAAAGTACTCCCACCGTCCAAAATTACTTGATGATTTGTGGAAGTAAACTACAAATGACAAAATGTAACAGTTAGGCCCGCAGCATCAGTGGCAATTACCCAAGAAAACAAAAAAAAACCGTACTATATCCATTAGAAATTCCACATAATTGCTAAATGTTTGCACCCTGCACCAGTATGGAATATTCAATACCCCACTCTTCAAATAAGCTTCTGCGTCACGGGCAACGTTTGTATGTCCTTGAATGCAAACTTGCCATTGAAGAAACGCCGTGATTGCGACCGGCATTCCCAAACGAAAGAATCGACGATAATTTCCGGCAGATAATGTTAAATACTTTGCTTGATCAGTTTTTAATCTCTTTCTGAAAAAACTCAAGAGCATGACTCTTCCAGACAGCACGAAGAACAAGCCTAATGCGAATTGACCGTGACTAGGAACCAAGAACTCAAATATCAGCATAACATCGATCACATCAGTGGCTATTGTATACATACCGGATAACGAACTGAAACGTATCCACTGGTATAACATCAGGATGCGGGTTGTAAAATGTGTGATATATGAAATGACTATTAAAGACCATGAGCATGGCAATACCCCTAATGCCGTCAAGATAATCCAAACGTTTTGTTGACGGTGCATTTTGGCCAGGAGGAGAAGCAATTTTCTTAATCTCTTGGTTTTTATCAGCAATCGACGGTAGTGCGATGATATTATCATTTATTGAATTGTAAAGAGTCGCTTCGGAGGTCGGATGAGACTTCGAGTCGTCGTCTTTTCCGTGAGAATCGTCCTTCAAACAACTGGAAAGACGCTCTGCGGTTGCAGAAGCGACCAAGGTCTCAACATGTTCCTTCTTTAATTTATCTTCGACAATCTCAAAATGCCCTTCGTCAGACAAAAAATCGTCAAAGTCATCATCACTCAAAGACAGAGATCGGCGCAGATGCAATCTATGTATTCGTCGGCGGTAGCCGGCAATAATGAGGCTAGGAATCATCTTGACTTCTTCCAACGGACTATTAGGTGACGTGAAGAATCTCCACAACCATCGTCCAATAGTTATACTAGGTTGTTCAATAACGAAGTAAAACGTAATAGCGGTAGCAATCGTAGCGGCCAGGACTGTGAAATAGGCTTTGGGTACAAACGATTCGTCAAGTTTCCCGCCAGCAACCATTGCCGTTCTTGGGACGATTGAATTTAATATAAGACAAATGTAAGGCCGAAATTCCAAACGACAACTACGAAAGAGTATAGTCGAAATATCTCGTCAATGAAAGTTTCTGTACAACCCAGAAACATTACACAGCGAAAAATCCATCTACTTACGCGGCCCAAAGTGCTGAACACGCGGAGTGACAAAATCCACTGAATCGGCGCTGATGTCTCGATAACGAGCAGAATGAGAAACTGAGAAACGCAGACAACGCGTCCAACATTCGAATCTGTCGATCGAATCTCCTGATATCAGCATCTTACAGTATTCCGGCGGGCATATAATGTACACTAACCTGGCTCATATTTGTTCTTTGCAGTGAAGAGGCTTGATCAATTATATTGGCAAGGGGTCGATACAATGCAATGAGAAGTCCAAGAGACCCGTAAAGGATTTGGAGTAAAACCAGGGCTTTAGGAGCCTTTTTGTGGAACCAACGGAATAAACCGCTGACATTGAGATCGGCGATAGCTAAACCAAGAAGAGCGACCTAAAACATGATAGAATCTGTTATGATTCTCCTTTACATATTGAAAGTAACTAGTGAACATACAAAGTGATACCCATAAGTGACCCACGAGAGGATGAGTAGAAAGATGTATAAAACAACTCGGTTTGTAGGTAACATTGTGAACATAGCGGCAGTGAAGTAGGTAAAGTACGACGCTTCATACGGAATCAATTTGCCAATGTCATTAATGTGAGCCAAAAACCAAATGGCAAACTTTTGAAGGAATCCTACCCCACAAGGACCAGGGTGTAAGCCACAACATCCCCGAAGATTGCTTTATTGCTGCGACGTTATCCCAAGAGAACCAAGAAGTAAAGCGGTAAAGTGTCATTATATTTTATAAAGGAGAAAGCAGACCAAAAAGGAAAAATCGCAAACCAAATTAACGAACGAAATCCACCAGTTCAGGGTACTTTGAATCGAGCACCATGACGGTTTTGACATTAAAGTTCCGGCCATGACTGCATTTCTAGCTTCCTGTGCGACATCAAAGTAACCGTTTTCACATAGTTGCACTTGCCATTGCAAAAGCGAGACAAAGAAAGCAGGAAGAACGAAACGAAAGACTCTGGTAAAATAGGATGCCGCATGAGTGAACCAATCGAATTGTGCGACTTTTTTGCCATTTGCAGTCTTGTAAGGTTTCCAAAAACTGAGAGTTAGACTGCGACCAGTCACGATGAAGAACACGGCTATAGCCCAACTAGAATTCCTGTGATCGAGATGCATTTCAATTAATCCCTTTGTAGAATGCTACACAGCGATTGAGAATAATACTCTACCGTAGAAAATAGCCGGGATTATCAATGTTGAAAGTTGTATCCGCAACCGGGATTACAACTTCAAAAAAACTTGAGTTGAAGAGAATCACAGCTGCTACCAATTTCAGACCATCAAGGTATCGTAATCGCTGCGCTTTTGCCACGACTGGAGAGTTGGCAACAGACTTCATTCCGACATTTGAAGCGCTCTTTATTCCAACCGGCATTCTGAGAGTACAGAGATATAGGGAAAGAAGCAGGCGTTGTCGAATGTTGATATTTATTTTCAATTCCCTCTTTGTTTCACTCCCCTTACTATCTGAAAAACGCATGCAGGAACTCCTGCCATGTAAGTAGACCTAACCTGATGGAAGAACAATCATTTCTGCTATCACCAAGTCTACAGCACGAGTTTAAGATTGTCGGGATTGTCCGACCGCGCGCGCAGGGTTAGGCATAGCTGGCCTGTTTCGAGTTGACAACGGGCTGTTCAAGTGTTTAGACGCATACGACAACGCCCACGACCCACCTAGTATATATCAATTGTTCTCCTTGTCGCAGCCCTCTAACTCGGAGGTCGGCGCACGGCAGATTTTACTTGATGCAATGATAAGCCCAGTCGTTATTTGCTTTTAAGCTTTTAACCGGCGGCCAATTAGTAACAAAAGATGGATAATCGATTCTAACGTTATTTCAATGCCCCTAAGTCTCACTTCATCACTTGTCAAGAGCCGGAATTGAAATACCCGAATTTTGCATTTTGAATCCTGCGACTATTTTGTCTTGCAACAATATCTAAAAGAATTGCATGGAGAATTTTCAACCTCACCTTCCCCTATTGAGCATGCTGCGATCGCCTGTCATATCCCCCCTACTGTAATGCGAAACCCTGAAGAATGGAAGATTATCTAAGATTATTGTCAAGCAAATGAAGAAATCACTAGTAGAGTGTCTGTGTGACGCAACAGCCACCAAGATTCAACACTTTCCAACGCCATTGCAGAAGGGAAAACATTTGATGCTTACTTAAAAATCTCGCCAATTCGCCACAGACATGCAGGGACAATTATCCGATCATTAAAAGTGGCTTCGTTGCAACCAAAATCACAGTTATTTGAGATTCTATCAACTCCAAACATTGAACAATAATTCAAACCAAAATGAATTAATCGATGTTGAAAGTTGTGCAATCGGGATCACAGAATCAACCCGATTACAACCCTGGCATCTAAACTCGCCAGAATCAAAGAATTCGCAAAACTATAGCAAGACTGTTTCGATTTGTGGTTAATATTAGGTTTTACAGAAATTTTGGAATCTCTCTCTTCGACAAGAAAATATAGAATAACAGTTGTTACTACAATTCACTCGCATGACTAGTGATAGCTTGCAAAAACAATCTGAATTTACAAATAGTCAAGTGAAAATTAACCAGAATCTGCCAAATGTAAAAATGGAAGAGAACTACAAACTGAAATAACGAAATCGTCGAAAAAAAATGCTCGAAGATACATCTGGAGGTGTGGCGGGAGTCGGGACGCACCATCCTGTATCATAAGTATAACCAACGAGTACGTTGATCAATGCGGAAAAATAAATGAATCGGCAGAATAAACCGGCAATGATTATGAATCAGTCGAACATCATTAATGTTGAGAATTAAGCCATCAAAGAGCTGGATTTGTTGCTGGTCTATTGAGTTGTCGACATCTAAACGAAGTGATTCCGATTTCTTCGTTGATTAGAATGGTAGAATGAATACTGTTTTGATATTATTGTATATTTATTCGCTTCTGTGATGATACAAGAACTTTTGGAACGGTTGGAAGTATAAAGCAGACGGTGTCAGTTGAGGCCAGGCAAACTCGAACCAAAAAAAAATCGCAGATTCAAAATCACTGGCATTCTGCAAAATATTATCAGTTCAACAGTATTAATCACATTTCAAGATTGCAAAATGCCGCCTATCGCACCAAGTCTTCCCCCAGTTCGTCTACTAAAACTCGACAAACTTGATAAATCCCTTTTCACAAAAACTATCGATCTATGGGCAATCAGGGTTGAAAGTGCGAGGGCTGGCGATATCGTGCAAACGTTAGGCGGAGGAAATAGAAAAAAACCAAGCCAGGCAATAGGGGGGTCTGTACACATTATTACTGTATTACAGAGTTCCTTCTTGTAACTCAATGGCTGCTATGATTCATCTATCCCGCCAATGGATAATTTCGTCATCCAAATTCTCTTCCGAGAGCAAAACTGATTCATTCTTTGATTCATTTGATTAGATATTTGCTCTCATATCCTCGAATTCGGACGATAATCTCTGATTCTTCATCCGCATCGACGTTTCTGACCACAGCTCCGTCGCACATCGATAGAAAGGTCGCTAAGAATACTGAGGTTCCTTCCCATAAGCTCGTGCTTTTGGACCATGATTCATCACTGGACGAAGTGAAGAAGTTATTAAACGAAGTAAGAGAGAAAAGTCTGCCGGGGTGGGGTAAAATCTTGGTCATTTAGGCCCAAAAACCTTTTTGATATGACCAGCTTGCTAATTCCCTGATCACTGTAGAATTAGTCCCGTACCAATTAGAACTAAATTACGACTATTGGAATGTTGGTTCGTACAACTATATTATGAGTTAATTTATGCATTCAATACCGAGACATGCTTGATTTCTGTATCTAGAAGCGAAAGTTGACGTATTTGTTTCTCGACAGATGAAATAATGAAATCGATCCTTCCGGAGAACGTCGAACCGATAACATCATTTGAAACTATCGGACATATTGGTAATTATTATTTTTTTGTCTAACCGAAATGGTCCTCAGTCCGTTTTATTAACTATATAATTTGCTTTCTCATAGCTCATATTAATTTACGGGAGCACATGATGCCTTACAAATACATTATAGGGCAGCTGATTTTAGATGTGCGTTGAGTCACCTGTGCTCCAAATTGATTTATACCAAATTGATTTATACTAATTTTAAAGTCTACAATTAGAAAAACAAGGGAATCAAAACTGTAGTTAATAAGCTAGACACGATTGACAGCACGTTTAGGAACTTCAAAATGGAGATTTTGGCAGGCGAACCTAATTTTATCGCTACAGTGGTACAGTCTAAATCTTATTCCGATTTCACAAAAACAATCTTGTTATTTACATTCTCATGTCACTAAAACGTTTGTAGTCCGAATCGAATTGCGCTTTCACATTCGACTTTTCTATGGTTTATTGGAATTCCAGACTCCACATGGAACACTCTCGGCTACATTCTTCATTCGCTAAAGGCTCTCTAGTATCCGATGTCATGGCCGGGGTTGGGCCATTTGCAATTCCCGCAGCGAAACACGGTAGCTGGGTGTGGAGCAATGATTTAAATCCCGAGAGTGTGAAATGGATGAAAGAGAATATTAGTAAGAACGGCGTACAAGAAAGGGTTTGGTGGAGCAATCGAGACGGAAGGGATTTTATTAGACTAGGAATGAAGGCTTTGAATTCGTCACATAATCAGCCAGATTCTGTTAGTACTCTTGGTCCATTACCACGCCTTGACGAAGTTTTATCTTCGATATCCAGTTACCGCTCTTCGCAAGTCCAAAAACTAAAAAGCAAGTTTCGACTTCGAGGTGGTGAAACGGATTCGCAGGTGCGCGAAAAACATATGAAACTTGAGAAAGCTATGGCCGAATTGGAGTGGTTGAATACTTTAGAGATTAAATTAAAGGACCGAAAGGAGCTTTGTGGTATTGTATGGATGGACCATTATATAATGAATCTTCCCGCGATTGCCATTGAATTTTTGGGTGCGTCCTTTTTGTCTTCCCCGATTTATCTTCAAGTTGAGTTGACTTTAACTTGTCTGCGGTAGATGCATATCATGGACTGTTCAATCAACCGGGGGCCAAGAAGAATTCTATTGATGAGGCTGAAATGCCTATGGTTCATGTACATTGTTTTTCAAAAGCCGATGATCCTGCTGCCGAGGTTCTGCATGTGAGTTTTCCGTTTGGTATTCATCTGCTTTGTTTGTTTATTTTGACTGACTTATCCGGCGTTCTACCGACGAACCCCGGTTCTTTTTTTCTGCTTTCTTAGAGAATTGAAAGTTATTTTAATATGAAATTAGCCTCAGATTCTTATTCTATTTACAACGTCCGAAAGGTTGCGCCCAAGAAGGACATGATGTGCGTTAGTTTTAGATTGCCCAAAGCTGTAGCTTTCGCCGAGATACCGTTGGGAGAATTGCCCAAAGCGATCGGACAAGAGGCGGAAGGACATTGAGATGAGTGAATTTCTTGAGAATAAATTTAGAGTAGATGCGGAGCGTAGCAGATGTAATTTTGTACGAATTGCCACGTCGATGATAATGGGATAATAGGATTTAACGCAATCCACGTCACATTTTCGTACCATCCAGCCTGTCCGGAATGCAACGTCCGGCTGCGAAATGATATATAAAAGCAACGTTGATTGATTCGAATACATATTATTTTTCTTTAGACGAACCCCGTCATCTATCAAAAGTGTTATTTAAAGGTTCTCAGATGTTAATTCTGAAATTCGCGATCGTTGTCTCTCAACTAAACCGTCACCATTTCGCCCCTTAGGTTCCTTTCAACATTAATACACAATTACACATAGCACCGTTAAAATTAAATATATCGTATAGTCTACATATCCGTCGTTCTGTTTGTCTCTGCTCTGCTATCACCATTGCCCAATGCCGACGTTGTTGAGCTTCCTCGAAACGACAGTCCTATTCGCATTCCTGTCACTACCGGTAGTTCTGTCCACTCAAAACACCAGTTCGTTGAAAAAAGAGATTACAAATCCTAAGCCAGATTCAAGATTTTGCAATGTATGTTTGCCATTTCTTATTATGTTTCAATGTGGAATGGATGACCACATTGTACCGACAAAGCCATGGTCGTTCCGATTTAGCCTCTTCAATCGACGTAGTGAATTATAACGAATCTTGATCAATACTACTTTTTATTTATGTTATTTTTGCGATATCGTGACACATTATGTTAATCCAACCGTCTTATATGTTCATCGCATTTGTATGGCCACTGTTCGTTCGGCGTTGCAGCCCAAAGGTCTCATAACCGATTCCGGATGCGAGTATGGAACAGTAGAAAAAGTGAATGCAGCGTTATTACCAAAATTAAGTCACTTAGTGAAAACACCTTTTTTTCGATATGTAAAGGTAACCCATCGATTATTGATTAAGAGAGTTATGAGACTGTATTTAAATTTCTCCTCGGTTTGGTTTGTTAGATTGATTTAGAAAAGTCTTGTCCGTATTGGAAAGACGATGGGATGTGTATGATGAGAGACTGTACAGTCGAGGTGATGGATGAGGTATATTGTCTATTCGACATTTTGAGGCTGAGTCCGTGTTTTAACTAAGACAACATGACATCGCGCATAGGGCGAGGTTCAACAGGAAGCATCATTCATGTATCGACAGCAAAACTTGGGCGATGTGACCTTTCCTGGATCAGGAAAAGACGTATCGTTTTTCAAGAGCTGTGAATTTACAAATCGAGATTTCTGCGTTATTGAAGATGAAGCGACGAATGGTATTGTATTTTCATTCTTGGCGGTGCCGCGTGACAGAGAATTTCCTTCCTAACTGAACATTTATTCTTCGACAGGTGGAGCATATGTAGATCTTCAAGATAATCCAGAGCGCTTTACAGGATACACCGGAGAGTCCGCAAATCGTATATGGCAGGCCATATATCAAGAAAACTGTTTTGACCTTACGGCAGAATATGTTTCCTCTTCTCCAGCATTGGCCATATCTAATTCCTCAAAAATGCATGCAATGATGCCACCAGCATTACAAACATTAACTCCAACAAAGAAAAGCAAAGCCGAGGAAGATGAAGTGTGTCTCGAGAAGCGAGTTTTCTACAAATTAATATCTGGTTCGTTCGATGTCAATTGATATGGCCTGCTTCATAAACTGACCAGCCTACATAGGTCTCCATACTTCTATCTCCATTCACATCTGCTCCGAGCATCTTAATAAAACAACTGGCGAATGGGGACCAAATCTTAACTGTTTTAAGTACCGAGTGGGTCAATTTCCGGAACGAATTCAAAATCTGTACTTTGATTACGCGGTACTATTGAGGGCAATTAAAAAAATTAGTCCATACTTGGAAGATTACGACGTCTGTACTGGGAACGAAAAAGAGGATTTGATGGTTAAGGTTACTATTAAACTTCAACTGATATTGTAATTGATTTACTTTCGTCGTGGGCCAAAACTAATGTTCTTACATTCACATTTCCGTGTGAACAGAATTTGCTACGTGACGTGGTTACTACTGCTTTGTCGTGTCCGAAAACTTTCGATGAAAAAACTATGTTCATTGGTCCCGAAGCATTGGTATAACTTTTCTAATTAGTATCTTCTTACAGATTCCCTGTTCTGACATTCGTACTTCACGGTTTACTCAAGACTTTGAAGGAAGAGTTTCGCCTCCGTTTCCGCAATATCTCGAAAATCATGGATTGTGTATCTTGTCAAAAGTGTAGGTTATGGGGTAAAACACAAGTGACTGGTGGGTCCTTTCAGCTTATTACGGTGTCGTTTAGGTTACCGCCACTTACGTATATCTTTAGGCCTTGGTACGGCTCTCAAGATTCTATTCTCGTACGACGATCGAGTTTTCTCGAATGCTTTGACAAGCACAAAACCGTTATTATCCCGCATTGAATTAGTAGCATTAATGAATACATTCAATCGATTCGCCGAAAGCATAAGAGATGTTGAAAGATTTAGAGATATGTGGGATAAAGAGGAGTCAATGTCGTCCGCCGCGTCTGAACCGTCATCTTCATCCAGCAATATTCACGACGCCGATACTACCAAACAAGGAGCAGTCAAACCGAAATCAAAAAATCGCGCCAAGAGGAAAAAGTTTTTAGATGATTTTGAAGTCCCCGAGTACTGGAGTATCATTGCAACATCCAGTTTTCTTCTGACGGGATTCTTAATATTTTATTGCACTGTATCTGGACAGTTGAGGAAGCAAGACGAAGAAATTGAAAGAATAGTGGCCGAACAGAATGAAAAAAGTTTAAAGAAACGGGGCAGTCGAGGTGAAAGAGACTTGGCAAATGGGCATTTCAAAGACAGAAAGAAGAAATTTCAGCTCAAAAAAGTGGAAAGATCTTTGAGTTCATTGGCGGATGATGAAGGTGGAGATGACAGCGTGGATACGGGATCGAAACATCTCAAAAGTAAATTCCTCTCTCCGGGAGGTGAATCAGGAAATGCCCAGGAAATGGATCTGAGTACGGATGACGAGATGGATGCTTTCTTTAGAGGCAACGGCACTAACGCCAATGGATTTGAACATGAAAATGGGGAATACGCGAGCGGGAATAGTAGCGATGCCAGCGGAAAAGAAGGAAGGAATCAGCGGGTGGTGGGTGTACGATCGAGGTCTATCAGCGAGAAGAGCCGAAGGAATAAGAGAGGATCAATCGGGAGTGAACTCGCGGAAGAAATAGAATCCAAGGAGGCAGAGGGAGATTTAGCGGATGACGAATTGACCGGTGTCGGAAGTGTAGATGTGAGTGCAGACGAATCTACCAGGAGAGAAAACGAAAGACGAAAGGGAAGCGGGAAAAGTGAGAGTGAATGGGAGAAAATTGATACGGATCCGACAGTTGTTCAAGTGTCTGGAAGGAAGGACAAGGACTCTGTAAGAAGGAGGGGTTAATGCAGGATGCTGCCCTCGGTTGATAATATCAAAATCGTAGGTGAACTAGAATCGCCGACATAATAGATCGAATTCACTTAAATTTCGGAATAAACCATTCTATCTACTTTTTACCCTTTGGCTGTCATTATGTGAAGTCGTATTGTTGTTCGCATATGTGGTCGTTGCGCGTGAACTTTTGACGGAAGGAATTCAGCTCTGACCAAATCCACTCATAAACATACATTTCCAAACATTATATGTTGTTTTCGTCTACCCTATATGACATTCTTGCTGCGTCATAGAAAATATCAACGGACATTCTTCTTCGTCTTGGTCGCTATTCTTGTATCTTTGTTGTTTTCCTATTTCGACTCATACTACGACGGTCTTACGAATAGTACATCTACTCAGAATTTATATTACAGAAGCGATCATTTCTTTGATGCTGAAGACCAAGCCGCCGTCGAAGTGTACGCCAACGGAAGACTGAAATTGCAGAACGATGGCCGGAGGGATTCTAACTATGCGCCTGAAACAGATTTGAATTCTCGATTGAGAAGTTTGAAAGAGTATGTAAAAGAATTAAAATCTCAAAAATTCATTGATACAAAGAAGATTGCAGATTTGGAAGACATTATCCGGAGACGAGAAATGAGCCTTTCCGATTCAGCCTATAAAGACCAAGGTTGGTTCCTTCTGAAGCATGCTCGAAAACAACAAGGGAAACCCGAGATTTGGCTTAATCAATTGATATTTAACCCAACTTGTTGTCATCTTACCCTTTCAATTGAGTCACTAACTTATTGATGTTCTCCCCTTTCAGAATCAGTGTTTACTCCGAATGCGAATGAAGAAGACTTTTCTCCTGATTCTCCCGACTTAAAACCATTTAACCAATATTATAAGGGCTGCTATATCGATAAAGCCTCTTCTCGGGATTTGCCACATCTTATACCCACTTTTACGATACATCCACCTAAATGTATGACGTTATGTTATGCGCGTGGATACAAATATGCGGGACTGCAGAATGGAATGGAATGTTGGTGCGGATTGTCTTTCGGGAGATATGAAAAAGTCAATGAAAATGAATGTACGAAGAATTGTGTTGGAATTGAAACTGGAAATTGGACTTGTGGAGGAAAAGAAAGAAATTCTGTCTGGGAAGCAGGTTTGTTCCTTGTGGGTATGTCTCCACATCTCTAGCAGAGTCTTTAACTTAGTCGATCTGCTTTTTACTAGTGAACATCATCTATGACGCCAGCAAAGCTGCTATGCGAGTTCCCAGTGATGAGTTCTTGAGGCGACCAGAATCATCGATATGGTGTACAGGGACATCCCGCTTTGACAGGTATAGTCTCATTTCGCAGCAAATACCAACGTTGATCAATTAACAAAATTTGCTATTTTTCATCTGATATTCAGAATATGCAAAGCCAGGAACATATATATTCCCACTAATTTCAATTACATAGCCACCAAAACCCGAGCGTTTCCAATATTGTTTGTGCGAGGGCCCTCGACTGAGATTGAGGGCCTGCGACCTTTGGAAAGATTACATCACAACGAAACACTTTCCTCTTTCCTCGATCTGTCTTCCTTGAGTGGTATGCTGGTAGCTGACCTTACAGTGCTTGATATTGATAAAATCAACCCTGATTTCCTTAAAAGTCTGGGTGTCATTTCAGATCCCAGTATTATGTTTGCCAGATTTCTACCTTCAAACATAATGCATCAATTACATGACGATATGATTAGTCTTTTCTGGACGCTGATAGATTACACAACCCCGCACCATAATCATCCTTCCTCCGATTCTTTGGAAGGATCCTCTGACTTGGTTTTCCGCTCTGACCGTTCCACGTACTCTGACGCTTTTCGTTTCATTTTACTGGACTGTCACAATACAGGCCAACATCTTCCATTTTACCGACTGCTTACATCAAAATCCATCATTCACATTTCTGATATCATAACGGATTCTGATCTCTTAAGCAAACCGCTGTCGCATGTAGCACTAGAGTCTACAATTATTGGCCTATCTAAATCAATGCTGTGGTATCAATATGGGTTTGAAACCCCACAAGGGCCGATTCCAAATAAAGCCGTCAATGGAAGTCGGATCCGACAATTCACTCAGTACATTATCAGGCGAATTGGAGGTCTGTCGCGGAACAGTACTAATATCAAAAAATTAATGAAACGCTCGAAGCCGCTTACGGAATACGAATATTGGAAACGCATGAAACAAGATACCATGGATTATAATGGAAGTACCGTATTTAACTCGAAGACGTTAGTTTCGCCATACTCATCGTTCCATGTGGATCCCTTGATACAATCTAAATTTCTGTATCGACCCATGGAAAGAAAAATTGATCAACTTGACAACAACAGCGATGAAGAATGGAGGAAACAGAAGTTCATTGTAATCTTCAGCCGCTCGAAAAACAGAAAGATAATTAATGAAGCCGAGATCATAACAGAATTGGAGAAAGCGTTCGATAATTATTTAGTTATTATTGTTAGGTTAGAGGAGATGGAATTGAACGACATCATTCAGATTTTACAACAAACTGGTAAATTTTTTTTTTGTCCAAATGGTTTTAGCAACTGTTCTAATTGTCTTACCGCTGCAGATGTCGCTATTGGCATGCATGGATCCATCCTCATACTTTCAATGTTTATGAAGCCTGGTAGTCTGTTGGTAGAGTTGTTTCCGTACGGAATTTTCAGTCATCATTACACGCCGTACAAAACTATGGCTCAGCTTGAGGGAATGAACATAAGTTACGTGGCTTGGGAGGTTGGTATAGCTTTAATTCAATGAGGTTTAATGGCAACTAATAACAACTGTATCTTTCAAATGACTATATCTACAGAACCGTCATAACAACAATACTGTCACATTCCCGGCCAACCACAAGATGGTTGGAGGAATAAATCACTTGTCATCTGCTGAACGACAGGATGTGTTGAAAACTGTTCCGATAAAGCAGCATCGGTGCTGCGAAGATCCAGCATGGTTGTTTCGGTTGGTTTATTCCTATCATTTATTATTGACATGTTAAAGTATTAACTATAGTTTGATCTTCTACGATAGCATTTATCAAGATACCCGCGTTCATGTTCCGGAAATAATTAAAATTCTTCGGGAACATTTTCAACAGATGAGTCGCCAAGAAAATTGATGTGCGAATTAACATATTGAAAAATGAGTATCAGCAATCTTATTGAGCTTTATATATTTTGTACATTATGTATGTTGTATTAGACAAACTAAACATCAAATAGATGAGGGTGACTTGGCTCAGAATACCTGTGTGGATAAAATTGATTTGGGATATTTTTTCGAAATTAGCAGACACTCACAATCGCAGAATTCAGCAAGCAAATCGCATAGTCTCGAGTCGTAACGCAACGCCGACTACCGTGGAAAATTTATTTTGAGAATAGGCAATGATAGCTGAACCTGATCGCAAAAAGAGGACCAATCAAAGTATTCACGATGAATGCGAGTTAAACCAATCATCTGATAATTTGGTGCATATATAAATCAAATTAGATAACATCATCAAAACATAATGTCCGAATCATGGTGAGCTGTGTGGTGTACTAATGCAGCAGGGCATCGCACGCGCAACGGACGCATAGGGACCGCAATGTTTCGGAATTGCGTGAAAATTGATCTAAGAAATGAAATGATATAAAGGGGAAGCAGAGCTGGTTAGAGATTTCATACATAGGTTACAAATCTATTTTTTTATTTACAGCGATAGACCTCAATAACTTGAGCGAAGGAATCAATACTCCCGGCATCGGCAATTATAGAAATATAGAATCATCCGTTTTACCCATCAAGATTAAAAGCAAATCTACAGAATAGACAAAGGATGGCAAGAACTTCACTCTTCGTTGCAATTCTTTTGCTAGCAGGGCTCTTGGTATCAAGTGGGATTGCTAAAAGCTTTGAACATCCAAAAGCAGAATTGATTCGAAAATATGCTCCCAAATTCTATTTACATTCAAAAGACCAATATCGACCTTCATCCGTCGATTTCTTTCTTTCAAATTCATACATTCCCGATTCTACTCTTGACCCAAATCAACCATTGACGAAAGCGAACCTCGGTACCCTCTCTGCCTCCGCAGATACTTCGCAAATGTACGTTACTTCAAAGGAGAACTTGATATCATCTACGTCGATATTGGAATTCTTCAAAGGCCAGGATGTGGTGAAGGACAAAGTGCCTGTTTATGCTATGATAAATGAAGCGACTGGGGTTGCCGGGACATTTGATGTCTATTATTTTGTGTTCTTTCCGTACAATTATGGAAAGTCGATGTGTATCTGGGGATCTGATAAAAACGGAAACTGCAGATTTGGTGCACAGAGGATGTTTGGTAATCATGTTGGTATGTGCTAATTTTACGGTCTTGTACTTCTACTTCTTGTACTTGTGTAATTGACATCAATCCTTTCTTTTAGGGGATTTTGAGTTCGTCGCCCTTCGATTTACGAACGATCAACCCACTGATATTTTCATTTCAACTCACTTAACTGGCAAACATTATAAATTCGATTCTCCTGAACTCGAAAAGACTGACACTCATGTTCACATTTACAATGCCTTGGGCTCTCACGGATTCCACAACAAGGCCGGAAAACTGAAGTACAACGATTTCCCCCCATTGTACGACGAAACTGATGCCGGAGTGGAATGGAAGTCATGGGAAGGCCCTATTGAGATATACAACGTCAAAGACAAATATGAAGGTGAAGAAGCTTGGCTCGGATTTCAAGGGAGATGGGGCAACAAAACTCCTTGCAAAGTCGCCAGCAGTATGAGCTTATGCCAGCTAGAGAACGGCCCGTGGACTTTTAGAGGGATTCGTCTAGAGAATGGGAAGCTCTCCATCAAACAAGGGAAGACTTTTTAAACTGATGAACGGTATTATCTGCCCTTTGTTAGAGCGAAAGTAAACTTGAGAACCGGTAGTAGTTATTTATGTCTGTACATGAACTGCGGGATAGTTGTAGTCATTATTTATTGAGGAGCACCAGACGTATTTATGTAGAAAATCAACATGTAGCATAGAATATATTTCTGATATCGGACAGTGCCATTTATCAATTCTAAATTAAAATGAGAATTTTTTTGATCTCTTGTGATTGCAAACTCCGATGGCCGTCAATTCTCTTGCTTGCCCGCGTTTAATCAGTCTCCCGGTCCAGCGCAGGGAAAAGCGTACGGACGCGGCTCCGCATCTTCCACCCCATCGGAAGAGAGAATCTGTCGACATAGACAGCGCACAGAGTGTGTTTGGAACTGCGATGGATCTGCTCAGGCACTACGAGTCGCTCGTGGACAGAGGCATCCTGAAGGACAGGCACAACAACCCAGAAACTCGAAAATCAACCTTCAGAAAGACCGTAGAATGCATTCAACAGATTGTCACCCTCAAACTATATCGGGCTAAATGTAATTCGCTGGAGACTTATTTCGCCTCGGAATGGAAAATATCTAGAGCTCAAGTGTACAGATTTTTGGACTGCGCCGTCATATTGGAGGTAAGCAATTCGGCCTTGGTTAATGTTTCCCTGCAAATACAAATATCAGTTCTAGTTCAAATGTTTGTATCCCAGGGTTGACTTAACGTGTGGGATTTGAATATGTGAACTTTGGAACTTTTATTACATGATATTTTAAATGGGACTCTTAGTATGCCTCTAACAATGTTACAATTTTATTTTCTCGGTTGTTTTCACACAGGATCTCGCGGATTTCGAAGAGGTGCCCTGTAAAGAACGCTTGTGTCGTGCTTTGAGAAAACTGACTAAATCAAAAGAAGATTTAAGACGCTTATGGAGTGCAGTACTGCAAAGGTTCCCTGCTGCGGAGAGAGATTCGGTAAGTTCAATTCATTGGAAAACAAACCTGCTTTAAACGCTATTCCCTCGTTTGCATCGCATTTCTGGTAATACTTTTTGACATTCCACAATATTGTTGACCAATCAATCCGCTCAGAGTTTTTAGTTATTCAATATGCATATTTTAATGTTGATTTTATAAAAATATTCACATATTGTAATTTTGAATCTCATTTCCCATGGAAAATAGATCACGAGTACCGCGATTTCCACGGTATGGAGGGAACTTCAGCAAGAAGGAAGTTTAGTCGAACCGATCCAAAATGATCCTAATCGACCTCGAAGAAGATTTGCTTTACTATCCGAGTCCATGGTAACTGATGTTGCTAAAGCTGTGACGCCGTATTGCGTTAAGCGAAATCGACCAACAAGTGCCAAAAAGTCGAAGAAGGCTCAAAGGATAGAGTTGTCTGGAAATATCGATCAAAACACGATTTCACCAGAAAACACCATAAGAAATGTGGACAACAGATTATCAAGCACCGCTGTAGCAGAAGGTAGCTCAGGTACAACAGATTCTGGAATACTGATTGAACGGCGTGCGACTGAGAGATCCGCTGACGATCCTGCTCAAGTTCAGAGCACTTTGACTCTTTTACAAAAACTTTCAGAACGAGGCATCTCTCTACAACCTTTTATTAGAGATGATTTTTTTCCTGGGGTTCAAACGTGGAGATTCGTGACAAAGGACAACCGAACTCCTTCTGAAGCTCAACATGGTAAACTGTCAGGGTCCATGCCTTCCCATCCTAATTCACAATTTGGCGAAACGGTGGATGAAACGTCCTATCGAAATGTTGGCGGTGACCAGGATACTGCCGATCACTCAATAGCGAACTTTAAACTTAACAGAAAAGATTCTGGAATTCGAATCGGCGGTTTACAAAATATGACATCAACGAGCGATCTCAGCATGATTTCTCTTTTGCCTTCAGACAATATTTATCAAAATAACATGACAACCCGCACCGCCAATATGCCATTCTTATCTAATGCAAACACGTCAAATCACCATCCATCACCCGTATTGCAAATGGAATTACAACCGACTCATCAGTCTCAGTCTTTCCGATCATCGGATTGTCTCATATCACCGACAGCGGCGTTCGTAACGCAACAAAATGCACAGTCTGTCAACTCAACCAATAATCAAACAGATATTGCGGATGTGTTAAATCGTATTAAAAGATTGTCAGAGCAAGGAATAGAACTGCAGCCGATGATTCATGGCATTTGGGAATCCGGTATTACCAAGTGGAGGTTCGTAAAAGTGGATGAAACAGGCTCGAATGAAGTTGACATTAAATCTGGAGGAAGTCAATGCGAGGCTGTAGTCCGACCGAATGAAGTGGATTCTGTGACTTATTGGAATCAATGCCAGAATGGGATGAATTCTGGGGTGATAAATTATTTCCGGGGTGAATGTAGTGTCGGTAATCATCCTACCCATTCTGCAGAGCAGGAATGTAAGCAGCAAGGAGCGATTCTTTCGGATACATGCGATACGACGAAGAATTCTTCTCAACAATCTTTGTACAACAATGCTCTGGGCGCCCCTAGCTCTCTATCGAATCCTTCTCTGCTGGCTTCCATAATCCACGTCCCGTCGATTCAGATTCCGACATCCACTCAGCATCCAATGACGGACTCAACAATTTACTCCTCTGGAATCCCCATTAAAGCATATCCATCGGTACAATACAGCGGATATGTTAATAAGGATTCGGGGGTTCATGTGGATGGAGGACATAGTGATAGTCATATATCGTATAGTCTTTTGAATGAACCTGAATTTCTGGAAGTGAGGAATCGGAATGAGACATTGCCCAATGTTAAATTTCTTCTTCCGTCCACTCAAGGTAATACATCCTCATTTTCCACGCTCTCAACGGTTTGTTTAACGCCATCAATCTACTTATCGAATTTAGTACCATCGTTTAAGCAAGAAACGGATAATTCGGCGTCATTCCGGATACCTAATCTACCGTCTTTACACTCTCATTCATTTGCTCAACCGCCCCACCACCAGCACCAAGACACCATGGTCGAGAGTCAGCATCGTATCCGTTCGCACTCATCGCTGTCTATTTCAGCGCCTGCTATACCTTCCTTTTCTAATTTGTCAAACTTGGCTGACGGGTTTCAATCAAAACAAGACTACCCACATCAACCTGAAAATGGACAATTATCAACAGTGCAGTATAACCAACCGCTCGCTTTTTCTTTGTCGACTTGTGCTCCCTCGTACACGGAAAATTCCACTTCGAGCTTGTTTGATTTTGCATCACCTGACTATTCCACGATACTGCATCAGACCCAGCAGCAGCAGCACCCACAACAACAACAGCGAACAATCGCTAACACGAGAATGGCATTACCCTTACCCCTACCGTTGCACGCACCGTCGACAAACGACAGCAAAGTGAACATACGTGGTGAGACAACCGATATCGTTGACTATAAAGTGGAACAATATCTTAAACAAAACTCAAATGCACTTGAGTACGGAAGAGGGTGCTTGGGTAGTAAAAACTCAATACTGGATCTGTTGAATGACGGAAAACCGAATGCATCTAATGCTGTGTCTCCTCTTTTGGGAATCAAATCCTAGCGCCAACAGTTCATGTTTTTTTTGGGGGATTGAGGAAATTAGGAAATGTGAAGCGTATTTACGTTATTTTTGGAATATTTATGTTGGATGTTCGCTTTTGCCTGGTAAAGAGGATGATGTTGACGACATCGCGTCATAAACGAACGAGTCAGGAGCAATGGATCGGCAAATTAGACTGCATTTTGCCAGATACAATTTATCCCTTTTCTTATTGAGATATTATTCCTATATGTTGTACAATTTATGTATTGTTTTGTAATTATTTTTGGGGTGGAATTACAAAAATTTAGTTAATAAATGCAAAAGGTGGTTCACCACTTCACCAGCTGTTCAACCATGGTTCACCAGCTGATCACCCAGCCGCATTTCATTTTGTTGGGCCATCGTCATGACAAGGGAACAGAGAAAGCACACACTCTGCGATCATATCTAAACATCTCGACATCGGTAATCTCGCAAGACTTCGCTGATATCTCTTGTCTGCTCTCTGATTGATATCCTTCCATAGACCCATTTTGTGTTTGAATCTTCTTTCTCGGTCAGACCACAACCAACACCAAACAAACCTCATTATTTGGTTCATCCCAGTTGTCTTTGGATACACACTTCCCATCACAATCACACCACACAAAAGTTCCACATATTTTCAAAAATGACATTCGGTTCTCTTTTATCTCAGCATACTGTAGCTCAAGTCATCGCTCAGGCTCACAAGCCGGAACAACATTTCAATCCTCCTACCTCCGTGATCCACGTCCAATCATCCCAAACCGTGGAAGCTTCCCTTTCTGTCTTACTCAAACACAAAATCAATGCTGCGCCCATCTTGGATGAAGCAACCGGTAACTTCATCGGTATGGTTGGCATGGCAGATTTGGTCGAATATGTGTTGGCTTTGAGAAGTGTAGGTGAAAAGAGCTTTAAAGGTAATGTTTATTTCTGGCGTTCTTTGTTTCTTGTTGCTGATCCAGTCCTGTACACCAACATACACTGCATCAAGCAACGCTTGTATATTGATCTTATGTGTAAGCAATTAACATTGTGCGAAATTCTTGCTCACTTCATCCTTCTAGAACTCGAAAATGCTGCAAGTTCTGGAACAAATGATTCAAGCAGTTCCCCAGCTCGTTCAGGTGACAACAACAGCTCCCTTTCCCCCATTTCTTCGGAAGATTACGCCACTCAGTTCCTCAACGTCGTTCGCTCTTTGAGAGCTTTGGAACCTATCCCCGTTACATCCATTTCTGATTTATCCAAACGTGATCCGCTGATGCTGTTACAAGAATCAGATACATTGTTAACTGCCATCAAGTTGTTCGCTAAAGGTGTTCATAGAGCATTGGTAACTAAAGGTCCCTTGTCGGAAGATCAAGTAAAGAATGGTGTACCAAAAGATATGGTCGTTGCTATTCTGAGTCAAAGTGATGTGTTGCGGTTCTTTGAGAAATCGTTGAAATCATGGGGTGACGTCATGGAGAAGAAGGTTGGTTTTCGTGTATTGCACATTACACTCGAGTTAAGTAAATATTAACACGCTTTACTCGAATAATTTTCCATGGTTAGCTCAACGATCTGAAACTCTCGGCCCCAAAATCTATCATATCTGTGCCCAGTAGCGCGACAGTTCTTCAAGCATTACAATCAATGCATGATCATCGCATATCGTCTGTCGCCGTGGTAGATAACGGTAATAAACTTCTCGGATGTATTTCCGTTACCGATGTCAAGGTAAATAATCCTGAGATTTACTTTACTCTGTCTTTGCTAACAACCGATTTCAGTATGTCTTGATTTCCATCCGCAGAGGTGTTTTATCCAACAACTGCGCTCAGTTTATCAATAAGATCAAGACAACTCAAATGCTTGAAAATGAAGGAAAAGTAAGTTTGAAATATGGAGGTTTTCACGTCATCTCGTGCGAGTATTTTACACTGACATCTTTCACCCATCTTGTAGGAGTAAGTCCTTGTCGAATTTGCGAATATGTATTCTCTAGGTGTATCGTATTGACCTCTTTCCTCTGACATTTTCTGCCTGCAAATAAACAGTACCTACCCCGCTATTCAAACCTCCGCTACGATTTCGCTGTCGCAGCTTATTCGTCTTTTAGTTGTTACCCACATTCACAGAATCTATATCACCAACAGTGATACCGCCAAACCCGATTACGGATGCGCAATGAGCGTCGTTAGTTTGAGTGATATTATGGGAAGCTTGGTAAAGTTGGCTGAACAGTAACGACTTGTTACTAGCAATTTGGACTTTAGGCGGGGTTGAGTACGGTGGTATTAAGTGAACATGCTTTGCGTATTATCATGTAAAAATGCTTATGAATATCAACTTATAGTGCACCATGTGAAAAATAAGGTTATGGATTTATGTGTTTTATAAAGAATTGCATATTGCTTTTGTTCTGTTTCACCCTGAGTAGCGCTTGTCGTATTCTCTTGGTGGTATGTGGAGGGGTGACATACATTTGCCTGAGGTTCTTTCTCGCTAAGGATTCTACACCGATTGCATTTGACTTTTCATGTTGTCTGCTCTTATCTGTTTGTATGTACCTTCATTTGTAACTCTGATTCGTTGTCCGAATTGATGAAATAAAGCGAGAAGTGTCCGCGCACAGGAGAACATGAATCGGTTCTCCGTGGGAATGTCACTAACATGGCCCCAGGATCGAGTTGGTGGTGCAATGTATGAAAGTCTTTAAATTTTTATATTTCTTTTTAATTCTGTTGTCGCACGAATATCGACAGAATAAATCATGATGTGGCACTTGGCCGCGGCATCGCCAAGTGCCACCGAAAGGACAAGTTATGATAATGTTGAGTGTAGCTTCACGAAATTACTAAAACTATTTGTCACGTCAAAAGAACAATAATATAATGAAAGTTATAAAGATAAATTAAAAATCAGCAATTTAGGTGTTACTGTTTTACGGTCTTACGAGTTTGATTCATGTACAGGTTTGTGAAACCTTCAATGACTCGCTTCTTCACAAGGGGATGAAAATACTACCGTGGAAAATCAGCAGCACGCGACGCCATCAGCACAGAAGCGCATGTTGTTTTACTTCATTGGTGTGTCTGCGCATAGTTTGAATATTGTGCTTCTATTTAGCAGAATTTGTTCGGAAAAAGTGAAGGTATTCAATCAGAAAATCAAAAATTTTGCAGAGTACATTCTGTGGATGCTGTATGTGCAATGTGGATCCCATTACAGAGAAATTTATAATGTCGTATAGAAACCTAACCTACTTCCATCTACGACTTTTTGGAGATACGCTTGATTTTGGCCACATTTAAGTTGCGGAGAATCCTGTTTTGAACGGCGTTAAGCGTCTCCTAGTGGAGCAGAGAGGGTGGCTGGTGGAGTGTGAAACTGATGGCTGGCCGTACTGACGGAATCAACTATATTGAGTTTACATTTTTGACAGAGACAAAATAAATCGTCAATGTATTTAGATACGGGGTGCATCGAGACTCTGGACACATGAAATTCCATTTAGTATGGATAATATTGGCGTGGGTGTATTTCTTTTTCAATCCAAGGTCAGCGCAGCGATTGGCGCGGGGCCAAATTTCATTGTGGACGGGACAATAGGCTAAGAGGGCGTTGCGCGGTACGGAGCACAACGAGTTACTAAATTCGGCCCAAAAATTATTGCGCTTACTTTAGAGCGAATTTTTGAAACGGAATTCTGCCATTCCCCCCTCTCTCGCTCTCTCGTCGCAGTGCTCTTATTTGTTTAGAAAAGTACTCCAAAAAGCAACCCCACAGGAAAAGTAAAGTAACGCATATGTCGCAGTCTCCGCAGGGCTCATCGGCCTCGCTCGCATCGTCGGCCGCAAATGCCATCGCTGCTCCCTCATTCTCTGCGGTAAAGTTCACCAGCATCAGATTGGGGTCTTATTCCTACGAAAACACAAACTACCCTTTCAACCTCTACGTCTCTCTCGCCCTCCCTCACTCCCCCTCCTCCTCTTCGTCAAACGCAGAAAATGTTTCGCCGTCGTCTAAGCAATTCCGCCAATCCCCTCCTGCCAAGCCGATGCTGTATTACTGTCTCAGAGACATCTCGGTCTTGTTTCTGAACGCATCCCCTACCTACTTGTCAGAGCGTCATTTCCCTCCATCGCAACTCCCAAGCTTAGATACCTTGATCAAAACCAGTTCCGACGAAGTTCTCATCAATTCAATGTGCTTGGCCGAAATGGCTAGGAAGTGGAGGCGACCTCAGCTCGAAACTCTTTGCTGGATGACGAAAGCCCAGATTCTGCAAGGAGAAGCCGAAGAGCTGTTGCAGGGAGTCACCTTATTGGAACCGTCCAAGTCATTGATGGAGCAAGAAGTAGAATTATCGATCAGTCATGTCTATAAGGCGGTCGGGAAAGACTACGAGAAAGCTGTGTCACCTACCAGCAGTAATGGTGCCGAGAAACACACATCCAATTCGTTGGATGGGCTGGAGAATGTGGTCTCCCTTCCTCCTGGTATTCACGGACCAAATGGTGCCGTCAAGAGACGACGAAGTAGTGTTGAGTCATTGCTTGCTCAAAATTCTGGGTTTGTAATCTTGTTCCGTCAATTTTCCATATTCACTGGCTTTGGCTTACCATGTCGTCTTTCACTTTAATCCAGTCAAATGGCCATGGATGGCCCGTCACCGGGATTGCCTCCAGGTCCTCTACCTACACCGAATCCACTCCATGCACCAACCCCTCTTCCTTCGCCTCACATTCCCAACATGCTATCCTTCGGTGTAGATGGCCGCAGTGCAAAGCGCAGGCGCAGCTCTGCCGGTGTGAGTTCGGAACAATACAAAGAAATCTTGAAAATTCGTGAACAGCAGCAAGCTATTATCGAGGCCAGGCAACAAGGACCCAATAAAGAACAAAGGAAGAACGATGGTCAAGCTGAATTGTCTAACAAAACCGACGGATCCAGAGCTTCTTCTGAAACTTCTAATAGCTCGAAGAAGGGTAAAACTACCCAAGACAAAAACCATCGAAACCTCACTATCACTACCTCAGCTTATCATCCACCACAAAACGTGAAGTCGGCGAAAGCAAGCGCTACGCTCCCAAAAGGCAAAGGCGGCAATCGAATCAATCCCACTGGTCCTGAAGCCAGTACCTATCGTGGTCCCAACTCTCCGCTACCTCTGGTTTCTCCTCGCCATCCTCCGAATATGGGCTACAGTACTGCACCTGCTCCCGGTTCTGTTGTCTCTGTGACCTCTGGACCTCCATCAGAGTCATCCAAAGTACCTTACACACCGTATGCTGCACCGCCTTCCTATCCTCCACTTCCAACACCGACCAGTTATCTAAGAAACGCCGACCCTCACACATCAGTTAACCAACAACAGCATCGTTCTCCGGTTGAGGCTCCTCAAGGCACCGGCTACAA
The DNA here is from genome assembly GCA_025602915.1 of Paraphysoderma sedebokerense. Lineage (NCBI taxonomy): Eukaryota > Fungi > Blastocladiomycota > Physodermatomycetes > Physodermatales > Physodermataceae > Paraphysoderma > Paraphysoderma sedebokerense. Next base: position 163,689 of record JAHLJZ010000041.1, on the reverse strand, counting down.
TCTTCCGCCAAAGTCGACAATCATGGAATCTGTTTCTCAACTTTACGAGTTGCTATCTCAGTTTCCTGCTCTCTCGGAATTGTTGAATGGTTTATCTCACTTTGATAATATTGGAACCTTGTTCAAGAGATTGGACAAGATTGAGAAATTGGATCGCGTGATGACCGAATGGGCCGGCCCCTTTAGCAGAGATGTTAAAAGTGTGCTAGTCGATATCGAAAAGCGTGTTGGCAAGTTGGAAGAAATGGTGCACGGTATGGCTAAAGAAAGGGGATATCAAGATAATGGTTTCGTTAGGAAAGTGGACGGTTTAGAAAGGGAAATGCATTCAATCCGAAGCCAGACCCAGTCGCTCAACCAAAATCTTCCATCCCCCCATTCATACTCGTCCCAGCCAAGTGGATATTACCCTTCTCCCAACCCCTCAGATTTACATCACCCGCCACCAAGCATTCTCAACCAGCGTCGTGCTTCGATGCCTTTACTCTTCCAAACTCACCCCCACATTTGGAATTCCCAGTCCCGCTCCCCCCATTCTTCCAACTTTCACCCTTCCTCTCACCCTTCGTCTATGCCTCAATCTTATCCTCATGATCAACAACCCCATTCTCCTCGCTCCCCTCTCCCTCCTATGGCTTCTCAAATTCCAGGATCGCCATCATCATATTACCATGCTCATAATCAACGTGGGAACCCGAATAACCCACCTCCCCCAGCTTCAGCTCCGGGTCCCGAAAATGGTTTGAATGCATTAGCATCCGCCGTTTCTGTCATGGAAAAAGAGCGAGAACTACAAAAAACGGGCAACCCACCCGCATTAACTAGAATGAGAGCAAGAAGTCGAAGTAACTCCTTAGGTCAGGGAAGAAGTAAATAATTTGTACGGAACATCCTTTTGTTTTTATTCTATTTGTTTTATGTACTCTTCCTTGTCATTCTTTCTTTGAACAATATGCGTAAAAAGAAAAGAAAAACCACAGAAAATGTTACATTTTGTAGGAAATTCTGTAATTCCAAGTTCTCAATGTAAATAAAAATGAAACAATTATTTAAGTGTTAATCTCATTCTGTACCTTGACCTTTGTTCCACCTTCAACGACTGATTAGTACATAAAAACATTTGTTAAGTCATTGATTTAATTGAGAGGGTACAAGTACATCGACTGATGTTTACAACTCATCAACTTGGTGAAAACTATCACAACAGTGTACTTGTAACGGCCAATTAACACAGTTCACAAAATAATTCTTGTGATTTTTCAAAGGCCGGAGATTTCAAAAACCGGATGTAGCGGCCGCAATACTTATCATCGGAATAAAAATAAACCTTAAGAAGCCACTGCTGAGAAGTCTACCTTGATTGTTTATACTTTTGTACGATGTTACCAAAAAATTGTGAGTGCGAATGCTCACCAAGATTGTACAAGCCACCTGATTGTTTTGTATTGTAACTTCAGCGCAATCGGAAAGGAAATGGGTTAATTATATTCCGGATGGTTTTGGTAAAGTCGGTCACAGTAGTCTGTAATTTCTGCTTTTTCATTTCATTCTGTTTGTCAACATATGTATGGCGGATAATCCCCACATCGTGCATCAGCAACGGTTGAAAAATTAACTTTGTTTCAACAGATTGCCAGAAATGTAGTCTAGGAGTTAGTGAATGTCTATTCTTGTCGCCACTTGAACGGATTCGATGGTTTCATTAAAGTAATTAATTTATTCGGGAGCGAATACTTAAAGTGACACAAACGCCAAAACGGGCGAACCGTGTGATCAGTTTCGGAATTACGAGAGAGAATGCTTCACAAGCGTAAATTAATGTATTTCCGTATACGTGCACAATTGGGGTGCGACCGTGACGCCGCAATATATGCGAATAATATGAGTGACGTTCGTAAAGAATAGTGATAGAATCCGCACCTATAATTCACCGAGCGGTCTTGTGAGGCGCTCCAGCCACCCTTGTGCGGTGCTGACAGCTCATTGAGTTTACGTTGTGATCGCCTCCCGTTATTGGTGTAGCAGAACTGCATGACTTTCATGAAGAGAGCAGCGCACACAAGCATAACTTAAATACCGGAGGGCATCTTTATAAAGCCCACTGATTCAGTGCAAATTTATATTGGCCGCATTTTGTCAGCTTTTTGTCTATTCTTACACAGAGCTGGTGACTCGATTCATTCATTTGCATTAGAGGCGCTGATTTCGTGACACTTCGTGTGGATAGTCCATTAAATACCGAATCATTTCATCAAAAGGAGCAGTATTCAGTTAAGAATACAAACCAGTCTCAACTTCGAACAAGAAAGCAAAATAATGCATTCGGAATACTCAAAAACTCGAAGACCTGACTCGGTCGACTCCGGTGTCCATTTTGGCTCTGTCGAATCCGAATCGGCATTCCCATTGTCCCCGGCATCATCGACATTCTCATTTTTCTCGACAGGAAGCAGGTCTTCCTCTTTAACGAAATCGTCGTCATCGCATTTCTGCTCACCGATGGAAATCACACCACCATTAGCACTGCAATATCAAAGTCAACCAACGTCACCAGTCCACCCCTCGTTTCAAGATGGCATTTTGGTCACTCCGCCAAGACGTTCGGCTTCGCTTCGATCAGAGAGGCACAACCGATACGCTGTACATATTTCAAAAGATGCTACAAGAGAAAGAATATCTGACTTGCTGTCAAAATTGGATCAACATCAAAATTACTTGAATCGCTCATCGCTGGCTGCCCCGCTCGAAGAACAATTTAAAAGTCAACTACAAATTGGTTCCCCGCCTAATTGTGACTCCAAAGCTTTGCCCCCTCTACCAAACCTTGAGCCTGATGTGAATGCCGAATTTCTCACATTCGACACCACCGGTTACCTCCAAATCGCCAAACGTACAATGGGGTTGACTTCATGGAAAAGCCGTTACTTCATCTTGTCCGATCGAATCTTGTCATACTACAAAGACGATGATATGATGGCTGATTGTTACGGCACATTCGAGCTCTCTCCAAACACCATCGTCAGGGTAACAGATGACTACAAAAACAAGAAATGGGTCATTGAAGTAAAGGATTCCGGACAATGCTGGCATTTGCAGGCTTCTAGCTCAAGGAACCTGAGTAGATGGTTGAAAGCACTCAAGGATGCCGTTCAGTACACTGTAAATATGAAGATAGCCGACGAATTCGGGCCAAGCCATCAAGAGGTTCACGCAGAGAAAGCGGAATCTGTTTATTCCACTTCAACCTATCGTTCTTACACGACTGAACAGGTTTTGACAAAGGACGGACTATATAGATACTTGTAAAAAAAACACGCGTGAGAATAATTTGGCAAACATATTTGATATCCAACAACATTTCAGAATAATGTAAATACGTATATACCATATGTGTACCATAATGAGATTGAATACAAATACGAAATAGCTGAGCACACTGTATGCAAGATTCCGTCAGGCCAAGCCGAAATTGCCATCGGTGCAAGTGGAATGACGGGGCGCCGCAGGGATAGGGAGGGAACCAGCCAGACAGCCAGCCGAGACGCCGAGGGATCTGCGAAGGATCTGCAGCGGGATTTGAAACGCGCCTCGTGAGACGCGTCACAACAGGCGCCTTCGCGTCAGTGCTTTGAATGCCCTCGTATGGCTCCATCGTTTTTCCGAGAGGACAAGGAGAACAATCCTCTTATCCATGGATTTGAAACTGATGCAATCCCCTCTCAGAGCCCCATTCAGGCCTGCTCACCAATTTATTTCTAATCCCCGTTGCATCTCAATCGCTGTCGTCGCTTTTTTGGGCAACTCTCGTCCCCCTCCCATCTCAATCTCAACCGGCCTTGACCCCTGACCCTGACTTTGTTCAAGAATATGCTCTGTTTTTAAATACGCAAAGAGCAGCAATGTCCGCACCGTCCGACGGTTATTTCCTTCCTTCAGACAATAACCATCGCTTTGGCCACTCGCCCCTCCTAACAATTTTAGTCTATGTCGGAATTGCTCTGTTCGGCCTCACCCTCATCTCTGTTGTATACATCGTACTTAACCGTAATTATACCCCTATTAAGAGCAAACAAATTGGTAGTATTGTAGTATTATGGCTGTCTGGAGTATGCTGGTTCATAGGAAGTTTAGTGGCAAACGGCGTGCTAGGATACGATGGAATCTTGAGATACTGTAAGATATGGCTCGGTAAGTATTCACCCATCGGACAATCTACTTTCTTATTTTTTAGTCAATAAACTAATCGCCTCAATTTTGCGTTCTGAAGCTTGGGTCCAAATTCATTTCGGAGTTCACTTTTTTGTGTTGACAATTTGGTATCGAATGTGGAATTTACATCGCTTGGTAGTCCAACAAAAATTGCTTTCTGGATGGTCTTATTACCTTCCCATCATTATTTTTATGTTGCCCAGCACGGTAGTGGTAATCACAATACAGCTACTCCCAGACTCAGACAGTGTACTATTTGTTCCGCACATTGAGGAATGTTACTTCACTTCAGTATTCAAATACACGGAGTTTGCTTTAGCGATTGCAGGATTTTTGATTACCTTGGTACGTTGGCTGAATGATAGACATCGGTAAATATCGTAATTCTAATGTCGCCTTTTTGTGTATCGGCTATTGTAGGTTTTCGTCGTTCTTCTTCGAAATTTGCCACTCAAACCGTTCAATGAATTTAAAGAGGTCAGACTTGTCTTCTTCACCGGCTCTTTTGTTGCCATACTACAAGGCATACTATCGAATACCAATTTCAGACTTGAGTTGTGGGGAAAATTCTTAATATGTGGAAGCGTAAGTACCAATGCATCAATCATATTCACCATTTAAGTTTGGTCTAACAGTCACTAATTTTGAACCATTTAGTCACTATTTATTGCAATCTTTGCTTACTGGGCTATTATGTTCCGACCTATCTATAATTCCATTTTCAATCGAGAGGCCTTCCTCAAGAAATTCGCTTCCGGATTAGGTTCCGCTGGTCTAGCGAACAATTATAACTACAAGATGGGCGGTGACCGTGCAAGTGTGCATACTAATAGAACTAGTAATAGTGGCAAAACAACATCGACGTTGCAATCTCCGATTAAGATAGTCTCTTCAATGGACGAGCCAGGTGATCGTGATAGCATTATATCAGCTTATACGAAACGCAATACGATGCAGTCGGAGCGAATTCCGTCTATCTACTTTACACATAACCCACTGTACGAAGCTCCGTCCACCACATCACCCTTAGTCAGTTCTGTCTTTTCATCTCGGTCCGCCGGCCATTCTCATAGCCCAGATGGATATTTTCCTCTTTTTGCTGGTGAGAATCTGCATGAATCTCAATCAAGACAGTTGCCTACTACAACGATACAAATGGAGAACTCAATTCAAGATCGTGAATCTGAACTTCGTCGTATTAGTGCCTTAATCCGTGAAACCGAGCAAGAAATTCAACGATTATCACCCACGCCTACCCTTCAACGGCCATCACAACCGTCATTTCACCATCAACCTCAACCCCACAACCACTCATCTCATACCAACACTCCCAGCATCACCCCACGACAATCATCTCTTACATCTCGTAATTCTTCATCATCCAATTTATCCTTAACTTCATCACCACAGCGACTAAACCATCCAAACAACTTGAACTCTACTTCATCTTACACATCAATTTCATCACCCCCTGTGTCTCAACGTACACGATTATCAAATTCAACGGGCACAATTTCCTCGTTATCATCTGATTTACTTTCAATGTACAAAGAGTTAGATGATATTCCTACATTTGACCAGCCCTCAAACGCACAAATTCCACCCAGAACAATCACATTAAACGGACCTGCTGCGGGAAATCGAAACCACAGTATGAAACGAAAATAAAAAATCATTAATTCGTGGATTGTAGGAATATATGTTTCTAAATATCTTGACAATCTGTCATGTGAGGTCACAAATAAGGAGGACACCGAAAATGAATTCCTTCGAGGATGTGTTGAGTGGCGCATTAGTTTCCTTTAAATAAACCTCATATAATGTAATTCTCAGTAGTGTGGTATAATCTCTAGTCCAATTTTTCTCATAACTCAATGAGTATTGGTTACCATTTTTGAATTCGACATGACAATAAATTCAGTTCTTTCCAAATTCGGATTTGTTTCTCAATTGTCCCCAGGTTTTAGAGCATTGATCTGAAAAAGCAACTCAGGAACGCAAGAATTAGGGATGAAAAAATTATCAATCATATTAACAAATATAAATTACTTCTATTGTACAGAAGACTAAACGGTCAATAAGTTCAATTGTAGTTACTGTCTTCAACTACGGCAGACCTTTTCTCTTTTATGGCCATAGACAAATCTGCCAAACTCAATCTTGTTTCAACCTTTTACATCTCCAGACCCCGTTGATGGCTAACTCTCTTCATTCTGTCAATATCAGCACCATGGTAACCTTATCGTCTGCTTCTGATGAGATTGCCCGTATTCACACAAAGCGATCATTACTTTGAACTACCACTCTTCGTTGCTCCTCCGATTGGAGCCAATTTAGAAGAGGCATTCATAAACGTATGACCTCCAACCCCAACTCCAGTGGATGCTCTTCTAGGTGTAGCGGTGGGTTTGGTCGATGAATACGAAGGAGAGTGACTAGAGTTAATCGAGGATTGAGAGTCGGATCTGAATCCTTTTTGGGAGGATGAAGGTACTTGTGATGTCGAATTTTGGGAGGTAATGGTGGCGGTGTAGTGTGGGGAGGATGATGTTGTTGTGATGTAGACGATCTCAGGGTTGGTAGGGAGCTAGATTTATCACAAATAACGTACGAAAAAGGGGCTCAGTAAATTTTATTGCTTATGATGTATAAAATTTAGAGACACTACCTGTGAATCTGGATCAACTTTTGATCCGCGCATCGTTGAGGATGGCACCGAAGACTGTCGTGATGTTCGTATAGTACTGAAAGAAGCGGACGCTGATGACCTTCGCTTTTGTATGGCTCCACCCGAAAACGGTGATGACGACAGGGGGTAAAGAGGGTTGCCCGTCGTGACTGGCTTTAGCGGTGTAGAAGAAGAATTGGTTGAATTGGAAGAGTACAATGGCCCCGAACCAGTTTTACCAGTAGATGATATCTGTACACTATTTGCTCCTGATCCGGATGAAATCGATGTCTTTTCTCTTTCTGTTGTCCTTTTTACTGCTCCTAGTTTCTTCGAACTAGTCACATTCACCGCTCGTTTACCTCTCAGATCCTTCTCCATGCCGACCCGTTTACTGAAATCAACAGATCTAGCCGTCAGAGATACTGAATCGTCGATCTCTGGCTCAATATTCCGTGTTTCTTCCATCTCTTTTTCTTTATCAATATTGGCTAGGGTATCAATTAGAAAATCTCCGCTTGGTTCTTTTAACAATTTCTGCATTTGAGATTCATACTGTCGCAAGTTTTCTTTGATGTCACGATTCTTGTCGGTATGTAGCCGCTTTATCATAGCTTCAAAGCGACGGACTAAGTCATCGTCAGCTGGTAATTTGATTGTTCTCCGAACGTCTACCAGCATGGAACTTAAACGGATTCGGACATTCACAACAGGATCTTGACCAAGAAGTAAAAACTCGTGAAAAAAGTACTGCTTAAAAAATTTGTTGGAAAATAGTTCAATAACGTTTTTACATATGTTGAGAAAAATCATTCGGGTTTTATAACTGGAAGCGTGACAAATGTCTAAATAAAGAAGATGTTAGGCAACATCCCAAACTCAACAGTACGAGTAGTATCCACTCTGTTAAACCCACCTTGTGCCAAAGATTTACAAACACGATCTCGTTGTTCTAGTTTTTTCAACTTTTTCAGGAACAAAAGTAATATTTTTGTCGCTGTTTCTCTTATCGGAACCACAACATTCTACGGAATCAAGATTTGAGAAAACATCGTTAGGCAATTGTTTCATCGGAGAATAAACCTCTAGAAGAAAGTCATAACACGTACATCCATCAGCAATTTAGTCAATAACGGAATTAACTGATTATATATACTGTCGGAATCAAAATACTCTGAAAAATTCGAAAACTGCAGCAACAGTTTATGATGAGCTCTCCACGATGAATTCGATGCTAATATCCTTTCTTTTCGCAGTATCAGGAATAATATATCATCTAATTCCGTTGTCTAAATATAGTTTTACGCAAATACGTTGATATTTAGGATTCAATAACTCGCAAACACAACACTATTTAAATTACCTTTTTTGCGCTATCATCATTCATAAAGTTTACCAATGTATCGTTCAAGTGATCCGACAGTACACTGAACACCTCGAGATTATCATCTTGGAAGAACTGCCAAAATACTGGTTTGAGTAACTTATACGAATTGGAAGCCAACATCCTCGCGACTTCATGGAACCCGCTAGCAATCTTTTGACGAACTATAGGAGCGGAATCTTTACTCAGATCTTGAAATATCGTGGAAAGGGTAGTGGTTTCGAAGGAGGATGGAGTGAAAGCTTGCAAGACAGCCTAAACAACGGGTCAAGGAAGGAAAACGAAACAGAAGGATAAGCAAGAACGTACCGGAAAATTGTAAGCGCAGAATTCTCTAAGTTGCTCTTCCTCTGAAACTGACATCCACTGATAAAATTCTATGAAAAACTCGATGTCCTCGTCTTCCATCACATCTAATTGGAGTTAAGTTAACATCATATGAATAATGTCATTATTACTGTTCTACGCTGAGGGATTGAAGAACAACTGTCACAATACCGTTACAATTCACAAGAAACTGTCCGAAAGTTTTTGCCACTGTCGCTACCGTAGACGTTGATTTTTCCGTGCACAGTCTTGTCCACAAAGGAATTATGGTCTTTCGCTTCGTCTCTGTATTCATAACGTTGAATGAGATTATAACATGCAATCTGTAAAATTGGTTAAGTTGCGGAAGATTTCGTACCAGCATCCAGCCTATCTAACAGATTGACGAGATTAATCAGTGCCGCCTGTCGAACTGTATCTTCTTCATCGGCCGTCAATTCGAGGTACTCGCATACAAAATGTTCCTTGATCAATTGCGGACTATTAAATATATGTACGAACTTTCATGAGACAAGGGCTCAAAGCTAAAGCACCAAAATAAATAGAGATTAAAAACATTACCCAATTCTCTTGGCAATAAGATTCAACTGCTCGCACATACAAGCCCTAACTTCGTAATCTGTATCTTGACACAAACTTAGAGCTTTCCTTAAATAAATTTTCTGTATGGTCTCTTCGTCTAATCGTTTACTCGAGGCGCCTAAAATTCGGCAACACCACAACCTGTTCTTAGAAGGTTGGGCTAGTCCACCTTCTATCAATGCTTCGGGGATAATTTCTTTGCGAATGAGATCCACTGATATCCCGTTCTCAATAAGGGTGATGTAAAGATCGCAGAAGGTTTCTCGGATTGCTAAGTTTCGACGAAGTGCAAACGGTTGATGAAAATTGGAGTTTGTACGACCACGAGTTAGAAGTTTCACCTGGTATTCCACATCAACAACATAGAAGCCGTTATCGGCTCGAAAAAAGAGAAACCCACAAACCTTCAGAATCATTATCTAGCAACTTCTTTATCTGCGCTATCATACAATTTAAAGCACTCTCTGCACAATATTTTCTCGATTTGATTAAATCCATCAAACCCTTGCCGGCATTCACTTTCACATCTTCGGCTGTAGACTGAAGAGGCAGGATATCCTATTATTGATATGAATGATTGTGAAGCAAATACATAGGATCAGAAATGAATGAACTAGGATGAAAGTTAATAAGGAAACGAATTGTCGTGTTACCAATAGCTCTGGTACAATCTTATCTGATGTTTGCTTTGGGTATTCTGCATGAAGTTTACCAAGATTCGAAATGATGCTCAATTTTTGAACGTTTGCGCCGTTTCTGATTATATTTGTATCATCCCGTTTCATCGGGAATATGAATTAACAAAATCGCGGTTTTCGGTGGGTTGGGTGGATTATAAAAAGTTGCATAGGATGTCAGATCAAGTTAATTGCACCAGAAATTATATGCAATTTAAGTGCAGAGAGAATGATTATTGATACCTTAACAGGAATATAGCTCTTGCAATATCATCTAAACTTTCGTCAACGGAGTATCGTTCAATTTCTTCTCGTGTCTACATCCAGGAAGAGCCATACATAAATCATCAATAATGTAATTGTAAGAAGTCTCTTCTAATGACTAATATAACCGCAAAGTGTTTAAAATAATACAAACTTTGTTCAATCGATTGGATATCTTCAATTCATGTAACCCTTTCACGTCGTCACCAAGTATTTCTGGTGGTATTTCAAGAGCTTTTTCCCAATCATCAAGGTTAAATGAATCGCTCATACTACTCCGTCGTGCTGTATTTGTATGAAAAATTAAGCGTATAAATAGATTCACTGATGTTGGAAGGATCGGAAGAGGTTCACGTTCGGAGCCCAGACTGAGGATGATCGGGAAACAAAGGATGATTGTCAGACGGCTGTGCGGATAAGTTTTGCGGTCTTTACCAAAGTAAAGACAACCCAACTATTCTTAGAAAGTGCTGAATGGGTGGAATGATGTTTATAGCTGTATAGTATCTACTCTAGGACGACGGAACACCAAATGATGATGTTGGTTCTGGGGATGCCAAACAGCGAATCGAATGATATCAACCCAAAAAATTTTCGAACTATTCTTTGTTCGTTCTAGTTCGGGTTGTCCAATATTACTGATATACTGATGTAGTTCAATCAAAGTGCAAATATTATTGTGAAAATGGAAAATCTCACTCTATAAACGGCACGAGCTAAGGGGCAGAATGGAAATACTGGCTATGTAAAGAGGGAACGTCGTCGCTCCGTTGAGATAGGTGGATCTCTCAGGCAGACATGAAATGATCTTGAAGCAGCGCCATATATCACATAACTAATACGGCGTGAAAATAATTGGAGCGATCAAACAGTTTGTCTGCCTTAATCCATTTACTGCGTCAATTTGGCTACAAAACCTTTCAAAAATTTCTCGTCCCTCAAACCGACAAATTTGTCCACTTCTTTTCCTTCCTTGAACGCTGAAACTGTAGGAAGGGCAGCAACCTACCCAAAATTCAAACAATGTCTTGAGTTTTCGATTCGGTAGGTAAGGAAGAGACGTTAATCATGTTTACCTGATATTTAGCTGCGACCTCGTTGGCTTCGTCCACATCAATCTTTACTAGCTTTACTTTTCCGTTTTCTGCTTCAATGACTTTTTGGATTATAGGCGCAAGCATCTTGCACGGACCGCACCAACTTATTATTGCGGAAGAAACCCAATAGAGTCATTGTAAATTGTTACGATAACAATTTGAAAACATGGTGACCACAAAGTTAGAACACAGAACATTTGAAAATGGAGAATCCCATACTTGTGATCAAAATACAACGTACTTTGCATAAAAATCAACAATCACTGGAACTTTTGTTTCCTTTAGGATCTTTTCGAAATTCTCTTCAGTCGCTTCGACGACATTCTTTGAGTACACCGATCCGGATAAATGAAAGGATCGGGAAGCGACAGCGGTAGCTAGCCATTCGAATAATAAGTACAGAGAGAAGATGCAGAGTTTCCAATCAACAGATCAACAATGGACATCCAACAGTGTTACAAAAGTAATTGGGTGGTTAATGATTAGCAATAAGAGTTTTAGGTTAAGAGAGTTGTTTCGGGCCAACCTGAGCGAGGGGAGTTGAGAGCGAGACGAGCGACAAAGGACGGACGGAGAATGGAGCAGGACATTCTGGTATCTAAGGAGTGTTATAAAGGTATCTTTGTATGGTGATACTAATGGCGGTGTAGTTTGCGGACAATGGATATGGTATGGCATTCCCTCGCATTAGTTGTCACGTGTCTGCAAGTGGAGGACACGTGACTAGCTCTGTACGCGACACGACCGCATTGTGTCCTCAAACAGCAATCTCCGTTCCTCCCATTCATCACCATTCATGGCCATTCTTATCCTCCAGAAACATGCAAGTGGGCCCAAACTAGTTTAAATGCTGCATTGTCGTCCCGCCCTGATCCCTGATCTCCCCCTGCTCTCATGTGTGCTAATTCTCGCTAAATTGCCCGGTAACCCCACCATTCCGGACCACTATAAAGGTCTCCCTCGTCCTCTCGCCTAAAGTCTTTATTCTCCTTCCTCCGGTTAAATTAAAAATGATGTTACATGTAAAGTTTGCCCTTCTGTTACTCTCCTCCGCCCTTTTGCCTCTTGTGTCCCCAGAATGCACACATCCAATCTACTGCGACGGCCCAATCCTCCATGCAATTCAAACCTCCCGCGTCTTCAAAGACTCCAAAACGTTCGTCGACCTGCCCACGAAAGCCTCCATTGCTGAAATTCGCTCGGCCTTTGATTCTCTTCCCTCACCCCCATCGAAGGATGACATTACAGAATTCATCAACACTTACTTTCATCCCCCTGGCGCAGAAATGAAACCAGTTGCACCGAGAGACTGGGTACCTTCTCCTTCACAATTCCTGGAGAATGTAAAGGATGACAAGTTAAAACTATTCGGATCCGCAGTCCACTTCAAATGGAAGGATTTAACTCGAAAGTTTGATACAAGCCAGTTATGCGAAACTTGCGAAGTATCGAGCATTGTTGTAAAAAAGCCCTTCATCGTCCCTGGAGGTTCGTTAGCTTACTTTCTACCTTACAAGAGTTGACATAAAGACTAGTCTAACTCAAATTTACTTCAGGACGGTTTCGGGAAGGCTATTACTGGGACAGTTACTGGATACTGAAAGGGTTGTTTGCTTCAAAGATGTACGAAACAGCTAAAGATATGCTGGAAAACTTTTTCGAAGTCATTGAGAAGCATGGATTTTACCCCAATGGTCAAAGGTACGGAAAATCAATCTCAAACTTGTATTTTTTTGAACCTACTTTCTCATATGGTACCGATAGAATTTACTATCTCAACCGATCGCAGCCACCATTATTGGCTCTTATGGTTAAAGATTACCTCACGTACACCCAAGACATCAGCATCATCCCAAGGGCTTTGAATGCATTGATCAAAGAACACACTTGGTGGCAAACGAATCGACAGATAAAAATCACGGCTCCCTCATCTACAGACTACGTCCATCTCAACATTTACAATGTGATCACTTCCCGACCGCGTCCAGAGTCTTACATCGAAGATATCGAAACTGCATCTCATTTTAGCGATGAAGGTGATAAAGCCAAATTGTATTCTCACCTTGCATCAGGTGCTGAATCGGGATGGGATTTCAGTTCTAGATGGTTTAATCTGACACACTTTGAATCACCCACCAACCCACCCAAGCTTGAATCAACTGTCACAAGCAACGTCGTACCGGTCGATTTGAATTCGTTCATGTACGCATGCGAAACAGTAATTGCCGAAATTTTGCAACACGAGACTGTAAAGAATCCGTTGAAGGCGCAATATTATCAACGCTTGGCAACAGAGAGAGGGAAGGCAATTCATTCGTTGCTGTGGGATGAAGAAGAAAAGCTGTGGTTTGATTATGATTTAAGAGAGAAAAAGGTTCGAAAAGAGATGGGAGTCTATCCCAGGTAAGTTTCTCCTTCGTCACCTATAACACACACTCTACAAGATGTAGCTAACTATATACCCCCATTGCTGGTGATCCACCCACTACTCGCAGTTCATATACCCCGCTTTGGTCATCAGCTACAACACTGCTTTCAGAATCTGATATCGAGTCCGTGTTTACTAGATTACAGTCCGAAATTGAATCGGCAGTCCATCCAGGCGGTGTTCCTACGTCTGGGGTGCAAAGTGGCCAACAATGGGACCATGATAATGTGTATGTGCATTTTTCTATTCTACTTTTATTATTGTGATATCTTGGTCTCTGATTTTGATCGTTCGCTTTCTCCCTTCCAATGATACCTAATAGATGGCCTCCTTTGCAACACATTCTATCCACTTTCCTCCACCCCTCATCCCCTCCTATATCACCGTTTAAATTCGCCACCCTTTCCACTGGATCACTCTCTATTCCTTCTCACATCATGAAGCGTAATCTCGATACCTCCCTCACCCTGATGCAAAAATACATCACCACAACTTACTGCGGGTGGTACCTATCCGGCGGCAACAAAATCATCGAAACTGGAAATCCTGGATTGAATTTTGGAGAGCGCGATACAAAGGGAGAAGAAAAAGGTCCGAATGGGAATAAAAACGGCTGGTTATTTGAAAAATATGATGCGAAGAAAGTCGGAAAGTATGGCGGGGGCGGGGAATACATTGTTCAAGAAGGATTCGGGTAAATATAATTTATTATTTTAAACGTTTTCGGTCTACATGATGTATTAACCTAAAATTGTTTCTTTACCCATTCTTCCATGTTATTAATCTCGAAATTATATCTTTTTCCAACCTGAAGCTGGACTAACGGTGTCATTCTCGATTTTCTCGAGAATCATGGCCACAAGTTAACTGTTCCAAAAGAATGTCCTCGAGATGTAGAAAATCGAGTAGAGTTTAGACTTTAGATTCTAGATTCTAGATCTAATTATCCTTGATTATTAATATTGCGTTGTTAGGTTGCTGTTTAGTTGTTGGCTTGAAGGATTGCCAGGCAAACGGGAATTCAAAAATATTCTGCATTATTTTCAATACTACGTTAAATAGTAGACTCTAGGAGTAAACCCAATAAGAGAAGAGAACGAAAATGTGATTATTTATAATTAAAAAAATTCCAACATCGATATCATTTGACTCCCCATAAAGTTGGCCATCTATTCTAAACCTAAATCGCGAATACTCCCTTCACGCTCGCAATTTCTTTGTCCGAGCTGCTCTACCATCCAGAAAAAACCCAAGATACCCAACCGAACCGATGCCGTTCTCGAAAGCTTCTAAATTTTTTACTTCTATCACAATATTCTTTATACTTTATTCATCGTTACTATACGATGTTATCCCGCTTCCTCCATCTTTTGATATCTTCAAGGAAGACGTATTACCAGTGGTAACTTTCCACTTTCATGTTTCAAATCATTTGTATTTCAATTGCAATTTACCGTCAGAAACTTTATACATAAAATTAAACTAAAATATTTAATCGTACTCACCGCTAACATAATCACAACCTTTTTCCACTCTCCTGTAACCAAAAATCTGTTCGAATGCGTGTTGTTTATCGTTCACTTTATCGGTTAAATACTGAATACTATCGTACTATAACCCCAAAAATGCAGTTACCATTCTGGATTCTTGTAACCTTCGGTGCTTACTCCTTGGGTAACATTGGTTACAGTTTGTTTACATTCAGAGATTGTAAAGGAGCGTATATAGAGTTAATGGAGGTTTGTTTTGTTGCTTGTTTTGATTTGGTGTCTGGTTTGGTGAGAGTAATCGGACAATGTTTTGTTACTGCGATAATTGTTAATCATGATGATTTTTTTTTCTAATCTTGTTTGGCGTTGTATGGAATGGTGGTGTGGATTAGGAAATTCAAATGGCAAAAGATGATCTTAGGAGGTACAAGATTTTCGTAGATTGAACTCCCAATAAATAGTGCAAGAGATTAGTTGGGATTATAGGGTACCAACAATCAGTCTGGTTGGAGAAAAGAGAAGCATATTCAAAGAAACCGTGGATCTACTTTGTACTTTGAGCGTTTAGTCTACAGATTTGATTGATTCCAGTCATTGTAGAGAACCGAGAGCTACATTCTATTGTACATACTACTTTTTCAATTTCTAATATCTACGTTGATATGTGGGGTATTAGTCCAAAACTGTGGGCTTAAAATTAAGCATTAATAAATATCAGATAGGGCAGAAATAACAAGAAAATCGGAAACATTCAAAAAGCAACTACAGCTGTTACACTTTTCCACAACTTTTTGTAAAGTCACACCACATACTTTCTCTTCCTGCTCCGCCATCACCCAACACGATATCTCCAAACCTCAAATGGTTAGCAATTCCTTGCAATAAACTAAACCCTAATGACGTACGATAATTGTAACATTCGTTGTCTTCGCCAGATGACGGGGATGGGGAGTCACATTTGAAAATATGAGGGGAGTGGGTAGAAGGTGAGAGATAGTAAATAGGGTAATGTCTAAACGAAAGAAAATGGAATGGTAACATCGGCACTAATATCAGGTAAAAGAGAGCAGAACAGGCGTCAATAACCCCTATCATCGACAACCAAAGCAGGTACGCAACTAAAAGAGCTGAACTTACCAATATCATTCCCTGTCAGTACACTCCAAATCTGTATTCCACTTGATTTTAATACTTCAACGAATCTTGCGTCTCCGCTTCTAGGACTTCCAAATGTGAATAATCTGACATCCCATTCATTCATATCAATACCTAATTCTTTTTTAATGGAATGCAAAAAGTACTGTGACATCATTGTAACGACAGCTCCTCCAGCAGAGTGTCCTACGAATGTTAGCTTTAGTTTTGTCGTGTGATCGCGAAGAGATCGGGTTATACGCGAAGACTGGATAGTCTGTAATTCCAAATTCGACAGTGCAATAGATTCGGACGCAGCATACTCTTTTACGATATCGGTTGGAGTGTCAGATGATTCAAATGAAGACTTGACCAAAGTGGAAGAACCATATTGTGACAAATGTTTCAGTATCCAAGAACGGATGATATGTCTTTTTGAAAGATAAAGTCCGTGGAATCCTCTATGAACCTTAGGTTTTGTCGCAAAATTGTCAGTCTGCTGGGTTAGCATCTCATTACTACTTTCTCCAAAATCGAAATCAACGGGCAAGAAGTTCAGTGTTCTTAATTTATCCTTTCGGGTACTGGTTCCGCGAACAGAAAGAATATATCCATGTGCGGGATGCCACGCAAAATACAGCGATGTGTCGTCATCGTTGTGTGTTTCAAGGAGGACCGTGTTAGGAGTGGATATGGTATGGATACCACCTGCACAAGTCCAGTTTGTTTGTAGGCTAATTACAAAGTAGACAGGAAACTTTAAACGTTAGAGATCCATGTTCCTCGCAGCCAGACAGAAACGAGATGAGCAAAATGCAAGACGCATTCCATCAAATAGAACAACACAAACCGACAATAGACAGCCCCAGCATAATGTGCCATTATCTTGAACATTTCATGTTGCTGCTCATCAATGAATGTTCTATTAAGCGTCATCTTTGCATCTTCCTCCGTAATGAAATGTACCGGTTTGTTTGACGTTGAACCTGAAACCGAAGAGTGAGCTACATAACGATTGATTGCTGTATGAGTCAAAAGTTTCAATTAACTCACCTTCATTATCAATCATCAACCAATATTACATTACAAATGAACCGAAACTATCAGTTTTGGAATAAAATAAAGAGGAATCGCGAAGAGGAATGCAGCTTACCCCACACAAAAGCCAAAACATGCGCAACCAAGCATAACGGTAATAGCAATAAATACTTTCTATTACAATACCGCCATTCCTTCAAATTATCTTCCTTAATATTATCTTTTTTTCCTGAGGAACGACTCGTCCTATGAGAAATTAACAATTCGAACAACCGGTTTAACAAATGAAGAGTCATTTGGTATATCAGTTTTGTTCGTTCAGTCGTGGAATTAATTTCTTTAAGCGGTAGATGAGAATGTAACTGCGAAACATTCATCGTCGCTCAATCGAGTGAAACCTTTCTGTTAATACCTACACATGAATGTGGTTGAACTGAAAAAAAAATGTAAAATTCACGAGATGCTCAATGCGAAGACGCGAATGGCTGGAATGATCGGGCCACGGTATTATTATTTTGGCACATTCGAGCATATTGTAGAGAAAAGTTGTCGTGGAAAATGCAAATGAAGAAAGCAGTAATATTGTCGGCACATGAGATGGACTACTTCGGTTATATTTCGTGTTCATCTCTGGAACAGATCATTGATTCAATTAATATGTGCAGTACCTTGGCTACTTACTTAAAATATACACATTATGCTGAGAGTTCTCAGTGTATTTTAATATGGATAAAATGTTATATCATACAGGCAGCTTATATTATATTTTAAAAAGAAAAAGTCTAGAGGTAATTTTCCAGTCGGAGCTGCTTTGTCGCGAAAAAGGTGTGTTGATTCACAACATTCTCTCCGGCATCCGACTAATACCCGGACGATCCGTGGTTAATTGATTCACAGTTCCATTTCTCTTCACAGTTCTAAAAGACTTCACTCTCTCCCTAACTTTGCTTTGAAGCTCATAAACAGAAGCACATATTACCGCAAAAATGAATGCGAAAATCAAAAAAAGCATCACGATAATTAAACCGGTTTGACTTGAACTTTTGAAATTATCGATGTGGAAAGGAAGTCCTAAACCGAGAACCAATACGCTACATACTGTTGAACCAATTTCCAAGATATTAAGAATGGTATAATTGTATGGCTTATATTTGAGGTACAGAATCAATGAAATGAGAAGGACCGTCTGAGTGAGAACTACTTGAAGGCCAGTGTGCCTATCATTGCAAAATAAAAGTCAGCGAAAAATGAAGTATCTTTTGCTGATAGATATTTCATCATTACCTTGTGAAGAACATACTAATGATAATCAAAGATAATTTCTGAAACAACTGCACGACAACGAACGCTTGTCGCTCGTCCTTGTAAATGCGATCATAATCCATAACTTTGGAGACAATGCCTTTAGCATTTCTCCAAGCAGGACCATCGTATTTTGTCTGATATAACAAAAATAGCATGATGGAAAAGTATAAAGGAATTCCGATAACGTAGACCGTAATCCCCGCAATAGCGAAGGGAACTTCTTTGTACCAATCGTCAGAATAGCATTTAACCGAGTTGTCTGCGTCAAGGTAGTAAAACCCGTCATTTTCAAGTGTGCAATCAAATAACCTAAAGAATTCAGTGAACAAGTTAATTTCTGATTCATGAAAATTTCGACTATGACGTTACTTGCCCCAGAGCCTTTGTTGTAACCGTCGCGAAAACGATCGAAAGCAGCGAGTTAAACACCCTAACAGCGACCAAGAATGGACTGGTTTTCTTTGATTCGTCGTCTCTTCGAACAACAAGTTGTTTAGTGGACAGCCCAAATAGCTCTCTCAAAGCCTTGTACAAAACTCCAACGAATCGAAAAACGAATAGGTCGACTGCTAGGACAATCGGAATTGCCAATGTTAACTTCATTTTCATGCCATAGTTTAAATTGGTTTCCCACAGGCATTCTGGACTTGTCAATTCTATGTTAAAGTTGATGAACGAAATCGCATTTAAAATGATGTGAAGTTCCGGTGGCCTATACAATGGACAATGAGTTAGAGTCGGTGTTAAGCAGCATATCCGAGAAAGATTCGAAACTTACCAGTTCAATCGTAATTCACGCAAAATAAGGACGTATTGAATAAAGTTTATCAAAATATTCGCAAGACCGTAACTGCATAATATGGTGAGTATATCATTTCTAAAATTTTCATTTCAGCATTGCATACTTTGGACCCTTCCCAACAATCCTCAAAAAGCCAAACATCATCAAAGTTCCAATGAGTAAGCAAATCGCAATCAGCACTATCTGACTAGTACGGTCGTCTTGGCAAAGTTTGCATTCATTATTCAGGCGATAATATCTCTTCGCGCAAGATCCGCATCCTTTCAAGAGAAACGGTAAAACTTTAATAATTGATTTTTGGGACGTTAAAGGTCAATGTACTCACGATCACCCGCGTACCCAGTCGCGCAGCGATTCTCACCACCGGGACATGCTTCAACTGGAAAGCATTGCAGAAATGTGGAATTATTACTTTGCCAGTAACCATAGCGAGGTTTTGGTGGGCTACTTCCGTCTTGACTATTAGTGAATCATGAATGGAGAGTCAGTTTCTAAAGTTGATGAGTACAGAGCAATAAAGTTACTACCTGCAGTCAGCACCTATTTATCCCGAAAATGACAAAATTTAGGCGCGGTTAATTGATATATCTTACAAATACTGAAAGAAATATTTAGTTCACTCACCGTCTAAACACGGCGCACAAATAGGACCTGTCCCGTTTCCATATATATTATTATACTTGGCTGTCAGATACAAAAGAAACATCAGCCGACTCGCTCTCTTCGTCATAAAATTGTGTGTCACTCTCACCTGGCGGACAACTGAATCGAAAGAAAAAGGTACAAAAGTTGGAAACTCCACCGCTCTTGTCCGTTGCGAAGACTGTAAAGTTGCCATAAGGGTATGCTCCTCCGGTATCGTTAGGATGGAATGTAAGATTGGTCGTCGTGAAGATACTGCCAGAGGTCAGTGGGACGCTAGCATTAAGGTAACCTCTTTCTGGAGCCGCAAGTAAATGATACTCCAAATCCACATCATCGACATCGGCCGTTATTAGCTGAATAGGATGAAAAGGAGTAGTTCCGATCAACACATCCGAAGGCAGAAAAACATTGCCGGAGCAAGTTATGACTGGACGATCGTTCACCGCCAGGACCTGGAATTCGATACGCTGTGTAAATGACAATTTGCCATCACTGTACGTGACATTGAACCATTGATTAGAGTCTACTGATTCCGAATAAAAATTTGCGGCAGGCACAAAGTATATTTGATACGGCGGTCCTGGTATTTCGCTCCCTTCCCCAACCGTTTGCGAGGATCGAGCACCGGTAGACTTATCAACGCGAAATAGAGTTCCATTGATATGAATGTTGGTGATCTTGACGCTCAAGACGTCTGACACATCGACATCGGTGATATCCATTGGTATGATTAAATCAGTGTCCTCGTACACGGTTAGATTTTCGACCAAAGTCGAGTTGAAAATTGGTGGATCTGATTACACATTGCTCTGTTAGATAGATGCTTCAAAGAATTCGTAAAAACACAAAACAGACGCACCATTCACAGGGTTGACAACTAACATTACGGTTGCATTGATGATTGAATCTAAACCCCCATCATTTGCTTTATACGTAAATGATGAATATGGATTACCAAATTCATTAGTAATTGGACTGAACATCAGAGTCAAATTGCTCTCTTCCAATACGTGTGGAATTGCTTGAATTAAATCAAAAGTTTGAGTAGTACTATTTTTAAAGTATAGATCTCCTTTACTAGGGAGTGATAAGATTGTTAACTGAATGCCGGCGTTCGAATCTGGAGTGTCCGGATCGAAAACTTGAAGGAAAAATGAGGTATTGGTGTCCTCATCTAGCGAAATGACAATATTCTGAATCTTTGGAGGATCGTCTAATGGTAACAGGGTTATGCTAGCTGTCTGGACCGCCGATTCTGCATTTTGACTGTCTTTCGCCATAAACAAGAACGAGTCCAACCCGTTGAAATCTGAGTTCGGAATGTACATGACTTTATTTTGAGAATTCGTTATCGAAACACGACCGAGTGTTGTATTTATTATAGCCCCTTTCGCGTTTGTTGAAGTGACCTGATATAATGAGCCATTGGTGGACATAGACACCACAAACAATTGAACGGTATCACCAATGTCAGGATCAGAAGCTATTAAATCAATCATTATGAATTGATCTTCGTAGATAGTAACATTATAAGGGAGGGCAACCGGTTTCGTATTGGGTATAAAGGTGAAGAACTGAGCTGTGGAAGACGGAATGTTACTTTGGTTTGCCACAACAACGGAAATGTTGAATGTTGACAGAAGTGGTATGCTGGTCGTACTGAAATTACTGTAGCGGACAAGTTAATGGATTTTCAGATGAAAATAATGTTTAGCTAAGGAAGTTACCATCGCAATCTTTCCTGTGACAACCAAATTAGAGAGGGACAAGTATAACTTGTAGCGTTGCTGACGTCGATAAAAGCTACTGAACGAATGTCTGATACATTTCCAAAATTTGCTCCGTCAATAAAGAGCGTCTAAAAGCGCAGAACGTGAGAATGGCACATAAGCTAGTTTATATTCAATAACTGAGTTACCGGGTTAGCCGACACCAGGAACGGTGGAAGGATAGAAGTTATCTCAGGTCGGTTGTAAGAGTATTGCGGAATGGTCGTGCTATTTTGGCGTGCAACAACAACATTCACGCTGTGATTTGCGCCACTGCCTGACGCTACGACACAAGTCACGTAGCTGTCGTTGTGGAGCAATACAGAACCGCAGGGTTGACTTCCAATTTTAACAGAAACATTATGTCGACTTAAATCACATGGGGGAGTTTGGCAAAATCCGAAATTTTTGCCTCTATTACGTCGTCAAGTGCAGAAATATGATCAGTCATTGTGGAATTCCGTGGGTAGAATAAAACTCACATTATTTCAATTGTGTTTCCACCGTTGGTGGTACCATTCGCCGGGATAATTTCAGTCACAGTCGGAGGTTCAAAAGATACAAAGAATGATTCGGTGCTATTCGATTTTGGACCCGACGAAACCGTGACTGCATGGTTCCGTCCAATACCTTTAGATTTACCCGCATTGATTAGTGAAAGGATTGTATGAAAAGAGGGTAACGATAGATATTTCACCTGGGGGAACAGAGCAGCTCACTGTACTAGTATTCAATTGGACGACATTCAAGCAGCGTGTCTTCCCAATCGTTACTTCTACTGGATCCAACCCTGCGGTTCCCAGGTAGTCCACATGAATTACAACGTCAAATCCGACTATGAGGAGAAATTTTAGCACTCGTCGTATAATCAATCGTAAAAACCGCAATTACCAGCAGGCCCTTCTGTCGGTTGCACATCTCGGATGACCGGCACGTAGGACAATGGAAAAACAGCGCTAGAAGAGTCGTTGCTGTAAGATAAATATTGAAAATAAACCACTAAATCATAAGGTCCTTTCAAACGGTGGTCAATAAATTATAATCACCGGGTTAAAGCGTGCAAAGAAACATGAAATATTACCTCCCACACCAGGAGGAATGGTGGCCAGCAGCTTCTGTCCGCTCCATGAAATCGCTGAGCAAGATTGTTCATTGAAGGTTACCAACGGGGTTGCCGAGAACGCTTCAACGGGTAACGATACAAAGTAAATTTCTATGATATCTCCCCAGATAACGCCATTGGGCTTAGATGATGTGATGTTGTTGATTCCCAAGTAGCCGAAGTAGGAGATAAACAATTCTCTCGACGGGAGGGATTGTAAAGGATCGGATACGTTTCCATCGGTGCTTCCAATTATAATGAGATCTGCCTCATTCTGAACCAATATATTAGACAGATTATCCTGTTTTGCAGTAGAAAAAAGAAGTCTGGAGTTCAAGTTTAAATCGCTGTCAAAGCCGGATATGATGATATCGGTGTCTCCGAGTCCGACAGACGAATTTGTCGTCGTTCCAACAACGACCATTCCAGAGGAAGTGCTTTCCATGTCGTAATTAGTACCATTATATGGAAATTCGAAAACATATGGCAAGTCCAGCGAGGCTACTTTTGAGTAAGTTGTGTTGAACTTGCTGATTGAAAACGTATTGAAATTATTTGGCTTTCGACTGCCGTAAAGTCGAACATCATTGGAAAGTTTCACTACTTTGGGATCGAAACTAATAACATTGAGTGGCGCCGGAGTGGAGTACGACTGAATGAAAGTAAAGTTGAGCATGGTGTATTCATACGTGGTTTGCGACTTCGTTGAAACGCAGACAACATATGCATTATGACAACTGAAATCAATGGTCAAGGCTGTCTCATCAGTTCGAAAGACATATGCGATATTGAAAAGATTGTACGTCATACGAGCGATGAAGAAACCCATCTGCGGCATACTTTCTGTGGGTTCGTTATAGATGGTGGCAAAAAGACTCGTCTCATCGAAATGGAAAGTGACTCGACTATGCACAGTCAGCTAAATATATAAAGAAAATCCATGAATTATTATAAACTTACGGATTAGCATAGTTTGTTTGAAAATAATTAATCGCAAGGTCCCTATAGTCATAGTCGAAGAATGTTATATTCGCGACGTCCTCGGCCCGAAAACGGTAAAGTTTGAGGCGGATGCGGTCCAGCAGGACGTATTTTCTAAGGAGCTGGTTCAGAATGCATACATTATAAATCCAAGAGAGGTTAAAAGAACGTACGCCAAATACAAATATCCGTTATAAGGGTTGTACGAGAGTGCGGAAGCGGTAACATTTCTGAGCAGCAGACCGCGTATTCA
This sequence comes from Paraphysoderma sedebokerense, assembly GCA_025602915.1. Taxonomy (NCBI): domain Eukaryota; kingdom Fungi; phylum Blastocladiomycota; class Physodermatomycetes; order Physodermatales; family Physodermataceae; genus Paraphysoderma; species Paraphysoderma sedebokerense. The sequence continues at coordinate 139,534 of JAHLJZ010000041.1, read as the reverse complement.
ACGTGGTTAGTTCTCTTCGACTACACTCCGAAAACTTATGAAGCACACTGACCTCGATGCAGACCAATCTAAGCAGCACACATAAGCGCCAATTGGATAAGAGAGATTGTAGGATGTGACGTGGGCTAATGAATTATTATTTTGGTTATCCGAGCCAGAGAAAAGGTGCAATTGAAAGTCACTATCGAGGACAAAAATATGGGTCGAGTTTGTTGTTGCGTCTATAAGCGTCGTTTCATTCTGAAATGTCGGAATTGAAATTCTGTTTTTCAAGTACCAAGGTGTGGATATGTAGCCGGGAGATGATAGAGTAGCGAACACTGTCAGATGAAGGAGCAAGCATAAACTCAGAAGCCAGGACCAGCGCATCTTAAGTCCTGGTTGTTCTGTTCTTGGCAGATATATGATACAGCAGTAAATTGTGAATGGAGTATGTGCTTAGTACTCTGCCTCTGACCCCACTTTCCTCTCGTCGGTTCCCTTGAAACAATGAAATCCACCCCCAACACTGTCATTCCACTTCATCAGACCAAAGGCCCCTTGAATCGTGCACTATACCGCATTGTTGTTGGAGTTCTGTCACTTCCTCTGTAGTTGACGCGTTGCCGTGTGTGTGGCGAAAATCACAGAGTCCAGCTCACGCCTCACTCCTATCCTCCTGCAGCGCAAGCATTCGTCGTCAAGAGTGACTCAAGACTCACGACTCAAGAATTAAGAATGCATCATAAACTATTAGTACAGGTTAACATGAATATATGACAGTGCATCCAGCTGGGGAAACCCCATCGGAAACTCATTGGAAGACACAGAAACGGTACGGCCAATGGCGATGACATCACGGAATGTGAATTATGTGTGGCCGCATATCTCCCAAGCAGAAGAATCTTTTGACGATGCCGCAATATAAAATATAGTCCTTTGGGGTTTTGGAGTGCCCTCAGATCAGATCTAGTCTCAAAATCTGCAGACTTCAATGCCATTCGTTGCCTGTAAAGTGTAAAGTCGTCTGATGAATGTCCCCGAGTCCATGCAACGCTGAAAGATATATTGTTTTGATCCTTTATATATTCATAATTGTACAATTTAAAAAGGTAAATTACACGGTGTAAATATAATGCACGCACGGTTTTTGGTCATAAAAATATTAAGCTATAAAAAAACGCTCTTTGACGAAGCAGGTACACTCTGAGCTCTGGTGCTCTGTCGACGATCGCCGAAAGAGCCTTTGAATATCTCCCGCAACTTGTTTTGAATTTCGTATATAGAGGCGCATATAACCGCAAGAATAAACGCGAAAATGAGGAAGAGCATCGCAAAAATCAATCCAACCTGTCCACTCTTTTTAAAGTTATCGATGTGGAAAGGAAGTCCCAACCCGAGTACGGACATACTGAATCGTTTTGTTAGACCGGAATAAACTTACGTACAGCTGCTTCAAGAGAATCTTACCTGCAGATAATAGAAGCTACTTCTAAAATGTTGAGAACAGTATATTTGTAAGGTTTGAAACGAAAATACAGTAGAAGGCAAACCAGCAAGATAGCTTGAGTAAGAACGATTTGAAGACCAGTACGTCTAGTGACGCAGAACAACGAAAACATTAGTCGGCGCTTAATAAATTGAATATGATTGAATACTCACGAAGAGAAAAACATTGACACAACAATTAAGCAAAACTTTTGCAACAACTGAACAAGGATGAAACGCTGTTTTTCTGGCTTGTAGATGTGCTCAAAAGTCATAATTTTTGGCACGACTTCTTTCGCTTGACGCCAGAAGGTTCCTTGGTAACTCTTTTGATATATCACGTACAACAATGCAGAATAATACAATGGAATACCAATGACGTAAACGCTATCAAGTAAAATTTAATACCGGACTATTATCATGTTGTCGAAATGCAAGGAGACATACATTATGCCTGCCAGACCATAAGGTACAGCGGCATTCCACTGATCACTGTAGCATCTCATAGATGCGTCAGCGTCTAAGTAGTAATAGCCATCTTGTTCCAAAGTACAATCGAACAACCTAGGTATTGATTAATTCGCTTGATTCTCCACAATTAGTCTGATATACAACTCACCCCAACGATTTGGTTGCCAAATTCGCAAAAAGAATCGACAGAAGGGCATTGAAAATTCTCACAGCAACTAAAAATGGACTTCGTTGCGCGGGCGGGTCGATATTCCTCAACTGAACTTGTTGAATTGCTCTCTTTCGACAGTGAAAGACGATAAAGCGATACGTTATCGCGATCACTCGAAATATGAATAAGTATATGGCAAGCCCGATGGGAATCGCCAGTGTTAACTTCATTTTGGCCGTATAGTTAAGGGTCTCGTCGTAAAGTAAGCACTCCGGTGAAGTTAATTCCACATCGAAGTTGATGAACGAAAGTGCATTAAGCACAGTCTGAACCTCCGGTGGCCTTTTTCAACATTAATTCCCTCGTTAATTCAAATCCACAGATTGAATTCATTGTAGTCCATACCAGTTCAACCGCAGCTGTCTTATAATAAGAATATATTGTATAAAATTGATTAAAATATTGGCTAAACCATAGCTATAGGGTTGAGTATTGGTTAATTGTTGTGGACACTCGTTTAGTATGGAAAAGTCGCTCGGAACTTACTTAGGCCCTTTTCCCACCAACTTTAGAAAACCAACTGCACATAATGTGCCTGCGAGAAAGACAGCTCCAATGATTAGCAATTGTGTTTGACTATTGTCTTGACATTTGTGACAAAGGTTGTTCAATCGATAATATCTGTATAGAGGGATAACGTATAAGAACCCATAATTCAGCACTTTTAAGCTTATAACATGGAGAAATACCTTAGAGCGCAAGAGCCGCATCCTAGATAATGTTACAATTAGAGCTCAACATGCAAACCGCGGACTACCTTTGGTCAAATCCAGACTGAATGCTACTTACGTTTTCCTTCATATCCCGGTGCGCATTGATTGCTACCTCCTGGGCACGCTTCAATAGGGAAACATTCGAGGAATGTACTGTTGGTATCACTCTGCCAGTATCCATACCTGAGAACAATAAAAAAGTTAATTCGGAATGCTTTATGAGCAAATTGATGAATGGAGCTTCATAGCATACTTGGGTCGAGGCAAGGTACTACCGTCTTGGCTGGAATTTGAAATGAAAATGTTAAGAGATGTAAAAAATTTGGTACTATTGGCTTGAGAACTTTTACCTGCAATCGGCACCTAATATTGATCAAAGTAAAGTTATTGCATACCCTAATAAACGAGAAGAAATCACATGCATAATAGTTACCATCAAGACAGGTCACACAAATTGGCCCAGTGTCATTATTAAAAATGTTGTTGTACCGGCCTATAGCAATCATTGTCAGCACTGAGGTATATATGCTATTAAATCCAAACATTGAGGTTAAGACGAACCCGGTGGACACGAGAAAGAGAAAACGAAATTGCAAGTATTTGAAACTCCGCCATTCTTATCAACCGCATAGACTGAAAAACCACCGTAAGGGTAACCACCTCCGGTATAGTTATGATGAAATGTAATATTAGTAGTATTGAAAGAACTGCCCGCGGTGAGAACAACTGTAGAATTGAGATAACCCTTCTCCGGAGCTTTCAAGAGAAAGAATTCCCACTGATTATTATCCACATCGACGACATTGATTTCAAGATCTAAGCGCTCCATAGCACCGAGAATGAAGTCAGATGGAAGAGTTATTCTTGGATTCGGGCACATGAGCACAGGAGGATCATTGGCAGGGAAAACGGTCAAGTTTATCTGTTGCGACAATACAACCGTGCCATCGCCATACGAAATATTGAACATTTCCAGAGGTTGGGACTCCGAGGTGTAATAATCCTGCTGAGGAACATAGGAAATGTAGAATGGTGGCCCAGAAAGGACAGATCCTTCACCGATAGGACGTGTCTGTGCTCCGCTTTGATGATCGACATGATATAATGTTCCGTTGATACTAATATCGGTGACTTTGACGGATAGCTTGTCGGTGGGATCTATATCTGTGATGTCCAAGGGTATTATCACATAACCATCCTCGTACAAGGTCAGATTTTGGATAAGGGTAGTGTTGAAGATTGGAATATCTATGACGATAAAACCATAGTTTAGTGGTGATGGAAAAGAACTCTAATAAAATTTCAATTCTCACCGTTCACTGCATTTACAATGAAAGTAATGGTGGCATGAGAACTGGAGTCTACCTCCCCATCATTTGCTTTGACTTCAAAAGAGGCAAAAGGATTTCCATAATTATCAGGAGGCGGTCGATATCGTACAATAGCGGACGCATTTGTAATTAAGTATGGTACGACAGTAATATTAACCCAACCACCGTCCGTCGAGTTTTGAATGAACAATTCTCCTTTGTTTGGTAAAGTCATAATCGAAATCACCAGAGAATCTGTAGAATTTGGAGTGTCGACATCAGATATCGAAAAGGCAAAGATTTGCTCTGTGTCTTCATCCAAAGTGAAGATAGCGGATTGAATGACAGGTGGATCATTAAGAGGTAAAACTGTAATGTTTGCCTCGCGTGTTGCAGATTCTTGCCACAAACAAAATAAAAATATCAGGATCTTATTCATACCTTAGGGAAAGAAAATCACATACCCGCATTATAGGCATCTTTGGCTCCAACAATAAAATAATCTTCCCCATAGAAGTTGGCATTAGGCACATACAACACTCGATGCAACGAATCTGAAACAGTGACGTTGCCTGCGCTGGTATCGATTAACTGTCCTCTTACTCCACCTGTGTTCACTTGATATAAACTCCCATTCATTGGTCTCGAAATAATCAAAGCCTGAACGGTGTCACCGATGTCACTATCTGTGACATTTAATTGGATCATTAAGACGAAGTCTTCGTAGATGGTAGAGTTGTAAGGCTGAACTGTTGGTGGAAAGTTGATAATAAATGTGCGAAACTGGGCTATGAGTGAGGGCAAACTTGGTTGACCAGACAAAGCGACGGTGATGTTAAATGTGGTCTGAAGAGGGATACTGAGATTGTTGAATTGGCTGAGCGAAATTGTCGTTAGATTACATAAATTAAACACTATTAGCTGATGAATCATACCATTGCAAGCTTTCTTGCGATATCCAAACTACGGTTGGGCAAATGTAGCTTTGAAGAGAATTGACGTCAACGAAAGTAACCACCCGTGATTCGGTCGATTCGCCAAAATTGAGGCCATCAAGGGAGATCGTCTTTATCAAATCCGGTTAACTTTGCACTGCTAGTTTCACAAGTAGGATATGAATACACTTACTGGATTTGCGGACACAAGTTGCCTCGGAAGCACACTAGTAATCACAGGTATATCATAACTGTAACTGACCGTATTTGTACTGTTTTGTCCCGCTACAGTTACAGTCAAAGGACAATTTGCACCACTACCTTGAGGAATAACGCAAGTTAAATCAGTATCATTCAAAAGGACGACGTTGGCGCAAGGCCGGGCACCGAACATCACTGTTGCGTTGTGAAAGTTGGAGCTGCAGGGGGCGCTTCCCCGGCATGGTCCAAATGATTTACCCCTGTAGAGAGTGATAGTGCCTATTAGTTAGGAATGAAAATCACAGGAAATAACATTATAAATACCGAATTTGTATCGTGTTATTGCCCACAGTTGGCCCAGTAGGAGGTAGCACCTCGTACAAGGTGGGCGGTTCGTAAGAAACGGTGAAGTACTCGGAACTGTTTGATTTTGGACCAAGAGATACCACGATGGGATAATCTCTACCAATTCCTATATAAACCGTATTCTGAATTAACTTTGAATCCAGCACAAGAAATCACGAAATAGCTTTACCCGGGGGAACATTACAAGTTACAGCGGTTGAATTTTTCTGGACGACATTCGAGCAAAGATTACTCCCAATCTGGACAGTGACCAGGTCAACACCAGCAGCACCCAAGTAATCGATAGTTAAAGTAACGCTGAAACCCGCTATAGGACATACAATAATCAGTACCATTAAAGATTAAAGAGCTTAGACGGTTTAACCACATACCAGCGGGCCCTTCGACAGGTTCCACGGACCTCAAAACAGGAACGTACGACAGCGTTTTCTGTTTTGTACTGGCAGTTTCATTTCCATATTGAAGATAACTGAAGGAAATGACAAGTTCATGGGGACCTGTAAACATCAGAATTGGAATTTGGCGTCACAGATGTCTCAAATTAACTGAAGAACAAACCCCCTACGCCAGCGGGTATCTTCGCTGACAGTTTTTGTGCATTCCATGCTCTATTTGTGCATGGCTTATTGTTGAATAGAACTGAAGGAATGCTTGAAGTCGCTCCAACGGGTAATGAATTAAACTCTATTTGAATAATTTCTCCGGGAATCACGCTGTTTGGTTTGGCGGTAGCGACATTTATAATACCAATATAAGCGTAACGCAGAACAAACATTTCTCTAGCGGGTAATGTATCGATTGGCCTACTCATGTTTCCGTCAGTTGTCCCAATCAACATGATTTCGTCTCCGCTCGGGACGAATATTCGTGTTAGATTATCTTGGGTCGCGGTAGAAATTAAAAGGCGAGATTTATACACCAAATCCGAATCATATCCTGCAACAAGCACTTCCGTTCCACCGAGTCCTCCTGTTACAGTTGAATTGGTTGTGACGGCCATATAGACATTATCAGTTTGAGAAATTGACATATGGTAATTTGTTGCGTTGTAGTCAAACGCGTAGGTTATAGGTATGTATACCGATGACAAGTAATTATAGCTTGAACTATACTTCTGTATGACGAATTTGTCAAGCTGATTCAAATCTCTCTGACCGAAGAACAAACTTCCATCGATGGAACTTCTAGCGAACCCCGGTTCAAAATTGAAAGTATTGACTGCTGTATTAACCGTCTGCGTTTCCACTAAAGTTAAATACACAGCTTCGTAGACGAAAACTATTCTCGACGCCGTCCAAACACAGATGAGATTGCCTCCTCGACATTTAAATTCGATATATACGGCTTGTTCGTCTGTTCTGAATACGTGCGCAAAATGAACAAAAGTGTGTGACATTCGACCGATAAAGAATCCGCGTTGAGGAGAGGTCTCTGTAGGTTCATTGTACTGTGCAAGATAGATATCCCTATCGTCTATATAAACCGAGACTCGACTTTCGGCATTTTAAATAATGGTAGTCAAAGTGTTAAACGTAGCGCGAAAGCACCAAAAAACGACGCATCATAAACTTACGGGTTACCGTATGCAACCTGATAATAAGACACTCCCCACCATCCCCAATCGTAACCTGAGTAACGAATGACGCCGGTATAGGGAACCTGAAACTGAAATATTTCCAACCGTAAATTTCCACTCGGAGTGTACTTCCTAAAATCAATTGAAAAAGTTTTGTCATTCCAGACATCTTATAGAAACCGGAATTCGGATTCAATGAACATACGTCAAATATAAGCAATCATTATACGGATTATAATTCAATACCGCAACCTTTTGCGGTCTGGTGGTGCAATGTATGAAAGTCTTTAAATTTTTATATTTCTTTTTAATTCTGTTGTCGCACGAATATCGACAGAATAAATCATGATGTGGCACTTGGCCGCGGCATCGCCAAGTGCCACCGAAAGGACAAGTTATGATAATGTTGAGTGTAGCTTCACGAAATTACTAAAACTATTTGTCACGTCAAAAGAACAATAATATAATGAAAGTTATAAAGATAAATTAAAAATCAGCAATTTAGGTGTTACTGTTTTACGGTCTTACGAGTTTGATTCATGTACAGGTTTGTGAAACCTTCAATGACTCGCTTCTTCACAAGGGGATGAAAATACTACCGTGGAAAATCAGCAGCACGCGACGCCATCAGCACAGAAGCGCATGTTGTTTTACTTCATTGGTGTGTCTGCGCATAGTTTGAATATTGTGCTTCTATTTAGCAGAATTTGTTCGGAAAAAGTGAAGGTATTCAATCAGAAAATCAAAAATTTTGCAGAGTACATTCTGTGGATGCTGTATGTGCAATGTGGATCCCATTACAGAGAAATTTATAATGTCGTATAGAAACCTAACCTACTTCCATCTACGACTTTTTGGAGATACGCTTGATTTTGGCCACATTTAAGTTGCGGAGAATCCTGTTTTGAACGGCGTTAAGCGTCTCCTAGTGGAGCAGAGAGGGTGGCTGGTGGAGTGTGAAACTGATGGCTGGCCGTACTGACGGAATCAACTATATTGAGTTTACATTTTTGACAGAGACAAAATAAATCGTCAATGTATTTAGATACGGGGTGCATCGAGACTCTGGACACATGAAATTCCATTTAGTATGGATAATATTGGCGTGGGTGTATTTCTTTTTCAATCCAAGGTCAGCGCAGCGATTGGCGCGGGGCCAAATTTCATTGTGGACGGGACAATAGGCTAAGAGGGCGTTGCGCGGTACGGAGCACAACGAGTTACTAAATTCGGCCCAAAAATTATTGCGCTTACTTTAGAGCGAATTTTTGAAACGGAATTCTGCCATTCCCCCCTCTCTCGCTCTCTCGTCGCAGTGCTCTTATTTGTTTAGAAAAGTACTCCAAAAAGCAACCCCACAGGAAAAGTAAAGTAACGCATATGTCGCAGTCTCCGCAGGGCTCATCGGCCTCGCTCGCATCGTCGGCCGCAAATGCCATCGCTGCTCCCTCATTCTCTGCGGTAAAGTTCACCAGCATCAGATTGGGGTCTTATTCCTACGAAAACACAAACTACCCTTTCAACCTCTACGTCTCTCTCGCCCTCCCTCACTCCCCCTCCTCCTCTTCGTCAAACGCAGAAAATGTTTCGCCGTCGTCTAAGCAATTCCGCCAATCCCCTCCTGCCAAGCCGATGCTGTATTACTGTCTCAGAGACATCTCGGTCTTGTTTCTGAACGCATCCCCTACCTACTTGTCAGAGCGTCATTTCCCTCCATCGCAACTCCCAAGCTTAGATACCTTGATCAAAACCAGTTCCGACGAAGTTCTCATCAATTCAATGTGCTTGGCCGAAATGGCTAGGAAGTGGAGGCGACCTCAGCTCGAAACTCTTTGCTGGATGACGAAAGCCCAGATTCTGCAAGGAGAAGCCGAAGAGCTGTTGCAGGGAGTCACCTTATTGGAACCGTCCAAGTCATTGATGGAGCAAGAAGTAGAATTATCGATCAGTCATGTCTATAAGGCGGTCGGGAAAGACTACGAGAAAGCTGTGTCACCTACCAGCAGTAATGGTGCCGAGAAACACACATCCAATTCGTTGGATGGGCTGGAGAATGTGGTCTCCCTTCCTCCTGGTATTCACGGACCAAATGGTGCCGTCAAGAGACGACGAAGTAGTGTTGAGTCATTGCTTGCTCAAAATTCTGGGTTTGTAATCTTGTTCCGTCAATTTTCCATATTCACTGGCTTTGGCTTACCATGTCGTCTTTCACTTTAATCCAGTCAAATGGCCATGGATGGCCCGTCACCGGGATTGCCTCCAGGTCCTCTACCTACACCGAATCCACTCCATGCACCAACCCCTCTTCCTTCGCCTCACATTCCCAACATGCTATCCTTCGGTGTAGATGGCCGCAGTGCAAAGCGCAGGCGCAGCTCTGCCGGTGTGAGTTCGGAACAATACAAAGAAATCTTGAAAATTCGTGAACAGCAGCAAGCTATTATCGAGGCCAGGCAACAAGGACCCAATAAAGAACAAAGGAAGAACGATGGTCAAGCTGAATTGTCTAACAAAACCGACGGATCCAGAGCTTCTTCTGAAACTTCTAATAGCTCGAAGAAGGGTAAAACTACCCAAGACAAAAACCATCGAAACCTCACTATCACTACCTCAGCTTATCATCCACCACAAAACGTGAAGTCGGCGAAAGCAAGCGCTACGCTCCCAAAAGGCAAAGGCGGCAATCGAATCAATCCCACTGGTCCTGAAGCCAGTACCTATCGTGGTCCCAACTCTCCGCTACCTCTGGTTTCTCCTCGCCATCCTCCGAATATGGGCTACAGTACTGCACCTGCTCCCGGTTCTGTTGTCTCTGTGACCTCTGGACCTCCATCAGAGTCATCCAAAGTACCTTACACACCGTATGCTGCACCGCCTTCCTATCCTCCACTTCCAACACCGACCAGTTATCTAAGAAACGCCGACCCTCACACATCAGTTAACCAACAACAGCATCGTTCTCCGGTTGAGGCTCCTCAAGGCACCGGCTACAATCTTCCGCCAAAGTCGACAATCATGGAATCTGTTTCTCAACTTTACGAGTTGCTATCTCAGTTTCCTGCTCTCTCGGAATTGTTGAATGGTTTATCTCACTTTGATAATATTGGAACCTTGTTCAAGAGATTGGACAAGATTGAGAAATTGGATCGCGTGATGACCGAATGGGCCGGCCCCTTTAGCAGAGATGTTAAAAGTGTGCTAGTCGATATCGAAAAGCGTGTTGGCAAGTTGGAAGAAATGGTGCACGGTATGGCTAAAGAAAGGGGATATCAAGATAATGGTTTCGTTAGGAAAGTGGACGGTTTAGAAAGGGAAATGCATTCAATCCGAAGCCAGACCCAGTCGCTCAACCAAAATCTTCCATCCCCCCATTCATACTCGTCCCAGCCAAGTGGATATTACCCTTCTCCCAACCCCTCAGATTTACATCACCCGCCACCAAGCATTCTCAACCAGCGTCGTGCTTCGATGCCTTTACTCTTCCAAACTCACCCCCACATTTGGAATTCCCAGTCCCGCTCCCCCCATTCTTCCAACTTTCACCCTTCCTCTCACCCTTCGTCTATGCCTCAATCTTATCCTCATGATCAACAACCCCATTCTCCTCGCTCCCCTCTCCCTCCTATGGCTTCTCAAATTCCAGGATCGCCATCATCATATTACCATGCTCATAATCAACGTGGGAACCCGAATAACCCACCTCCCCCAGCTTCAGCTCCGGGTCCCGAAAATGGTTTGAATGCATTAGCATCCGCCGTTTCTGTCATGGAAAAAGAGCGAGAACTACAAAAAACGGGCAACCCACCCGCATTAACTAGAATGAGAGCAAGAAGTCGAAGTAACTCCTTAGGTCAGGGAAGAAGTAAATAATTTGTACGGAACATCCTTTTGTTTTTATTCTATTTGTTTTATGTACTCTTCCTTGTCATTCTTTCTTTGAACAATATGCGTAAAAAGAAAAGAAAAACCACAGAAAATGTTACATTTTGTAGGAAATTCTGTAATTCCAAGTTCTCAATGTAAATAAAAATGAAACAATTATTTAAGTGTTAATCTCATTCTGTACCTTGACCTTTGTTCCACCTTCAACGACTGATTAGTACATAAAAACATTTGTTAAGTCATTGATTTAATTGAGAGGGTACAAGTACATCGACTGATGTTTACAACTCATCAACTTGGTGAAAACTATCACAACAGTGTACTTGTAACGGCCAATTAACACAGTTCACAAAATAATTCTTGTGATTTTTCAAAGGCCGGAGATTTCAAAAACCGGATGTAGCGGCCGCAATACTTATCATCGGAATAAAAATAAACCTTAAGAAGCCACTGCTGAGAAGTCTACCTTGATTGTTTATACTTTTGTACGATGTTACCAAAAAATTGTGAGTGCGAATGCTCACCAAGATTGTACAAGCCACCTGATTGTTTTGTATTGTAACTTCAGCGCAATCGGAAAGGAAATGGGTTAATTATATTCCGGATGGTTTTGGTAAAGTCGGTCACAGTAGTCTGTAATTTCTGCTTTTTCATTTCATTCTGTTTGTCAACATATGTATGGCGGATAATCCCCACATCGTGCATCAGCAACGGTTGAAAAATTAACTTTGTTTCAACAGATTGCCAGAAATGTAGTCTAGGAGTTAGTGAATGTCTATTCTTGTCGCCACTTGAACGGATTCGATGGTTTCATTAAAGTAATTAATTTATTCGGGAGCGAATACTTAAAGTGACACAAACGCCAAAACGGGCGAACCGTGTGATCAGTTTCGGAATTACGAGAGAGAATGCTTCACAAGCGTAAATTAATGTATTTCCGTATACGTGCACAATTGGGGTGCGACCGTGACGCCGCAATATATGCGAATAATATGAGTGACGTTCGTAAAGAATAGTGATAGAATCCGCACCTATAATTCACCGAGCGGTCTTGTGAGGCGCTCCAGCCACCCTTGTGCGGTGCTGACAGCTCATTGAGTTTACGTTGTGATCGCCTCCCGTTATTGGTGTAGCAGAACTGCATGACTTTCATGAAGAGAGCAGCGCACACAAGCATAACTTAAATACCGGAGGGCATCTTTATAAAGCCCACTGATTCAGTGCAAATTTATATTGGCCGCATTTTGTCAGCTTTTTGTCTATTCTTACACAGAGCTGGTGACTCGATTCATTCATTTGCATTAGAGGCGCTGATTTCGTGACACTTCGTGTGGATAGTCCATTAAATACCGAATCATTTCATCAAAAGGAGCAGTATTCAGTTAAGAATACAAACCAGTCTCAACTTCGAACAAGAAAGCAAAATAATGCATTCGGAATACTCAAAAACTCGAAGACCTGACTCGGTCGACTCCGGTGTCCATTTTGGCTCTGTCGAATCCGAATCGGCATTCCCATTGTCCCCGGCATCATCGACATTCTCATTTTTCTCGACAGGAAGCAGGTCTTCCTCTTTAACGAAATCGTCGTCATCGCATTTCTGCTCACCGATGGAAATCACACCACCATTAGCACTGCAATATCAAAGTCAACCAACGTCACCAGTCCACCCCTCGTTTCAAGATGGCATTTTGGTCACTCCGCCAAGACGTTCGGCTTCGCTTCGATCAGAGAGGCACAACCGATACGCTGTACATATTTCAAAAGATGCTACAAGAGAAAGAATATCTGACTTGCTGTCAAAATTGGATCAACATCAAAATTACTTGAATCGCTCATCGCTGGCTGCCCCGCTCGAAGAACAATTTAAAAGTCAACTACAAATTGGTTCCCCGCCTAATTGTGACTCCAAAGCTTTGCCCCCTCTACCAAACCTTGAGCCTGATGTGAATGCCGAATTTCTCACATTCGACACCACCGGTTACCTCCAAATCGCCAAACGTACAATGGGGTTGACTTCATGGAAAAGCCGTTACTTCATCTTGTCCGATCGAATCTTGTCATACTACAAAGACGATGATATGATGGCTGATTGTTACGGCACATTCGAGCTCTCTCCAAACACCATCGTCAGGGTAACAGATGACTACAAAAACAAGAAATGGGTCATTGAAGTAAAGGATTCCGGACAATGCTGGCATTTGCAGGCTTCTAGCTCAAGGAACCTGAGTAGATGGTTGAAAGCACTCAAGGATGCCGTTCAGTACACTGTAAATATGAAGATAGCCGACGAATTCGGGCCAAGCCATCAAGAGGTTCACGCAGAGAAAGCGGAATCTGTTTATTCCACTTCAACCTATCGTTCTTACACGACTGAACAGGTTTTGACAAAGGACGGACTATATAGATACTTGTAAAAAAAACACGCGTGAGAATAATTTGGCAAACATATTTGATATCCAACAACATTTCAGAATAATGTAAATACGTATATACCATATGTGTACCATAATGAGATTGAATACAAATACGAAATAGCTGAGCACACTGTATGCAAGATTCCGTCAGGCCAAGCCGAAATTGCCATCGGTGCAAGTGGAATGACGGGGCGCCGCAGGGATAGGGAGGGAACCAGCCAGACAGCCAGCCGAGACGCCGAGGGATCTGCGAAGGATCTGCAGCGGGATTTGAAACGCGCCTCGTGAGACGCGTCACAACAGGCGCCTTCGCGTCAGTGCTTTGAATGCCCTCGTATGGCTCCATCGTTTTTCCGAGAGGACAAGGAGAACAATCCTCTTATCCATGGATTTGAAACTGATGCAATCCCCTCTCAGAGCCCCATTCAGGCCTGCTCACCAATTTATTTCTAATCCCCGTTGCATCTCAATCGCTGTCGTCGCTTTTTTGGGCAACTCTCGTCCCCCTCCCATCTCAATCTCAACCGGCCTTGACCCCTGACCCTGACTTTGTTCAAGAATATGCTCTGTTTTTAAATACGCAAAGAGCAGCAATGTCCGCACCGTCCGACGGTTATTTCCTTCCTTCAGACAATAACCATCGCTTTGGCCACTCGCCCCTCCTAACAATTTTAGTCTATGTCGGAATTGCTCTGTTCGGCCTCACCCTCATCTCTGTTGTATACATCGTACTTAACCGTAATTATACCCCTATTAAGAGCAAACAAATTGGTAGTATTGTAGTATTATGGCTGTCTGGAGTATGCTGGTTCATAGGAAGTTTAGTGGCAAACGGCGTGCTAGGATACGATGGAATCTTGAGATACTGTAAGATATGGCTCGGTAAGTATTCACCCATCGGACAATCTACTTTCTTATTTTTTAGTCAATAAACTAATCGCCTCAATTTTGCGTTCTGAAGCTTGGGTCCAAATTCATTTCGGAGTTCACTTTTTTGTGTTGACAATTTGGTATCGAATGTGGAATTTACATCGCTTGGTAGTCCAACAAAAATTGCTTTCTGGATGGTCTTATTACCTTCCCATCATTATTTTTATGTTGCCCAGCACGGTAGTGGTAATCACAATACAGCTACTCCCAGACTCAGACAGTGTACTATTTGTTCCGCACATTGAGGAATGTTACTTCACTTCAGTATTCAAATACACGGAGTTTGCTTTAGCGATTGCAGGATTTTTGATTACCTTGGTACGTTGGCTGAATGATAGACATCGGTAAATATCGTAATTCTAATGTCGCCTTTTTGTGTATCGGCTATTGTAGGTTTTCGTCGTTCTTCTTCGAAATTTGCCACTCAAACCGTTCAATGAATTTAAAGAGGTCAGACTTGTCTTCTTCACCGGCTCTTTTGTTGCCATACTACAAGGCATACTATCGAATACCAATTTCAGACTTGAGTTGTGGGGAAAATTCTTAATATGTGGAAGCGTAAGTACCAATGCATCAATCATATTCACCATTTAAGTTTGGTCTAACAGTCACTAATTTTGAACCATTTAGTCACTATTTATTGCAATCTTTGCTTACTGGGCTATTATGTTCCGACCTATCTATAATTCCATTTTCAATCGAGAGGCCTTCCTCAAGAAATTCGCTTCCGGATTAGGTTCCGCTGGTCTAGCGAACAATTATAACTACAAGATGGGCGGTGACCGTGCAAGTGTGCATACTAATAGAACTAGTAATAGTGGCAAAACAACATCGACGTTGCAATCTCCGATTAAGATAGTCTCTTCAATGGACGAGCCAGGTGATCGTGATAGCATTATATCAGCTTATACGAAACGCAATACGATGCAGTCGGAGCGAATTCCGTCTATCTACTTTACACATAACCCACTGTACGAAGCTCCGTCCACCACATCACCCTTAGTCAGTTCTGTCTTTTCATCTCGGTCCGCCGGCCATTCTCATAGCCCAGATGGATATTTTCCTCTTTTTGCTGGTGAGAATCTGCATGAATCTCAATCAAGACAGTTGCCTACTACAACGATACAAATGGAGAACTCAATTCAAGATCGTGAATCTGAACTTCGTCGTATTAGTGCCTTAATCCGTGAAACCGAGCAAGAAATTCAACGATTATCACCCACGCCTACCCTTCAACGGCCATCACAACCGTCATTTCACCATCAACCTCAACCCCACAACCACTCATCTCATACCAACACTCCCAGCATCACCCCACGACAATCATCTCTTACATCTCGTAATTCTTCATCATCCAATTTATCCTTAACTTCATCACCACAGCGACTAAACCATCCAAACAACTTGAACTCTACTTCATCTTACACATCAATTTCATCACCCCCTGTGTCTCAACGTACACGATTATCAAATTCAACGGGCACAATTTCCTCGTTATCATCTGATTTACTTTCAATGTACAAAGAGTTAGATGATATTCCTACATTTGACCAGCCCTCAAACGCACAAATTCCACCCAGAACAATCACATTAAACGGACCTGCTGCGGGAAATCGAAACCACAGTATGAAACGAAAATAAAAAATCATTAATTCGTGGATTGTAGGAATATATGTTTCTAAATATCTTGACAATCTGTCATGTGAGGTCACAAATAAGGAGGACACCGAAAATGAATTCCTTCGAGGATGTGTTGAGTGGCGCATTAGTTTCCTTTAAATAAACCTCATATAATGTAATTCTCAGTAGTGTGGTATAATCTCTAGTCCAATTTTTCTCATAACTCAATGAGTATTGGTTACCATTTTTGAATTCGACATGACAATAAATTCAGTTCTTTCCAAATTCGGATTTGTTTCTCAATTGTCCCCAGGTTTTAGAGCATTGATCTGAAAAAGCAACTCAGGAACGCAAGAATTAGGGATGAAAAAATTATCAATCATATTAACAAATATAAATTACTTCTATTGTACAGAAGACTAAACGGTCAATAAGTTCAATTGTAGTTACTGTCTTCAACTACGGCAGACCTTTTCTCTTTTATGGCCATAGACAAATCTGCCAAACTCAATCTTGTTTCAACCTTTTACATCTCCAGACCCCGTTGATGGCTAACTCTCTTCATTCTGTCAATATCAGCACCATGGTAACCTTATCGTCTGCTTCTGATGAGATTGCCCGTATTCACACAAAGCGATCATTACTTTGAACTACCACTCTTCGTTGCTCCTCCGATTGGAGCCAATTTAGAAGAGGCATTCATAAACGTATGACCTCCAACCCCAACTCCAGTGGATGCTCTTCTAGGTGTAGCGGTGGGTTTGGTCGATGAATACGAAGGAGAGTGACTAGAGTTAATCGAGGATTGAGAGTCGGATCTGAATCCTTTTTGGGAGGATGAAGGTACTTGTGATGTCGAATTTTGGGAGGTAATGGTGGCGGTGTAGTGTGGGGAGGATGATGTTGTTGTGATGTAGACGATCTCAGGGTTGGTAGGGAGCTAGATTTATCACAAATAACGTACGAAAAAGGGGCTCAGTAAATTTTATTGCTTATGATGTATAAAATTTAGAGACACTACCTGTGAATCTGGATCAACTTTTGATCCGCGCATCGTTGAGGATGGCACCGAAGACTGTCGTGATGTTCGTATAGTACTGAAAGAAGCGGACGCTGATGACCTTCGCTTTTGTATGGCTCCACCCGAAAACGGTGATGACGACAGGGGGTAAAGAGGGTTGCCCGTCGTGACTGGCTTTAGCGGTGTAGAAGAAGAATTGGTTGAATTGGAAGAGTACAATGGCCCCGAACCAGTTTTACCAGTAGATGATATCTGTACACTATTTGCTCCTGATCCGGATGAAATCGATGTCTTTTCTCTTTCTGTTGTCCTTTTTACTGCTCCTAGTTTCTTCGAACTAGTCACATTCACCGCTCGTTTACCTCTCAGATCCTTCTCCATGCCGACCCGTTTACTGAAATCAACAGATCTAGCCGTCAGAGATACTGAATCGTCGATCTCTGGCTCAATATTCCGTGTTTCTTCCATCTCTTTTTCTTTATCAATATTGGCTAGGGTATCAATTAGAAAATCTCCGCTTGGTTCTTTTAACAATTTCTGCATTTGAGATTCATACTGTCGCAAGTTTTCTTTGATGTCACGATTCTTGTCGGTATGTAGCCGCTTTATCATAGCTTCAAAGCGACGGACTAAGTCATCGTCAGCTGGTAATTTGATTGTTCTCCGAACGTCTACCAGCATGGAACTTAAACGGATTCGGACATTCACAACAGGATCTTGACCAAGAAGTAAAAACTCGTGAAAAAAGTACTGCTTAAAAAATTTGTTGGAAAATAGTTCAATAACGTTTTTACATATGTTGAGAAAAATCATTCGGGTTTTATAACTGGAAGCGTGACAAATGTCTAAATAAAGAAGATGTTAGGCAACATCCCAAACTCAACAGTACGAGTAGTATCCACTCTGTTAAACCCACCTTGTGCCAAAGATTTACAAACACGATCTCGTTGTTCTAGTTTTTTCAACTTTTTCAGGAACAAAAGTAATATTTTTGTCGCTGTTTCTCTTATCGGAACCACAACATTCTACGGAATCAAGATTTGAGAAAACATCGTTAGGCAATTGTTTCATCGGAGAATAAACCTCTAGAAGAAAGTCATAACACGTACATCCATCAGCAATTTAGTCAATAACGGAATTAACTGATTATATATACTGTCGGAATCAAAATACTCTGAAAAATTCGAAAACTGCAGCAACAGTTTATGATGAGCTCTCCACGATGAATTCGATGCTAATATCCTTTCTTTTCGCAGTATCAGGAATAATATATCATCTAATTCCGTTGTCTAAATATAGTTTTACGCAAATACGTTGATATTTAGGATTCAATAACTCGCAAACACAACACTATTTAAATTACCTTTTTTGCGCTATCATCATTCATAAAGTTTACCAATGTATCGTTCAAGTGATCCGACAGTACACTGAACACCTCGAGATTATCATCTTGGAAGAACTGCCAAAATACTGGTTTGAGTAACTTATACGAATTGGAAGCCAACATCCTCGCGACTTCATGGAACCCGCTAGCAATCTTTTGACGAACTATAGGAGCGGAATCTTTACTCAGATCTTGAAATATCGTGGAAAGGGTAGTGGTTTCGAAGGAGGATGGAGTGAAAGCTTGCAAGACAGCCTAAACAACGGGTCAAGGAAGGAAAACGAAACAGAAGGATAAGCAAGAACGTACCGGAAAATTGTAAGCGCAGAATTCTCTAAGTTGCTCTTCCTCTGAAACTGACATCCACTGATAAAATTCTATGAAAAACTCGATGTCCTCGTCTTCCATCACATCTAATTGGAGTTAAGTTAACATCATATGAATAATGTCATTATTACTGTTCTACGCTGAGGGATTGAAGAACAACTGTCACAATACCGTTACAATTCACAAGAAACTGTCCGAAAGTTTTTGCCACTGTCGCTACCGTAGACGTTGATTTTTCCGTGCACAGTCTTGTCCACAAAGGAATTATGGTCTTTCGCTTCGTCTCTGTATTCATAACGTTGAATGAGATTATAACATGCAATCTGTAAAATTGGTTAAGTTGCGGAAGATTTCGTACCAGCATCCAGCCTATCTAACAGATTGACGAGATTAATCAGTGCCGCCTGTCGAACTGTATCTTCTTCATCGGCCGTCAATTCGAGGTACTCGCATACAAAATGTTCCTTGATCAATTGCGGACTATTAAATATATGTACGAACTTTCATGAGACAAGGGCTCAAAGCTAAAGCACCAAAATAAATAGAGATTAAAAACATTACCCAATTCTCTTGGCAATAAGATTCAACTGCTCGCACATACAAGCCCTAACTTCGTAATCTGTATCTTGACACAAACTTAGAGCTTTCCTTAAATAAATTTTCTGTATGGTCTCTTCGTCTAATCGTTTACTCGAGGCGCCTAAAATTCGGCAACACCACAACCTGTTCTTAGAAGGTTGGGCTAGTCCACCTTCTATCAATGCTTCGGGGATAATTTCTTTGCGAATGAGATCCACTGATATCCCGTTCTCAATAAGGGTGATGTAAAGATCGCAGAAGGTTTCTCGGATTGCTAAGTTTCGACGAAGTGCAAACGGTTGATGAAAATTGGAGTTTGTACGACCACGAGTTAGAAGTTTCACCTGGTATTCCACATCAACAACATAGAAGCCGTTATCGGCTCGAAAAAAGAGAAACCCACAAACCTTCAGAATCATTATCTAGCAACTTCTTTATCTGCGCTATCATACAATTTAAAGCACTCTCTGCACAATATTTTCTCGATTTGATTAAATCCATCAAACCCTTGCCGGCATTCACTTTCACATCTTCGGCTGTAGACTGAAGAGGCAGGATATCCTATTATTGATATGAATGATTGTGAAGCAAATACATAGGATCAGAAATGAATGAACTAGGATGAAAGTTAATAAGGAAACGAATTGTCGTGTTACCAATAGCTCTGGTACAATCTTATCTGATGTTTGCTTTGGGTATTCTGCATGAAGTTTACCAAGATTCGAAATGATGCTCAATTTTTGAACGTTTGCGCCGTTTCTGATTATATTTGTATCATCCCGTTTCATCGGGAATATGAATTAACAAAATCGCGGTTTTCGGTGGGTTGGGTGGATTATAAAAAGTTGCATAGGATGTCAGATCAAGTTAATTGCACCAGAAATTATATGCAATTTAAGTGCAGAGAGAATGATTATTGATACCTTAACAGGAATATAGCTCTTGCAATATCATCTAAACTTTCGTCAACGGAGTATCGTTCAATTTCTTCTCGTGTCTACATCCAGGAAGAGCCATACATAAATCATCAATAATGTAATTGTAAGAAGTCTCTTCTAATGACTAATATAACCGCAAAGTGTTTAAAATAATACAAACTTTGTTCAATCGATTGGATATCTTCAATTCATGTAACCCTTTCACGTCGTCACCAAGTATTTCTGGTGGTATTTCAAGAGCTTTTTCCCAATCATCAAGGTTAAATGAATCGCTCATACTACTCCGTCGTGCTGTATTTGTATGAAAAATTAAGCGTATAAATAGATTCACTGATGTTGGAAGGATCGGAAGAGGTTCACGTTCGGAGCCCAGACTGAGGATGATCGGGAAACAAAGGATGATTGTCAGACGGCTGTGCGGATAAGTTTTGCGGTCTTTACCAAAGTAAAGACAACCCAACTATTCTTAGAAAGTGCTGAATGGGTGGAATGATGTTTATAGCTGTATAGTATCTACTCTAGGACGACGGAACACCAAATGATGATGTTGGTTCTGGGGATGCCAAACAGCGAATCGAATGATATCAACCCAAAAAATTTTCGAACTATTCTTTGTTCGTTCTAGTTCGGGTTGTCCAATATTACTGATATACTGATGTAGTTCAATCAAAGTGCAAATATTATTGTGAAAATGGAAAATCTCACTCTATAAACGGCACGAGCTAAGGGGCAGAATGGAAATACTGGCTATGTAAAGAGGGAACGTCGTCGCTCCGTTGAGATAGGTGGATCTCTCAGGCAGACATGAAATGATCTTGAAGCAGCGCCATATATCACATAACTAATACGGCGTGAAAATAATTGGAGCGATCAAACAGTTTGTCTGCCTTAATCCATTTACTGCGTCAATTTGGCTACAAAACCTTTCAAAAATTTCTCGTCCCTCAAACCGACAAATTTGTCCACTTCTTTTCCTTCCTTGAACGCTGAAACTGTAGGAAGGGCAGCAACCTACCCAAAATTCAAACAATGTCTTGAGTTTTCGATTCGGTAGGTAAGGAAGAGACGTTAATCATGTTTACCTGATATTTAGCTGCGACCTCGTTGGCTTCGTCCACATCAATCTTTACTAGCTTTACTTTTCCGTTTTCTGCTTCAATGACTTTTTGGATTATAGGCGCAAGCATCTTGCACGGACCGCACCAACTTATTATTGCGGAAGAAACCCAATAGAGTCATTGTAAATTGTTACGATAACAATTTGAAAACATGGTGACCACAAAGTTAGAACACAGAACATTTGAAAATGGAGAATCCCATACTTGTGATCAAAATACAACGTACTTTGCATAAAAATCAACAATCACTGGAACTTTTGTTTCCTTTAGGATCTTTTCGAAATTCTCTTCAGTCGCTTCGACGACATTCTTTGAGTACACCGATCCGGATAAATGAAAGGATCGGGAAGCGACAGCGGTAGCTAGCCATTCGAATAATAAGTACAGAGAGAAGATGCAGAGTTTCCAATCAACAGATCAACAATGGACATCCAACAGTGTTACAAAAGTAATTGGGTGGTTAATGATTAGCAATAAGAGTTTTAGGTTAAGAGAGTTGTTTCGGGCCAACCTGAGCGAGGGGAGTTGAGAGCGAGACGAGCGACAAAGGACGGACGGAGAATGGAGCAGGACATTCTGGTATCTAAGGAGTGTTATAAAGGTATCTTTGTATGGTGATACTAATGGCGGTGTAGTTTGCGGACAATGGATATGGTATGGCATTCCCTCGCATTAGTTGTCACGTGTCTGCAAGTGGAGGACACGTGACTAGCTCTGTACGCGACACGACCGCATTGTGTCCTCAAACAGCAATCTCCGTTCCTCCCATTCATCACCATTCATGGCCATTCTTATCCTCCAGAAACATGCAAGTGGGCCCAAACTAGTTTAAATGCTGCATTGTCGTCCCGCCCTGATCCCTGATCTCCCCCTGCTCTCATGTGTGCTAATTCTCGCTAAATTGCCCGGTAACCCCACCATTCCGGACCACTATAAAGGTCTCCCTCGTCCTCTCGCCTAAAGTCTTTATTCTCCTTCCTCCGGTTAAATTAAAAATGATGTTACATGTAAAGTTTGCCCTTCTGTTACTCTCCTCCGCCCTTTTGCCTCTTGTGTCCCCAGAATGCACACATCCAATCTACTGCGACGGCCCAATCCTCCATGCAATTCAAACCTCCCGCGTCTTCAAAGACTCCAAAACGTTCGTCGACCTGCCCACGAAAGCCTCCATTGCTGAAATTCGCTCGGCCTTTGATTCTCTTCCCTCACCCCCATCGAAGGATGACATTACAGAATTCATCAACACTTACTTTCATCCCCCTGGCGCAGAAATGAAACCAGTTGCACCGAGAGACTGGGTACCTTCTCCTTCACAATTCCTGGAGAATGTAAAGGATGACAAGTTAAAACTATTCGGATCCGCAGTCCACTTCAAATGGAAGGATTTAACTCGAAAGTTTGATACAAGCCAGTTATGCGAAACTTGCGAAGTATCGAGCATTGTTGTAAAAAAGCCCTTCATCGTCCCTGGAGGTTCGTTAGCTTACTTTCTACCTTACAAGAGTTGACATAAAGACTAGTCTAACTCAAATTTACTTCAGGACGGTTTCGGGAAGGCTATTACTGGGACAGTTACTGGATACTGAAAGGGTTGTTTGCTTCAAAGATGTACGAAACAGCTAAAGATATGCTGGAAAACTTTTTCGAAGTCATTGAGAAGCATGGATTTTACCCCAATGGTCAAAGGTACGGAAAATCAATCTCAAACTTGTATTTTTTTGAACCTACTTTCTCATATGGTACCGATAGAATTTACTATCTCAACCGATCGCAGCCACCATTATTGGCTCTTATGGTTAAAGATTACCTCACGTACACCCAAGACATCAGCATCATCCCAAGGGCTTTGAATGCATTGATCAAAGAACACACTTGGTGGCAAACGAATCGACAGATAAAAATCACGGCTCCCTCATCTACAGACTACGTCCATCTCAACATTTACAATGTGATCACTTCCCGACCGCGTCCAGAGTCTTACATCGAAGATATCGAAACTGCATCTCATTTTAGCGATGAAGGTGATAAAGCCAAATTGTATTCTCACCTTGCATCAGGTGCTGAATCGGGATGGGATTTCAGTTCTAGATGGTTTAATCTGACACACTTTGAATCACCCACCAACCCACCCAAGCTTGAATCAACTGTCACAAGCAACGTCGTACCGGTCGATTTGAATTCGTTCATGTACGCATGCGAAACAGTAATTGCCGAAATTTTGCAACACGAGACTGTAAAGAATCCGTTGAAGGCGCAATATTATCAACGCTTGGCAACAGAGAGAGGGAAGGCAATTCATTCGTTGCTGTGGGATGAAGAAGAAAAGCTGTGGTTTGATTATGATTTAAGAGAGAAAAAGGTTCGAAAAGAGATGGGAGTCTATCCCAGGTAAGTTTCTCCTTCGTCACCTATAACACACACTCTACAAGATGTAGCTAACTATATACCCCCATTGCTGGTGATCCACCCACTACTCGCAGTTCATATACCCCGCTTTGGTCATCAGCTACAACACTGCTTTCAGAATCTGATATCGAGTCCGTGTTTACTAGATTACAGTCCGAAATTGAATCGGCAGTCCATCCAGGCGGTGTTCCTACGTCTGGGGTGCAAAGTGGCCAACAATGGGACCATGATAATGTGTATGTGCATTTTTCTATTCTACTTTTATTATTGTGATATCTTGGTCTCTGATTTTGATCGTTCGCTTTCTCCCTTCCAATGATACCTAATAGATGGCCTCCTTTGCAACACATTCTATCCACTTTCCTCCACCCCTCATCCCCTCCTATATCACCGTTTAAATTCGCCACCCTTTCCACTGGATCACTCTCTATTCCTTCTCACATCATGAAGCGTAATCTCGATACCTCCCTCACCCTGATGCAAAAATACATCACCACAACTTACTGCGGGTGGTACCTATCCGGCGGCAACAAAATCATCGAAACTGGAAATCCTGGATTGAATTTTGGAGAGCGCGATACAAAGGGAGAAGAAAAAGGTCCGAATGGGAATAAAAACGGCTGGTTATTTGAAAAATATGATGCGAAGAAAGTCGGAAAGTATGGCGGGGGCGGGGAATACATTGTTCAAGAAGGATTCGGGTAAATATAATTTATTATTTTAAACGTTTTCGGTCTACATGATGTATTAACCTAAAATTGTTTCTTTACCCATTCTTCCATGTTATTAATCTCGAAATTATATCTTTTTCCAACCTGAAGCTGGACTAACGGTGTCATTCTCGATTTTCTCGAGAATCATGGCCACAAGTTAACTGTTCCAAAAGAATGTCCTCGAGATGTAGAAAATCGAGTAGAGTTTAGACTTTAGATTCTAGATTCTAGATCTAATTATCCTTGATTATTAATATTGCGTTGTTAGGTTGCTGTTTAGTTGTTGGCTTGAAGGATTGCCAGGCAAACGGGAATTCAAAAATATTCTGCATTATTTTCAATACTACGTTAAATAGTAGACTCTAGGAGTAAACCCAATAAGAGAAGAGAACGAAAATGTGATTATTTATAATTAAAAAAATTCCAACATCGATATCATTTGACTCCCCATAAAGTTGGCCATCTATTCTAAACCTAAATCGCGAATACTCCCTTCACGCTCGCAATTTCTTTGTCCGAGCTGCTCTACCATCCAGAAAAAACCCAAGATACCCAACCGAACCGATGCCGTTCTCGAAAGCTTCTAAATTTTTTACTTCTATCACAATATTCTTTATACTTTATTCATCGTTACTATACGATGTTATCCCGCTTCCTCCATCTTTTGATATCTTCAAGGAAGACGTATTACCAGTGGTAACTTTCCACTTTCATGTTTCAAATCATTTGTATTTCAATTGCAATTTACCGTCAGAAACTTTATACATAAAATTAAACTAAAATATTTAATCGTACTCACCGCTAACATAATCACAACCTTTTTCCACTCTCCTGTAACCAAAAATCTGTTCGAATGCGTGTTGTTTATCGTTCACTTTATCGGTTAAATACTGAATACTATCGTACTATAACCCCAAAAATGCAGTTACCATTCTGGATTCTTGTAACCTTCGGTGCTTACTCCTTGGGTAACATTGGTTACAGTTTGTTTACATTCAGAGATTGTAAAGGAGCGTATATAGAGTTAATGGAGGTTTGTTTTGTTGCTTGTTTTGATTTGGTGTCTGGTTTGGTGAGAGTAATCGGACAATGTTTTGTTACTGCGATAATTGTTAATCATGATGATTTTTTTTTCTAATCTTGTTTGGCGTTGTATGGAATGGTGGTGTGGATTAGGAAATTCAAATGGCAAAAGATGATCTTAGGAG
The DNA here is from genome assembly GCA_025602915.1 of Paraphysoderma sedebokerense. NCBI lineage: Eukaryota > Fungi > Blastocladiomycota > Physodermatomycetes > Physodermatales > Physodermataceae > Paraphysoderma > Paraphysoderma sedebokerense. The sequence goes on along the minus strand of JAHLJZ010000041.1, from coordinate 113,741 downwards.
GTACAAGATTTTCGTAGATTGAACTCCCAATAAATAGTGCAAGAGATTAGTTGGGATTATAGGGTACCAACAATCAGTCTGGTTGGAGAAAAGAGAAGCATATTCAAAGAAACCGTGGATCTACTTTGTACTTTGAGCGTTTAGTCTACAGATTTGATTGATTCCAGTCATTGTAGAGAACCGAGAGCTACATTCTATTGTACATACTACTTTTTCAATTTCTAATATCTACGTTGATATGTGGGGTATTAGTCCAAAACTGTGGGCTTAAAATTAAGCATTAATAAATATCAGATAGGGCAGAAATAACAAGAAAATCGGAAACATTCAAAAAGCAACTACAGCTGTTACACTTTTCCACAACTTTTTGTAAAGTCACACCACATACTTTCTCTTCCTGCTCCGCCATCACCCAACACGATATCTCCAAACCTCAAATGGTTAGCAATTCCTTGCAATAAACTAAACCCTAATGACGTACGATAATTGTAACATTCGTTGTCTTCGCCAGATGACGGGGATGGGGAGTCACATTTGAAAATATGAGGGGAGTGGGTAGAAGGTGAGAGATAGTAAATAGGGTAATGTCTAAACGAAAGAAAATGGAATGGTAACATCGGCACTAATATCAGGTAAAAGAGAGCAGAACAGGCGTCAATAACCCCTATCATCGACAACCAAAGCAGGTACGCAACTAAAAGAGCTGAACTTACCAATATCATTCCCTGTCAGTACACTCCAAATCTGTATTCCACTTGATTTTAATACTTCAACGAATCTTGCGTCTCCGCTTCTAGGACTTCCAAATGTGAATAATCTGACATCCCATTCATTCATATCAATACCTAATTCTTTTTTAATGGAATGCAAAAAGTACTGTGACATCATTGTAACGACAGCTCCTCCAGCAGAGTGTCCTACGAATGTTAGCTTTAGTTTTGTCGTGTGATCGCGAAGAGATCGGGTTATACGCGAAGACTGGATAGTCTGTAATTCCAAATTCGACAGTGCAATAGATTCGGACGCAGCATACTCTTTTACGATATCGGTTGGAGTGTCAGATGATTCAAATGAAGACTTGACCAAAGTGGAAGAACCATATTGTGACAAATGTTTCAGTATCCAAGAACGGATGATATGTCTTTTTGAAAGATAAAGTCCGTGGAATCCTCTATGAACCTTAGGTTTTGTCGCAAAATTGTCAGTCTGCTGGGTTAGCATCTCATTACTACTTTCTCCAAAATCGAAATCAACGGGCAAGAAGTTCAGTGTTCTTAATTTATCCTTTCGGGTACTGGTTCCGCGAACAGAAAGAATATATCCATGTGCGGGATGCCACGCAAAATACAGCGATGTGTCGTCATCGTTGTGTGTTTCAAGGAGGACCGTGTTAGGAGTGGATATGGTATGGATACCACCTGCACAAGTCCAGTTTGTTTGTAGGCTAATTACAAAGTAGACAGGAAACTTTAAACGTTAGAGATCCATGTTCCTCGCAGCCAGACAGAAACGAGATGAGCAAAATGCAAGACGCATTCCATCAAATAGAACAACACAAACCGACAATAGACAGCCCCAGCATAATGTGCCATTATCTTGAACATTTCATGTTGCTGCTCATCAATGAATGTTCTATTAAGCGTCATCTTTGCATCTTCCTCCGTAATGAAATGTACCGGTTTGTTTGACGTTGAACCTGAAACCGAAGAGTGAGCTACATAACGATTGATTGCTGTATGAGTCAAAAGTTTCAATTAACTCACCTTCATTATCAATCATCAACCAATATTACATTACAAATGAACCGAAACTATCAGTTTTGGAATAAAATAAAGAGGAATCGCGAAGAGGAATGCAGCTTACCCCACACAAAAGCCAAAACATGCGCAACCAAGCATAACGGTAATAGCAATAAATACTTTCTATTACAATACCGCCATTCCTTCAAATTATCTTCCTTAATATTATCTTTTTTTCCTGAGGAACGACTCGTCCTATGAGAAATTAACAATTCGAACAACCGGTTTAACAAATGAAGAGTCATTTGGTATATCAGTTTTGTTCGTTCAGTCGTGGAATTAATTTCTTTAAGCGGTAGATGAGAATGTAACTGCGAAACATTCATCGTCGCTCAATCGAGTGAAACCTTTCTGTTAATACCTACACATGAATGTGGTTGAACTGAAAAAAAAATGTAAAATTCACGAGATGCTCAATGCGAAGACGCGAATGGCTGGAATGATCGGGCCACGGTATTATTATTTTGGCACATTCGAGCATATTGTAGAGAAAAGTTGTCGTGGAAAATGCAAATGAAGAAAGCAGTAATATTGTCGGCACATGAGATGGACTACTTCGGTTATATTTCGTGTTCATCTCTGGAACAGATCATTGATTCAATTAATATGTGCAGTACCTTGGCTACTTACTTAAAATATACACATTATGCTGAGAGTTCTCAGTGTATTTTAATATGGATAAAATGTTATATCATACAGGCAGCTTATATTATATTTTAAAAAGAAAAAGTCTAGAGGTAATTTTCCAGTCGGAGCTGCTTTGTCGCGAAAAAGGTGTGTTGATTCACAACATTCTCTCCGGCATCCGACTAATACCCGGACGATCCGTGGTTAATTGATTCACAGTTCCATTTCTCTTCACAGTTCTAAAAGACTTCACTCTCTCCCTAACTTTGCTTTGAAGCTCATAAACAGAAGCACATATTACCGCAAAAATGAATGCGAAAATCAAAAAAAGCATCACGATAATTAAACCGGTTTGACTTGAACTTTTGAAATTATCGATGTGGAAAGGAAGTCCTAAACCGAGAACCAATACGCTACATACTGTTGAACCAATTTCCAAGATATTAAGAATGGTATAATTGTATGGCTTATATTTGAGGTACAGAATCAATGAAATGAGAAGGACCGTCTGAGTGAGAACTACTTGAAGGCCAGTGTGCCTATCATTGCAAAATAAAAGTCAGCGAAAAATGAAGTATCTTTTGCTGATAGATATTTCATCATTACCTTGTGAAGAACATACTAATGATAATCAAAGATAATTTCTGAAACAACTGCACGACAACGAACGCTTGTCGCTCGTCCTTGTAAATGCGATCATAATCCATAACTTTGGAGACAATGCCTTTAGCATTTCTCCAAGCAGGACCATCGTATTTTGTCTGATATAACAAAAATAGCATGATGGAAAAGTATAAAGGAATTCCGATAACGTAGACCGTAATCCCCGCAATAGCGAAGGGAACTTCTTTGTACCAATCGTCAGAATAGCATTTAACCGAGTTGTCTGCGTCAAGGTAGTAAAACCCGTCATTTTCAAGTGTGCAATCAAATAACCTAAAGAATTCAGTGAACAAGTTAATTTCTGATTCATGAAAATTTCGACTATGACGTTACTTGCCCCAGAGCCTTTGTTGTAACCGTCGCGAAAACGATCGAAAGCAGCGAGTTAAACACCCTAACAGCGACCAAGAATGGACTGGTTTTCTTTGATTCGTCGTCTCTTCGAACAACAAGTTGTTTAGTGGACAGCCCAAATAGCTCTCTCAAAGCCTTGTACAAAACTCCAACGAATCGAAAAACGAATAGGTCGACTGCTAGGACAATCGGAATTGCCAATGTTAACTTCATTTTCATGCCATAGTTTAAATTGGTTTCCCACAGGCATTCTGGACTTGTCAATTCTATGTTAAAGTTGATGAACGAAATCGCATTTAAAATGATGTGAAGTTCCGGTGGCCTATACAATGGACAATGAGTTAGAGTCGGTGTTAAGCAGCATATCCGAGAAAGATTCGAAACTTACCAGTTCAATCGTAATTCACGCAAAATAAGGACGTATTGAATAAAGTTTATCAAAATATTCGCAAGACCGTAACTGCATAATATGGTGAGTATATCATTTCTAAAATTTTCATTTCAGCATTGCATACTTTGGACCCTTCCCAACAATCCTCAAAAAGCCAAACATCATCAAAGTTCCAATGAGTAAGCAAATCGCAATCAGCACTATCTGACTAGTACGGTCGTCTTGGCAAAGTTTGCATTCATTATTCAGGCGATAATATCTCTTCGCGCAAGATCCGCATCCTTTCAAGAGAAACGGTAAAACTTTAATAATTGATTTTTGGGACGTTAAAGGTCAATGTACTCACGATCACCCGCGTACCCAGTCGCGCAGCGATTCTCACCACCGGGACATGCTTCAACTGGAAAGCATTGCAGAAATGTGGAATTATTACTTTGCCAGTAACCATAGCGAGGTTTTGGTGGGCTACTTCCGTCTTGACTATTAGTGAATCATGAATGGAGAGTCAGTTTCTAAAGTTGATGAGTACAGAGCAATAAAGTTACTACCTGCAGTCAGCACCTATTTATCCCGAAAATGACAAAATTTAGGCGCGGTTAATTGATATATCTTACAAATACTGAAAGAAATATTTAGTTCACTCACCGTCTAAACACGGCGCACAAATAGGACCTGTCCCGTTTCCATATATATTATTATACTTGGCTGTCAGATACAAAAGAAACATCAGCCGACTCGCTCTCTTCGTCATAAAATTGTGTGTCACTCTCACCTGGCGGACAACTGAATCGAAAGAAAAAGGTACAAAAGTTGGAAACTCCACCGCTCTTGTCCGTTGCGAAGACTGTAAAGTTGCCATAAGGGTATGCTCCTCCGGTATCGTTAGGATGGAATGTAAGATTGGTCGTCGTGAAGATACTGCCAGAGGTCAGTGGGACGCTAGCATTAAGGTAACCTCTTTCTGGAGCCGCAAGTAAATGATACTCCAAATCCACATCATCGACATCGGCCGTTATTAGCTGAATAGGATGAAAAGGAGTAGTTCCGATCAACACATCCGAAGGCAGAAAAACATTGCCGGAGCAAGTTATGACTGGACGATCGTTCACCGCCAGGACCTGGAATTCGATACGCTGTGTAAATGACAATTTGCCATCACTGTACGTGACATTGAACCATTGATTAGAGTCTACTGATTCCGAATAAAAATTTGCGGCAGGCACAAAGTATATTTGATACGGCGGTCCTGGTATTTCGCTCCCTTCCCCAACCGTTTGCGAGGATCGAGCACCGGTAGACTTATCAACGCGAAATAGAGTTCCATTGATATGAATGTTGGTGATCTTGACGCTCAAGACGTCTGACACATCGACATCGGTGATATCCATTGGTATGATTAAATCAGTGTCCTCGTACACGGTTAGATTTTCGACCAAAGTCGAGTTGAAAATTGGTGGATCTGATTACACATTGCTCTGTTAGATAGATGCTTCAAAGAATTCGTAAAAACACAAAACAGACGCACCATTCACAGGGTTGACAACTAACATTACGGTTGCATTGATGATTGAATCTAAACCCCCATCATTTGCTTTATACGTAAATGATGAATATGGATTACCAAATTCATTAGTAATTGGACTGAACATCAGAGTCAAATTGCTCTCTTCCAATACGTGTGGAATTGCTTGAATTAAATCAAAAGTTTGAGTAGTACTATTTTTAAAGTATAGATCTCCTTTACTAGGGAGTGATAAGATTGTTAACTGAATGCCGGCGTTCGAATCTGGAGTGTCCGGATCGAAAACTTGAAGGAAAAATGAGGTATTGGTGTCCTCATCTAGCGAAATGACAATATTCTGAATCTTTGGAGGATCGTCTAATGGTAACAGGGTTATGCTAGCTGTCTGGACCGCCGATTCTGCATTTTGACTGTCTTTCGCCATAAACAAGAACGAGTCCAACCCGTTGAAATCTGAGTTCGGAATGTACATGACTTTATTTTGAGAATTCGTTATCGAAACACGACCGAGTGTTGTATTTATTATAGCCCCTTTCGCGTTTGTTGAAGTGACCTGATATAATGAGCCATTGGTGGACATAGACACCACAAACAATTGAACGGTATCACCAATGTCAGGATCAGAAGCTATTAAATCAATCATTATGAATTGATCTTCGTAGATAGTAACATTATAAGGGAGGGCAACCGGTTTCGTATTGGGTATAAAGGTGAAGAACTGAGCTGTGGAAGACGGAATGTTACTTTGGTTTGCCACAACAACGGAAATGTTGAATGTTGACAGAAGTGGTATGCTGGTCGTACTGAAATTACTGTAGCGGACAAGTTAATGGATTTTCAGATGAAAATAATGTTTAGCTAAGGAAGTTACCATCGCAATCTTTCCTGTGACAACCAAATTAGAGAGGGACAAGTATAACTTGTAGCGTTGCTGACGTCGATAAAAGCTACTGAACGAATGTCTGATACATTTCCAAAATTTGCTCCGTCAATAAAGAGCGTCTAAAAGCGCAGAACGTGAGAATGGCACATAAGCTAGTTTATATTCAATAACTGAGTTACCGGGTTAGCCGACACCAGGAACGGTGGAAGGATAGAAGTTATCTCAGGTCGGTTGTAAGAGTATTGCGGAATGGTCGTGCTATTTTGGCGTGCAACAACAACATTCACGCTGTGATTTGCGCCACTGCCTGACGCTACGACACAAGTCACGTAGCTGTCGTTGTGGAGCAATACAGAACCGCAGGGTTGACTTCCAATTTTAACAGAAACATTATGTCGACTTAAATCACATGGGGGAGTTTGGCAAAATCCGAAATTTTTGCCTCTATTACGTCGTCAAGTGCAGAAATATGATCAGTCATTGTGGAATTCCGTGGGTAGAATAAAACTCACATTATTTCAATTGTGTTTCCACCGTTGGTGGTACCATTCGCCGGGATAATTTCAGTCACAGTCGGAGGTTCAAAAGATACAAAGAATGATTCGGTGCTATTCGATTTTGGACCCGACGAAACCGTGACTGCATGGTTCCGTCCAATACCTTTAGATTTACCCGCATTGATTAGTGAAAGGATTGTATGAAAAGAGGGTAACGATAGATATTTCACCTGGGGGAACAGAGCAGCTCACTGTACTAGTATTCAATTGGACGACATTCAAGCAGCGTGTCTTCCCAATCGTTACTTCTACTGGATCCAACCCTGCGGTTCCCAGGTAGTCCACATGAATTACAACGTCAAATCCGACTATGAGGAGAAATTTTAGCACTCGTCGTATAATCAATCGTAAAAACCGCAATTACCAGCAGGCCCTTCTGTCGGTTGCACATCTCGGATGACCGGCACGTAGGACAATGGAAAAACAGCGCTAGAAGAGTCGTTGCTGTAAGATAAATATTGAAAATAAACCACTAAATCATAAGGTCCTTTCAAACGGTGGTCAATAAATTATAATCACCGGGTTAAAGCGTGCAAAGAAACATGAAATATTACCTCCCACACCAGGAGGAATGGTGGCCAGCAGCTTCTGTCCGCTCCATGAAATCGCTGAGCAAGATTGTTCATTGAAGGTTACCAACGGGGTTGCCGAGAACGCTTCAACGGGTAACGATACAAAGTAAATTTCTATGATATCTCCCCAGATAACGCCATTGGGCTTAGATGATGTGATGTTGTTGATTCCCAAGTAGCCGAAGTAGGAGATAAACAATTCTCTCGACGGGAGGGATTGTAAAGGATCGGATACGTTTCCATCGGTGCTTCCAATTATAATGAGATCTGCCTCATTCTGAACCAATATATTAGACAGATTATCCTGTTTTGCAGTAGAAAAAAGAAGTCTGGAGTTCAAGTTTAAATCGCTGTCAAAGCCGGATATGATGATATCGGTGTCTCCGAGTCCGACAGACGAATTTGTCGTCGTTCCAACAACGACCATTCCAGAGGAAGTGCTTTCCATGTCGTAATTAGTACCATTATATGGAAATTCGAAAACATATGGCAAGTCCAGCGAGGCTACTTTTGAGTAAGTTGTGTTGAACTTGCTGATTGAAAACGTATTGAAATTATTTGGCTTTCGACTGCCGTAAAGTCGAACATCATTGGAAAGTTTCACTACTTTGGGATCGAAACTAATAACATTGAGTGGCGCCGGAGTGGAGTACGACTGAATGAAAGTAAAGTTGAGCATGGTGTATTCATACGTGGTTTGCGACTTCGTTGAAACGCAGACAACATATGCATTATGACAACTGAAATCAATGGTCAAGGCTGTCTCATCAGTTCGAAAGACATATGCGATATTGAAAAGATTGTACGTCATACGAGCGATGAAGAAACCCATCTGCGGCATACTTTCTGTGGGTTCGTTATAGATGGTGGCAAAAAGACTCGTCTCATCGAAATGGAAAGTGACTCGACTATGCACAGTCAGCTAAATATATAAAGAAAATCCATGAATTATTATAAACTTACGGATTAGCATAGTTTGTTTGAAAATAATTAATCGCAAGGTCCCTATAGTCATAGTCGAAGAATGTTATATTCGCGACGTCCTCGGCCCGAAAACGGTAAAGTTTGAGGCGGATGCGGTCCAGCAGGACGTATTTTCTAAGGAGCTGGTTCAGAATGCATACATTATAAATCCAAGAGAGGTTAAAAGAACGTACGCCAAATACAAATATCCGTTATAAGGGTTGTACGAGAGTGCGGAAGCGGTAACATTTCTGAGCAGCAGACCGCGTATTCAACGTGGTTAGTTCTCTTCGACTACACTCCGAAAACTTATGAAGCACACTGACCTCGATGCAGACCAATCTAAGCAGCACACATAAGCGCCAATTGGATAAGAGAGATTGTAGGATGTGACGTGGGCTAATGAATTATTATTTTGGTTATCCGAGCCAGAGAAAAGGTGCAATTGAAAGTCACTATCGAGGACAAAAATATGGGTCGAGTTTGTTGTTGCGTCTATAAGCGTCGTTTCATTCTGAAATGTCGGAATTGAAATTCTGTTTTTCAAGTACCAAGGTGTGGATATGTAGCCGGGAGATGATAGAGTAGCGAACACTGTCAGATGAAGGAGCAAGCATAAACTCAGAAGCCAGGACCAGCGCATCTTAAGTCCTGGTTGTTCTGTTCTTGGCAGATATATGATACAGCAGTAAATTGTGAATGGAGTATGTGCTTAGTACTCTGCCTCTGACCCCACTTTCCTCTCGTCGGTTCCCTTGAAACAATGAAATCCACCCCCAACACTGTCATTCCACTTCATCAGACCAAAGGCCCCTTGAATCGTGCACTATACCGCATTGTTGTTGGAGTTCTGTCACTTCCTCTGTAGTTGACGCGTTGCCGTGTGTGTGGCGAAAATCACAGAGTCCAGCTCACGCCTCACTCCTATCCTCCTGCAGCGCAAGCATTCGTCGTCAAGAGTGACTCAAGACTCACGACTCAAGAATTAAGAATGCATCATAAACTATTAGTACAGGTTAACATGAATATATGACAGTGCATCCAGCTGGGGAAACCCCATCGGAAACTCATTGGAAGACACAGAAACGGTACGGCCAATGGCGATGACATCACGGAATGTGAATTATGTGTGGCCGCATATCTCCCAAGCAGAAGAATCTTTTGACGATGCCGCAATATAAAATATAGTCCTTTGGGGTTTTGGAGTGCCCTCAGATCAGATCTAGTCTCAAAATCTGCAGACTTCAATGCCATTCGTTGCCTGTAAAGTGTAAAGTCGTCTGATGAATGTCCCCGAGTCCATGCAACGCTGAAAGATATATTGTTTTGATCCTTTATATATTCATAATTGTACAATTTAAAAAGGTAAATTACACGGTGTAAATATAATGCACGCACGGTTTTTGGTCATAAAAATATTAAGCTATAAAAAAACGCTCTTTGACGAAGCAGGTACACTCTGAGCTCTGGTGCTCTGTCGACGATCGCCGAAAGAGCCTTTGAATATCTCCCGCAACTTGTTTTGAATTTCGTATATAGAGGCGCATATAACCGCAAGAATAAACGCGAAAATGAGGAAGAGCATCGCAAAAATCAATCCAACCTGTCCACTCTTTTTAAAGTTATCGATGTGGAAAGGAAGTCCCAACCCGAGTACGGACATACTGAATCGTTTTGTTAGACCGGAATAAACTTACGTACAGCTGCTTCAAGAGAATCTTACCTGCAGATAATAGAAGCTACTTCTAAAATGTTGAGAACAGTATATTTGTAAGGTTTGAAACGAAAATACAGTAGAAGGCAAACCAGCAAGATAGCTTGAGTAAGAACGATTTGAAGACCAGTACGTCTAGTGACGCAGAACAACGAAAACATTAGTCGGCGCTTAATAAATTGAATATGATTGAATACTCACGAAGAGAAAAACATTGACACAACAATTAAGCAAAACTTTTGCAACAACTGAACAAGGATGAAACGCTGTTTTTCTGGCTTGTAGATGTGCTCAAAAGTCATAATTTTTGGCACGACTTCTTTCGCTTGACGCCAGAAGGTTCCTTGGTAACTCTTTTGATATATCACGTACAACAATGCAGAATAATACAATGGAATACCAATGACGTAAACGCTATCAAGTAAAATTTAATACCGGACTATTATCATGTTGTCGAAATGCAAGGAGACATACATTATGCCTGCCAGACCATAAGGTACAGCGGCATTCCACTGATCACTGTAGCATCTCATAGATGCGTCAGCGTCTAAGTAGTAATAGCCATCTTGTTCCAAAGTACAATCGAACAACCTAGGTATTGATTAATTCGCTTGATTCTCCACAATTAGTCTGATATACAACTCACCCCAACGATTTGGTTGCCAAATTCGCAAAAAGAATCGACAGAAGGGCATTGAAAATTCTCACAGCAACTAAAAATGGACTTCGTTGCGCGGGCGGGTCGATATTCCTCAACTGAACTTGTTGAATTGCTCTCTTTCGACAGTGAAAGACGATAAAGCGATACGTTATCGCGATCACTCGAAATATGAATAAGTATATGGCAAGCCCGATGGGAATCGCCAGTGTTAACTTCATTTTGGCCGTATAGTTAAGGGTCTCGTCGTAAAGTAAGCACTCCGGTGAAGTTAATTCCACATCGAAGTTGATGAACGAAAGTGCATTAAGCACAGTCTGAACCTCCGGTGGCCTTTTTCAACATTAATTCCCTCGTTAATTCAAATCCACAGATTGAATTCATTGTAGTCCATACCAGTTCAACCGCAGCTGTCTTATAATAAGAATATATTGTATAAAATTGATTAAAATATTGGCTAAACCATAGCTATAGGGTTGAGTATTGGTTAATTGTTGTGGACACTCGTTTAGTATGGAAAAGTCGCTCGGAACTTACTTAGGCCCTTTTCCCACCAACTTTAGAAAACCAACTGCACATAATGTGCCTGCGAGAAAGACAGCTCCAATGATTAGCAATTGTGTTTGACTATTGTCTTGACATTTGTGACAAAGGTTGTTCAATCGATAATATCTGTATAGAGGGATAACGTATAAGAACCCATAATTCAGCACTTTTAAGCTTATAACATGGAGAAATACCTTAGAGCGCAAGAGCCGCATCCTAGATAATGTTACAATTAGAGCTCAACATGCAAACCGCGGACTACCTTTGGTCAAATCCAGACTGAATGCTACTTACGTTTTCCTTCATATCCCGGTGCGCATTGATTGCTACCTCCTGGGCACGCTTCAATAGGGAAACATTCGAGGAATGTACTGTTGGTATCACTCTGCCAGTATCCATACCTGAGAACAATAAAAAAGTTAATTCGGAATGCTTTATGAGCAAATTGATGAATGGAGCTTCATAGCATACTTGGGTCGAGGCAAGGTACTACCGTCTTGGCTGGAATTTGAAATGAAAATGTTAAGAGATGTAAAAAATTTGGTACTATTGGCTTGAGAACTTTTACCTGCAATCGGCACCTAATATTGATCAAAGTAAAGTTATTGCATACCCTAATAAACGAGAAGAAATCACATGCATAATAGTTACCATCAAGACAGGTCACACAAATTGGCCCAGTGTCATTATTAAAAATGTTGTTGTACCGGCCTATAGCAATCATTGTCAGCACTGAGGTATATATGCTATTAAATCCAAACATTGAGGTTAAGACGAACCCGGTGGACACGAGAAAGAGAAAACGAAATTGCAAGTATTTGAAACTCCGCCATTCTTATCAACCGCATAGACTGAAAAACCACCGTAAGGGTAACCACCTCCGGTATAGTTATGATGAAATGTAATATTAGTAGTATTGAAAGAACTGCCCGCGGTGAGAACAACTGTAGAATTGAGATAACCCTTCTCCGGAGCTTTCAAGAGAAAGAATTCCCACTGATTATTATCCACATCGACGACATTGATTTCAAGATCTAAGCGCTCCATAGCACCGAGAATGAAGTCAGATGGAAGAGTTATTCTTGGATTCGGGCACATGAGCACAGGAGGATCATTGGCAGGGAAAACGGTCAAGTTTATCTGTTGCGACAATACAACCGTGCCATCGCCATACGAAATATTGAACATTTCCAGAGGTTGGGACTCCGAGGTGTAATAATCCTGCTGAGGAACATAGGAAATGTAGAATGGTGGCCCAGAAAGGACAGATCCTTCACCGATAGGACGTGTCTGTGCTCCGCTTTGATGATCGACATGATATAATGTTCCGTTGATACTAATATCGGTGACTTTGACGGATAGCTTGTCGGTGGGATCTATATCTGTGATGTCCAAGGGTATTATCACATAACCATCCTCGTACAAGGTCAGATTTTGGATAAGGGTAGTGTTGAAGATTGGAATATCTATGACGATAAAACCATAGTTTAGTGGTGATGGAAAAGAACTCTAATAAAATTTCAATTCTCACCGTTCACTGCATTTACAATGAAAGTAATGGTGGCATGAGAACTGGAGTCTACCTCCCCATCATTTGCTTTGACTTCAAAAGAGGCAAAAGGATTTCCATAATTATCAGGAGGCGGTCGATATCGTACAATAGCGGACGCATTTGTAATTAAGTATGGTACGACAGTAATATTAACCCAACCACCGTCCGTCGAGTTTTGAATGAACAATTCTCCTTTGTTTGGTAAAGTCATAATCGAAATCACCAGAGAATCTGTAGAATTTGGAGTGTCGACATCAGATATCGAAAAGGCAAAGATTTGCTCTGTGTCTTCATCCAAAGTGAAGATAGCGGATTGAATGACAGGTGGATCATTAAGAGGTAAAACTGTAATGTTTGCCTCGCGTGTTGCAGATTCTTGCCACAAACAAAATAAAAATATCAGGATCTTATTCATACCTTAGGGAAAGAAAATCACATACCCGCATTATAGGCATCTTTGGCTCCAACAATAAAATAATCTTCCCCATAGAAGTTGGCATTAGGCACATACAACACTCGATGCAACGAATCTGAAACAGTGACGTTGCCTGCGCTGGTATCGATTAACTGTCCTCTTACTCCACCTGTGTTCACTTGATATAAACTCCCATTCATTGGTCTCGAAATAATCAAAGCCTGAACGGTGTCACCGATGTCACTATCTGTGACATTTAATTGGATCATTAAGACGAAGTCTTCGTAGATGGTAGAGTTGTAAGGCTGAACTGTTGGTGGAAAGTTGATAATAAATGTGCGAAACTGGGCTATGAGTGAGGGCAAACTTGGTTGACCAGACAAAGCGACGGTGATGTTAAATGTGGTCTGAAGAGGGATACTGAGATTGTTGAATTGGCTGAGCGAAATTGTCGTTAGATTACATAAATTAAACACTATTAGCTGATGAATCATACCATTGCAAGCTTTCTTGCGATATCCAAACTACGGTTGGGCAAATGTAGCTTTGAAGAGAATTGACGTCAACGAAAGTAACCACCCGTGATTCGGTCGATTCGCCAAAATTGAGGCCATCAAGGGAGATCGTCTTTATCAAATCCGGTTAACTTTGCACTGCTAGTTTCACAAGTAGGATATGAATACACTTACTGGATTTGCGGACACAAGTTGCCTCGGAAGCACACTAGTAATCACAGGTATATCATAACTGTAACTGACCGTATTTGTACTGTTTTGTCCCGCTACAGTTACAGTCAAAGGACAATTTGCACCACTACCTTGAGGAATAACGCAAGTTAAATCAGTATCATTCAAAAGGACGACGTTGGCGCAAGGCCGGGCACCGAACATCACTGTTGCGTTGTGAAAGTTGGAGCTGCAGGGGGCGCTTCCCCGGCATGGTCCAAATGATTTACCCCTGTAGAGAGTGATAGTGCCTATTAGTTAGGAATGAAAATCACAGGAAATAACATTATAAATACCGAATTTGTATCGTGTTATTGCCCACAGTTGGCCCAGTAGGAGGTAGCACCTCGTACAAGGTGGGCGGTTCGTAAGAAACGGTGAAGTACTCGGAACTGTTTGATTTTGGACCAAGAGATACCACGATGGGATAATCTCTACCAATTCCTATATAAACCGTATTCTGAATTAACTTTGAATCCAGCACAAGAAATCACGAAATAGCTTTACCCGGGGGAACATTACAAGTTACAGCGGTTGAATTTTTCTGGACGACATTCGAGCAAAGATTACTCCCAATCTGGACAGTGACCAGGTCAACACCAGCAGCACCCAAGTAATCGATAGTTAAAGTAACGCTGAAACCCGCTATAGGACATACAATAATCAGTACCATTAAAGATTAAAGAGCTTAGACGGTTTAACCACATACCAGCGGGCCCTTCGACAGGTTCCACGGACCTCAAAACAGGAACGTACGACAGCGTTTTCTGTTTTGTACTGGCAGTTTCATTTCCATATTGAAGATAACTGAAGGAAATGACAAGTTCATGGGGACCTGTAAACATCAGAATTGGAATTTGGCGTCACAGATGTCTCAAATTAACTGAAGAACAAACCCCCTACGCCAGCGGGTATCTTCGCTGACAGTTTTTGTGCATTCCATGCTCTATTTGTGCATGGCTTATTGTTGAATAGAACTGAAGGAATGCTTGAAGTCGCTCCAACGGGTAATGAATTAAACTCTATTTGAATAATTTCTCCGGGAATCACGCTGTTTGGTTTGGCGGTAGCGACATTTATAATACCAATATAAGCGTAACGCAGAACAAACATTTCTCTAGCGGGTAATGTATCGATTGGCCTACTCATGTTTCCGTCAGTTGTCCCAATCAACATGATTTCGTCTCCGCTCGGGACGAATATTCGTGTTAGATTATCTTGGGTCGCGGTAGAAATTAAAAGGCGAGATTTATACACCAAATCCGAATCATATCCTGCAACAAGCACTTCCGTTCCACCGAGTCCTCCTGTTACAGTTGAATTGGTTGTGACGGCCATATAGACATTATCAGTTTGAGAAATTGACATATGGTAATTTGTTGCGTTGTAGTCAAACGCGTAGGTTATAGGTATGTATACCGATGACAAGTAATTATAGCTTGAACTATACTTCTGTATGACGAATTTGTCAAGCTGATTCAAATCTCTCTGACCGAAGAACAAACTTCCATCGATGGAACTTCTAGCGAACCCCGGTTCAAAATTGAAAGTATTGACTGCTGTATTAACCGTCTGCGTTTCCACTAAAGTTAAATACACAGCTTCGTAGACGAAAACTATTCTCGACGCCGTCCAAACACAGATGAGATTGCCTCCTCGACATTTAAATTCGATATATACGGCTTGTTCGTCTGTTCTGAATACGTGCGCAAAATGAACAAAAGTGTGTGACATTCGACCGATAAAGAATCCGCGTTGAGGAGAGGTCTCTGTAGGTTCATTGTACTGTGCAAGATAGATATCCCTATCGTCTATATAAACCGAGACTCGACTTTCGGCATTTTAAATAATGGTAGTCAAAGTGTTAAACGTAGCGCGAAAGCACCAAAAAACGACGCATCATAAACTTACGGGTTACCGTATGCAACCTGATAATAAGACACTCCCCACCATCCCCAATCGTAACCTGAGTAACGAATGACGCCGGTATAGGGAACCTGAAACTGAAATATTTCCAACCGTAAATTTCCACTCGGAGTGTACTTCCTAAAATCAATTGAAAAAGTTTTGTCATTCCAGACATCTTATAGAAACCGGAATTCGGATTCAATGAACATACGTCAAATATAAGCAATCATTATACGGATTATAATTCAATACCGCAACCTTTTGCGGTCTCCAAGTCAACCAATGATCGCAACACACATCGTCGCCCACAAAGCCTGCAACGTCATAATTGTTCACCAACACCACCTCACCTGCCGGAGCAACTGAGAAAAAATATAACCGAAATCTGTTATCGAGGACAAACAGGTGGGTGGAATTAAAGACAACGTCCACCAGGGTGGTGGTGTTGTCTAGGGTTGGCAAGGTGAAATTGGTTTTCGGATAAAATGGTGAAGTGACGTAAGTGGAGCTAACGGGTACGTTGAATTGTAAGAGTAAAAGGATGATAATGTAAAATATCTTTGAAATACGGCGGAGGTCTCCGTTCCGTAATGCTGGTAATGGTTTATGCATTCGCGTCATTACTTCTGCTTCTCTCTTGCTATTCTCTAAATATATTTCTAACTTTGGTGCTTTCCGTTACCCAACGAGGAGCAGCAAAAAGTTGATAAAAGTCGAATAAGCAATGGAACAGCCTGTTCTTTCTTCGGCCTAATAACTTGAGAGCAATGGAAGGAGACAGCACGACTTCTTGGACTTCCAATAAACAAGAGTTGACTTCCTGAAACTGCTTCGATTTATCCAAAAGGACTCAGAAGAAAAATTGTTCGATGTTCAGTATAATGGAATACCTCTGAAATTCGTTAAATGCTAGCAGAAAGTGGAGGACCATTTACTGTTAACTGTATCCGGTCCGGTACCGGGCTTCGAATTTCGATGTACTTGAATAGACAAGACAGGTCGCGAGAAGTCCAGCCGCAACGTTGAGCATTTCAACTTTCAAGCGGAAAAAGAAAATAAATGGAGAACACAAATGAGCGGAGCTCTTCGCCTATCATCAGTTTCAATCATGTAGAATGAGGTTAGATGAGGTTACTTGGGATATCATGAGGATTGAGGAATGAGCAGTCCAAAAACTGTCCAGAAGGCGCGAATGTGAATGGGAGACATATACAGTGCACACGGATAGACACGGATACAGATATTTGGAAATGTAAATAGAATTATGGATGGGAAATTTTTCGACATACAGGTTATGACTCCCACACTCGCGTTCGCATTGTTGTACTATCGGCTTCTGCACACCCTGCATCGTTTCAAACAGCTGTGATTAACAATTACAGAAGTATAACAAATACACAAGTATGGCACAAGTAGGGAGCTACTAAACCATACATCTTGATAAAGTTCATCATCGATAAATTAGCTGGTTATTGATAACAAGAACATTTTATAGCAATATCTCCGACAGTCTGTTGTTACGTCCCCCGTTTTCGTAATGGTTCTCATCTCCATTTCTTTTCATTACTCGAAACGATTTCACTCTCTCCCTCACTTTGCTTTGGATTTCATATACAGATGCACATATTACTGCAAAAATAAATGCAAAGATCAAAAATAGCATAGCAATAATCAATCCAGTTTGACCTGAAATTTTGGCCCTGTCCACGTGAAATGGAAGCCCTAAACCGAGTACCAAGACACTGCATACAGCTGAACTTATTTCGAGGATATTCAGGATGGGATAATTGTACGGTTTATATTTAAGGTAAAGCATCAGCGAAATGAGAAGTACTGTCTGGGTGAGAACTACTTGAAGTCCCGTGTGCCTAATATAAAATATAAGAAAAGATATCAGATTCCTTCCAAAAATGTGGAACTAGATGTATGTAGGTTACCGTGTGAAAAACATGCTAATGACAATGAGAGATAACTTCTGGAACAGTTGAACAACGACGAATGTCTGTTGTTCCTCCTTATAGATACGATCATAATCCATGACGTTGGATACAACTTTTTTAGCATTCTTCCACTTCAGACCGTCATTCTTTTTTTGATATAATAGATATAGCATAATTGAAAAGTAAAGCGGAATTCCGACGACATAAACCATAATTCCCGCTATAGCGTAAGGAACTTCTTTGTACCAATCGTCGGTATAGCATTTGACCGAATTGTCTGCATCAAGGTAGTAGAATCCATCGTCCTCGAGAGTACAATCAAACAGACTAGTAGTTCTAAAATTAGTTTAGAAGTTAGAAAAGTATTAAATAAACTATTTACCCTAGGGCCTTCGTCGTGACGGTTGCGAAAACAATCGAAAGTAAAGAGTTGTAGACGCGAACAGCGACCAAAAACGCACTAGTTTTCTTTGGGTCGTTTGATTTTCGAATAACAAGACTCCCAGCAGGTTGGCCAAAGCATTTCTTGATATTAGAATACATTACACCGATGAGTCGGAAGAGAAATAGGTCAGCAGCAAGGACAATTGGAATTGCCAACGTTAACTTCATTTTCATTCCATAGTTCAAATCGGTTTCTAAGAGACACTCCGGGCTTGTTAATTCAATGTTAAAGTTTATGAATGAAATCGCGTTTAATATAATGTGAAACTCTGGTGGCCTGGGAAATGAGATAGTTAGAGAATGTCAACCCTTCTCAGGTAATCTGAGAACCAACCAGTTCAATCGTAGCTCTCTCAATATAAGAATATACTGTATGAAGTTAATTAAAATGTTCGCAAGACCGTAACTGTTAAAAATTGTCAGTAATTGAACTGATGAGATCTCGCAATTATCTACATACTTAGGACCTTTCCCAACAAGTCTCATCACGCCGAACATCATTAAGGTACCGATCAATAAGCAAATCACAATGACCACTATTCGAGTGGTACGATCATCAGGGCATGGATTGCACGCATTATTTAGCCGATAATATTTGTTTGCACACGATCCACACCCTTCAAATAATGGTAGTTAATGATTGAACGAACGAAATGGAAAGGCTCGCAATATACTCACGATCGCCGGAGTATCCGGTCGCGCAACGATTCTCTCCACCTGTGCATGCTTCGGCTGGGAAGCATGGAAGGAAAGTGGAAATGCTACTCTGCCAGTAACCATAGCGAGGTCTCGGTGGGATACTTCCATCTTGGCTATTAATGAATCAATTAGGACATAGATAACTAAAGCGGGAAAAAAATATAAGAATCACACCTGCAGTCGGCGCCTATGGAGCATTGAATTGAAATGAATGTTGTAAATCAGCATGATCAAGGAATGTATTACGCATATAGAACACCGTCGCTACAATTACTCACCGTCTAAGCAAGCTGCACAAATGGGGCCGGTACCATTACTGTAGATATTATTATATTTTGCTAGTTAAGGCAATTTATATATTAGCGACTATTAGCCCTTTAAAATATAGTTTCTTCTAGCTCACCTGGCGGACAACTGAATCGAAACGAGAAGGTACAATGGTTTGAAATTCCCCCATTTTTGTCTTTTGCGAAGACTGTGAAATTTCCGTAAGGATACGCCCCTCCAGTGTCATTAGGATAGAATGTAAGATTGGTTGTCGTGAATATACTGCCAGACGTTAGTGGGACACTAGCGTTAAGGTAACCTTTCTCTGGGGCAGCAAGTAGATGATACTCCAGATTCAAATCATCTACATCAGAAGCCTGTAATTGAATAAAATGGAAGGAGCTAATCCCAACCAACACATCTGAAGGCAATAATACGTTGCTGGTGCAAACCAAGGAGGGTGGATCGTTTACTGGAAGTACTGCAAACTCGATGCTTTTGGAGAAAGTTACTTTGCCATCGCTGTAGGTAACATTAAACCTCTGATCAAGATCTGAGGATCGCGTGTAATAATTACGGGCCGGGACGAAATATAATTGGTATGGCGGTCCGGGTATTTCACTTCCTTCTCCAACCGTCTGCGAAGTGCGTGAGCCAGTTGACCTATCGACCCGGAATAGAGTTCCATTAAGGCGAATATTGGTAATCTTAACAACCAATGTATCTGAAATATCGACATCAGTGATATCAAGCGGTATAATCACATCGGTATCTTCGTATACGGTGAGATTTTGAACCAAAGTTGTATTGAAGATTGGAGCATCTGAATCAAAGAATTTAGTCCCCGTTATCTCAAGACAAACGTCACAGACAATATCATACATACCATTCACAGGATTGACCACTAGCGTTACGGTTGCATTGATTATTGAGTCCGAAGTTCCATCATTAGCCTTAAAGGTAAATGTGGTATATGGGTTGCCGAATGCATTAACGTTTGGACTGAACATCACAGTTCGATTGCTCACCTCCAACACATATGGAATAGCTTCAATCAAATCAAAGGTTTGATTAGCCGTATTCTGAATATATAAGTTTCCTTTACTCGGGAGGGATAATATTGTCAACTGAATGCTTGAAGTTAAACCAGGGGTGTCAGGGTCAACCACTGGAAGGACGAACGAAGTATTGGTGTCCTCGTCAAGCATGACAACCATATTTTGGACCTTGGGGGGATCATCCAGTGGTAGGAGGGTTATAGTAGCTGTCTGGGTCAACGAGTCTGCGTTTTGACTATCTTGGGCTATGAAATTGAACGAGTCAATGCCAAAAAAATCTTGGTCTGGAGTATACATAATCTTATTCTGAGAATTTGTGAGCGCGACACGACCAAATGTTGTATTGACTAACGCCCCTTTGGTGTCGGTTGAAGTAACCTGGTACAAAGTGCCATTACTTGGCATCGACACAATAAATAATTGAATGGTATCCCCGACATCAGGGTCGGTGGCTGTCAACTCAATTGTGATAAACTGATCTTCGTAGGTCGTAGTATTGTAAGGCATAGCAATCGGGTTCTTATTGGGCGTAAAAGTGAAAAACTGCGCAGTAGAGGATGGCAGGCTACTTTGAGCAGTGACAATAACTGAAATGTTAAAAGTTGACAGAAGCGGTAGACTGGTCGTGCTAAAATTACTGTAGATGCCAACAAAGGTCAAAATCAAAACTCAAATGCAACCAATATGGATGATGTTACCATCGCAATCTTTCTTGTGATAACCATATGAGAGAAGGACATGTGTTATTTTCGCGCACTACTTGTATCAGTGAATATCACCGAACGTGTATCTGAAGAATTCCCAAAATTCGCTCCGTCAATGAAGACAGTCTATGAGAGAAAACAATGAATATAGCTCCGTACATTGGGGAAAAAGACAGAATATACATACAGGGTTAGCAGAAACGAGAAAAGGCGGAAGAATGGAAGTGATTTCAGGTGGATTGTAAGAATATCTTACAGCGTCCATGCTAATCTGGCCTGCAACTACAACACTGACGGTTTGATTCGCTCCACTTCCCAATGGTGCGGTACAAGTCACATAACTGTCGTTGTACAGTAATACGGAGCTGCATGGTTGACTTCCAATCTGAACGGTAACATTATGTTGACTCGAATCGCATGGGGAAGATTGGCAAAATCCGAAATTTTTGCCCCTATCCATTACCTGTTTAGTCAACGTGTACGACAAAAAATAACGCCGATTAAATCTCAGACTTACATGATTTCAATTGTATTTTCGCCTTTTGTACTGCCGTTTATTGGCATAATATCAAACACAGTTGGAGGTTCATAAGAGACAACGAACGGCTCTGTACTGTTCGATGTTGGGCCTAATGATATCGTTACCCCATGATTACGCCCGACGCCTTCATAAGGTTAGAAGAATAATTAGTTAACAATCCCTTTGCGTTCGACGGAGCAGAAACTTTCTCAACCTTGTGGGACATTGCAGCTAATAGTTGTTTCGTTCAATTGAACTATATTCAAACATTTAGTTTTACCAATGGTGACTTCTAGTGGATCTATCTCCGGAGTTCCAAGGTAATCTGCTTGAATGATAATTTCAAATCCGACTGGAGAAAACAAAAATCAGTATCAGACGCAACAGTATTCGTTCAAGTGGTTTTTAACTTACCAGATGGACCTTCTGTTGGTTGTATATCCCGAATCACAGGAACATAAGATAACCAGAAAATGGTGCTCGAAGAGTCATTACTGTACTGTAGGTGTTGAAAATCAACAAAAAGAATGTAAGGCCCTATAAATGTGGTTGATTAGTAACATTGCTATAAATCATGAAGAAAACATCCAAAATGTTACCTCCGACACCGGATGGAATGGTGGCTAGCAATTTTTGTCCAGTCCAAGAAACATCCGTACAAGCTTGTTCATGAAACGTTACCAATGGGTACGCCGAGAATGCTTCAACGGGTAACGATTCAAACGAAATCTCTATCACGTCCCCCCAAACCACACCATTCGGCTTTGACGACGTAACGTTTGTAATAACCAAATAAGCATAATAAGAAAGGAACAATTGTCTTTGTTGGTCAGTTTGTAACGGGTCGGAAACGTTGCCGTCCGTGGTCCCGATTAAGATTAAATCAGCTTCATTCTGGACAGCAATAGCAGAAAGATTATCTTGCTTGACAGTTGAAAACATCAATCTCGAGTTCAATTTCAAATCGCCGTCAAATCTGGCTACAACGATATCTGTATCCCCAAGTCCAACGGAAGCATTTGTCGTCATTCCAACGATTAAACGACCGGCCAAAGTACTTTTCATATCGTAATTTGTCCCATTATAAGGAAACTCAAAAATATACGGTAACTCAGCCGCCGCTAATACTGAATACGTGGAATCAAATTTACCGACTGAGAATGTCTTCCAATCGGTTGGTTTTCGAGCACCATAAAATCGAACATCATTGGCGTGTCGAACGATTTTTGGGTCAAAACTGAACGCGGTGGAAATACTCGGAGCGGAAACAGTTTCGATTAAAGTCAAATACAACGGTTCGTAAACGTATATTTTCTGAGAATCAGTCCAAACACAGATATATTGACCCCATCTACATTTAAATTCGATATAAACCGCTTGTTCATCCGTTCGGAATACTTCGGCGTAATGCGAAAAATCATGGTTCATTCTACCGATAAAAAATCCATTTTGCGGCGACGTTTCCGTTGGTTCATTGTAATGAGCGAAAAACATGTCTCTGGGTTCTATCTGCACCAACAAACGACTACGAAATCATATTCCCCAAAGTCGGGGTAAGTCAGTGTAATCCATCATTTCATCATTTCCAAAAACGACTCAAACAACGTTAACCAGTTCAAAAACATGAATGATAAACTTACGGGTTGCTATAAGCGACTTGATAATAAGGTACACCCCACCAACCCCAGTCGTACCCATTATAGCGAATCACACCGGTATACGGTACCTGAAACTGAAACACTTCCAACCGTAGACTTCCAACCGGTGTATATTTTCTAAAAAAACGCGAAAGAAAATCTCAGTAATAATCATAGTAATAACCCAAAAGAAAAAAAATTTGGTGAATAGACTTACGTTAAATATAAACAATCATTAAAAGGGTTATAACTCAACACCGCAACTTTATCATTTCTCGAGGTAAACCAATTCCCACAACAAACATCATCCCCAATCCATCCCGCGATATCGTACTGCCCCACCAACTCCAACTGTCCTGTCTGTCCTGTCTGTCCTTGTGTCAATATCTTAAAAAAATACAATCTAAACCAATCATCAAGAACAAACAAATGCGTCGAATTATTGACGACGTCAACGAGGGTACTAGTATTTGAGACTGCGGGGATTGTGTATCGAGTTTTGAGGTACCATGGTGTAGTCACGCCGGATAAAACCGGGGTCGTGGTAACGGGTGTAAAGAAGGAACAGTAAACGAGTAAAATAATAAATAATAGTATTGAATTCATTGTTGAAAACGAATAATTGGGTCGTTGGAATGGTTGAATAAAAACTGGATAACTGGTAACGGTAGCTGTTTCTTGCACCGCGTCAGAATACTCGTTTTTCGGTTTATCTTGATTTCGGTTTAGTCGGTCCTCAGTATTCGGTAGTCGGTGTCCGGTAGTAAATAACACATGTGTATACTTACTTATTTTGCAGCTTTCATATCCAGACTAGTCCAGACTTCAATTGCAAAAAAATATTTTTAAAAAAATCAAAAAACCGTTCAAAATTTTTTCTTTTCTTTTCGCGTCGGGTCGGCCGGGCCGTGGCTACTGGCTACGGATTCAGGAATCAGGGCGGACCAAATCCTTTCAAATTTTTTTTAATAAATGTGTCATGTGTTTTCTGTCCTTTCGGATATTACCATGTTGCAAGTCTTACGTGATTAATGAAGAATGATAAATTAGTCATTGCCTTCTGTGTACTGTGGATCTATCCACTTATTGATTCTCGTTTCTCATCCGAGGGTATTCATCACTCAGGATACATACATCCCGGTATTGCAAATTCTTGTCAATGTCATAATTAAAAAAATTCCAAAAGTGGCAACCATCCCTTTTCAATCTTTTTCTAAACGAAATTACCAATTCATGCACAACTATAATTTTTATCTTTATCATTTCTCGCCAATAACAAACAAAACAACACAAACAAAAAACAACCAAAACACACAACCACCTTTCACCACCAACCATATCAGAAAGATACCACACACCGTAAAGCGGAGTCAAAGAAAAACTAGTAGGAAAAAAAAAAAAGAAGAAAAGGAAGACAAGGAACTTCTACGTATTGATATAAAACAAATTAACAAACTACAAACACCGAACAAGGTTGAGAATGGAGAAAGACCAAATAAGTTTCCAATCTCCATTGCGTTTTACGTTTCCAAGGTTGAACTACCGAACCATATGTTATCACTGCCTATGTTACCAGTTTGATTCTTCGTTTCCGTATTGCATTTTTCGGGGTTAAGGTATATGTCACTCCAACAATAGATGAATAGATTTAATAAAATCTGAATATCTGAATAATAAAACCCAAAGCAACAAAGTAAAAAAACCAAAAGAAATTCACTATGATGGACTATAAAATACTAGAAACAAACGGTAACTTGAAAACTAAATGAAATTAACATTGAAAAAGAAACACCACATTTGAACTTGTTTTTAACCCTCCATCACGACATCTTCAGTTTCTTCACCTTCTTCTTCGGCTTCACCCCCATTACCATTTCCGCTTCCCTTGGAGCTTACTTCATTATCGATTTCATTGCTCTTGTTGGATACGGTACTCTGTAACTCGTCATTCATACTCTCGAGTTTACTCAATTCTCCATCTTCTTTATCCTTTTCAGCGTCATCTTGAGCCGGTGTCGTGAGGTTTGAGATTTGGTTCGACGTGGACGCCGAGGATACCGAAGCTGAACCTGAAACCGGGTTAGCAGCCGGAGACGATTGTCTAGGGGCAGAAGCGTCACTCGGTGATTTGCTAGATGCGCGTCCCGCGGAGATTGGGGAGATTTTCTCGGTTGGAGATTTGGTTTTGTCGTTTCCGTTGGTGTATTGATGGTTTTGATTAGAAGAGGTGATTTGGGCTGGGTGGGTGGATTGTGGTGGAGGATGATGTTCAATTGCTTGTTGGTGGATAGAAGTATACTTCCAGATTCGTGCTTTTTGATCACCAGACCCGGTAGCAAAGTACATGTGTTGTGGTGATATTGAGACAGAAATAACTATAACGAAAATTATTAAAATATTGTCCCACACTTAATTGAGCACGAAACAGAATGAAAACTGAATTGGAAAACATACCACTGTTTCGATGTCCTTGCAATACAAACTGAGTTTGACCTGTTCGTGCATCCCAAAATTGTACGCCTCGATCTTTGGATCCTGATACGATCCACAGTCCATCAGGAGAAAACGCAACAGAGAGAACAAAATCCTGCATTCGAAAAAATAAATCACACGAGAAATTAACTCGACCATTACATGACCAATAAATTCTATTGAGGAAACGAACCTTATGTCCTTTGAGAACCATTCTGCAGCTACTCTTCCTGTCAATAATCAAATTATTACTGTTATTGTCCGGCAAGTAATTAGCAACGTCCCAAATTCTGACAGTCTTGTCGAGAGATCCGGAGGCAATTTGTTTACCTACAGTCCGCAGACAGGATTGGTTAACGACGATTGTATGCTATTCGCCACTTGCAACAAAACTCAAACCATACCATCAGGACTAAACACGACACTATAAACACTATCTTTATGGCCTTCCAATCTCTCCAACAACTTTCCGGTAACGACGTCAAATACTCGAACAATTTTGTCCAGACTGCCTGTGACGAGTACCCTCGAATCAGGATGGAAGCAAACACTGGTGACACCGGCGTCCACTTTGGCGTATTCGTTGTGATCAAATTTAAATAAACATTCTCCGGATTCTACATCCCATACTCGGGCTGTTCGGTCCCCGGAACCAGAGACAAGGTATCGTCCGTTGAGTGAGAAATCAATAGAATAGATGTCTGATTCGTGCCCCATAAATGTTCGTATGGCTGTTGAAGTGGTGTAATCCCATAACTAGAACAATCATTTGGTCGAACGGCGTTACTCTGGGTCCAATTCAACAGAGAGTGAACATCAACTTATGACGCCGATACGTACCACAATTACTTCACCACCGGTTGCCAGCAATTTACTATCTGGTGTGAAGCAAACAGTTCGAATATAAAAGTCGCCGTCTTTATCAGTCATGTCATTCAACGTGGCCACCTTGGCTCCAGTCTGGACGGACCATACTACCGCACATCGATTGCATCCAGTGGCGACATATTGACCATCTGGGGAAAATTTAACAGAGCAGACAACCGAAGCGTGCTTAAGATTGTGTGCCAGATCCACGTTGAGTTCACGGGGAATACTAGGGTTATAGCTAAAGGTGGGATAGAAACAGTGAGACGGGTGCTTTTGTGGGAGAACCCTAATATGACATAAATGATTGACATACACAGCAAACCACGAAGATCCTTCTTTTTTGTATCCAGAAGGGATATGATCCAAATTATCGACCACCAAACCCAACACTTCAATCGGTTGAGATACCGCGCCGTTTCCGGATTGGTACGATACTGATTGAGTTGGATTTTGACTCATGGGGGTAGAGGGTTGCATATGATGTGGTGGTGGACCTCCCGGACCGGGAGGGGGACCGCCAGGACCCATTCGAGACTGTTGAGGAGGCATTTGCTGATGGCCTGGTCCCGATGGAACGGGTCCTTGGTTGGGATATCGCTGGTGTGGATGCTGCTGCTGTTGTGCATGTTGAGACGGATGTCCGTATGGAGGGGGATGAGGATGGGACATGGAAGATGGAGGAGGACGTTGGTGCTGAGAATGAGGAGGTGGAGGTCCATTTGGAGGCATCGAATTTGGACCCGGCCTCCCTTGAGGTTGTCCGCCAGCGTACGGATTCATCGCATCCTCCGGTCTCCCTCGCTTTGGTGGACCTCCCATCATTGAACCTTTTCAATAGCAAATAGAGGAATTGTCATCCAACTTTTTCTAGGTCAAAATTTAAACTTGATAGGAAAACAAAGGCTACCTTGCGGCAAATTAGAGTTTGCAAACATGGATTGACTCATATTAGGAGCTGGCAAAGAAGGTGGAGGCGGATGTGCGCTGGTGGGAGTTTGTGGAGGGGGTGCGTTCGGGTTTGACGACCGGTAACGGCTTAACTCTGACTGTAAGGCACGGATTTCGTCATCGTAACTGAGTAGGAGAGGTCACAAGCGAACATGGGGACACGGACAACAAAGAAAAGAGAAGTGGCATTCAAGTCAGTCTCCAAAGTATTCCTCCCGGGGATCAGTTTCAAGGTATTTATCGTTCACACGGTTACCTGGCTTTTATCCTCATATGAGTTCTCTGCAAGTCGTATACGTGTTGCTGCATGTCGTTCATTTCGGCGATTTGTTGTTGAACTGAGGGTCAGGTGGGATGTCAAGAATTGGATATAACATTACGTTGGATTCCGAGAGGGAGGAACGAAATGATGTCAACACAAATGAAATAGTCAACAAAAACAAGATAACACATAAATTCATTGTTAGTTTTCAAAAATCATGTGTACACAAACTGCCGCCGAGAACCGAACAGGGTGGTGCTTGGAGTCATTGCTGCTGCATCATCGTGGTCCTCCGCATCCGAATCTCGAATCAAACAAAGTGTAATCAAGAGGGTGGATGGACGTAGGGAGCGTGTTGATGGATGATGATGGGGAGGGAGCGGAGCAGCATTCATAATTTCAGTTTTCGCCCGGGAGCTCAAACATTGCAGTAAAGGAGGAAGAAGTAGAGAAAAAGGACAATGTACTCTTTATTTCCAAATCGTCTCTCTGTAGTTTCTGACCGTGAGCGTCGTTGAGTATATTTTCGACTTCTTGTTTGACTGCATCGAGGAGCTCTGCGAGTCTTGAGGTGAGATGGGGGTGTGGAGTGAGCGAGTGCGGGGGAGGGGGCCCTTGACCGGGAGGGGGGATGGATTGGGGGATTTGAGCGGCGGAGGGGGTGAGGGGGGGAGGGGGTTGGTTTGGAGGAGGAGGGCCAGAGGGGGGAGGGGGTCTGTGTGGGTGCGGAGGCGGGTACTGCGACGCCATCTAGGGAGGTGGTAGGCAGTGTGGATGTAGTGGTGGTGGTGGTAGTAGTGGTGGCAGTGGATGTAGTATGCAGTGGATGTAGTGTGTAGCAAGTAGCAGTGGTAGGCAGAATGCAACCCAAGCAAAGGCAACCGGCAGCAAGCAACACACAACTGATGAATCAACCGGCAAACACAAAGTGACGCCAAACACCAAGCAGCCAACAAGCAAAACTCAATCAACAAACGGCAAACTCCCTCTGCAGTCTGCGCTCTGCTCGTTCCCTTCGCGTCACACTCTCACGCTGTCCATCTCCCACTTTCCATCACTCCCAGGGACACAATCTACCTTCTCCACTGACTCTTGCACTGCTGACAAGTCAGACTCCCACGTATACTCTATATGTATGTATTCATTCGCACTCTCCATTGATTACACTCTCAACCAACACACTCTCAACCTACTGCTCCACACATCCCTCCTTCAAACACATCACCACACAACCTCCTTGCCCGCGTAATCGTAAAACTTGCCATTGTCCTTCTCCCCTAGCCCCAATATCACATCATACAAGTGCCTAAATTAAAATCATTGAGCCAGATCAGGCCAGATGAAGAAAAATGAAAAAAAATACCGCAAAATGCTGCAGTGTCAGTCGCCATCTATTTTGCCATCACTTGCCTATTGTCATGTAAAAAACACAAAAAGATAACGGCGTGGAAACTCAAACTCCAGCCCAGGCGAAAGAAAAAAGAAATTCCACCGCCATTCCATTCTCAATACCTAAAAACACAATACACAATAGTTATACATACCCTGCCGATTTCTCTTTTTCAAATAATTTACCGGGGGGAACGTTGCCCTGAAAGGGGGCACTCATCTCTGTTTTCACAGTTCCAGGATGTAAACTGACCACCACAATCCCCTTCCTCCCCAACTCTAATCCAAGTGTCTTGGTCCCTTGATTCAAACCTGCTTTCGAGCATCGGTACGAGTACCAGCCTCCTATGTTTGATTGTTGAACCCACAGATGATGGAAATAGAAAATGAGCCACAAAATACACAGGGAAACATAAATTCAATAAAACAAAACAGAACCAAATTCCAAACAGAAAAGCCAGCAAAGATCTGAAGAAAAAACTAGCCAAATTTACCCAATCGGTTATCACCGATACTCCCCGTTCTGGCAGAGATATTCGCAATCACAGCCGCAACATCGTCTTTCCACCCACCAGCACCACCTTGTCCACCCCCACTTCCTTTCTTAACATTCAACAAATTCTCTCTCACCAATTCCCCAACCAACATGATGGGACCAATCGTATTCACTTTAACCGTTTCCAAAAACCGATCATAACTCAACCCTTTGACCGTTTTCTCTGGTTCCAACATCCCAGAATTATTCACCAACAGTTTCACGCTTCCTTCTCCATACCGTTTTCTGATTTCCTTGGATACATCAACGATACTCCCCGGAGACGACAAATCCAAGGGAAGAACGGTAAGTCGGGATTGGATGGATTGGGGAGAAACCTTTTGTGTTCGTAAGTAGGAATTTAAATGGGTGGTTGCGGTGTCGGGAGATCGAGCCGTGGCGATGACATTGAGTGAGGTTTTTTGTAAAAGTGTGGAAACGAGGGCGGAACCGAGTCCACGTCCACCACCTGTGACGATAGCGACAGACATGGAGATTGGAGCGGGCAGATGGGTATGAAAATAGAGAAAATTGAGTGAATAACTGTTCAACTCCTTTGGGATAATCCAGTCAGCGAGTGTCACAAACGCATCGACTTATCCAAGGAATGCATCCACTCACCTCCTTTACTGATTACTCCCTGCAAATGTCAAATCCTCAAATTGTCATCCACACTCAGCTGCACCACTGGGATCGATCGGATCGACACTCCGGCAACCGTCTTCCACGTGACACCCAGCGAAACCCCTCATATCCGCACTCACAAACCACCACTGATCATCCCACGGTTCGTGGATGTAAACTCAAAAATTGAGTATAATAGGTATAGCAAACACAGACTATACAGAATAGATGTACTTGTAATCTTGCTCCACGAACCGCTAGTTCTCCAAAGTCCAAACCAGTTTCATTCATTCTCACTGTCAATCCAAACCACGACTGATAAGTCGACAACCCATGCATACCTGTACAAGCTATTCAGAAACTATTCAATCCAGCTAAACAAAATAATGTAATAAAGATCTAAACAAAACCTACTATATATATATAGTCCGAATAGAAAACGCGTAAAAAAATTTCATTTCCCAGTTTTCAGATTTTTTTCGCCAAGACCTTTCAAAGTCATGAAAGTGTGAACCAAGGCGGAAAGCCTAGTAGCCTACCAAGGCCCCCGAAAAAACAACATCCCAGTCTATCCCAATCCCACCGATCCTCAAGTCTCACCTTCAAAAATCCTCTACTTTCCACCACCTCACTCGTCTACACTCGTTTTCGGAAAAATCCCCAAAAAGGGGTTTCCTTTCCATTGTTTTTGATCGGTTGGATTTACTTCAAAAAGAGATAGAAATAGAAAAAGTACGAAAAATGGAGAACCAAGACCGCCCGTTGGTACCCTTGGGTCCGAACGATATCCTTTGTTTTGACGGGTGCGACAAGTTTCTTCGATACGGGATAGGTAAAATCAAATATAAAACAACTTCTACAACATTCAAACTTTACTTCACCTCCTCCTGTGGTTTTTTTCACCGTACTAACAAGTATTTCTTATATGTTTTTGGGTTCGATTTACCTTACTATTACTAGCCATTCATGGCGGAATGGATTTATATTCAAAATATCTGCATTGGTTGAACGTCGGAGTCACGAATGACAGTCCTGATCTGATTGCGACTTATTATTTGGAGACGGTGATAAAATTAAAAGGTACCCCATCATTTTCTAAAATTAATTTTTTGGACTTAGAAATTTGGAGTTGAATGAATTATTAATTTATGAATTATCGGTTTGGGTGATCACAATTCTGAATTCACAGGTATCCCACAAATCACGATGAGTAACTGCGGAGATCAGAATGAATCTGCCGCGAAATGGCAACGAAAATTATTCGACAATTTAACCAAAAGACGGGACAATAACGATGCCGATGACGATAATGATTCGTGCGGTGAATTCGAGAGTCACGTTTATGTCGGTTCAATCCGTAACCCGGCGGTAGGGTATAACTGGTGGAGGAGGTTAGAAAATGATTTGAATGGTGTATACGATAATATTAAAAGTCATGTGGAGGTGATAAGAGATTATAATCCAAACGATGATTTGGAACGGTAACCACTCATTTCCTCGTTTCCTTTATTATTACGTCGCGATACTTTCTCTCCATCTGGTCTCACTTTTCACTTTTTTTAATTCAAATTTCCATTCATAGCCAAACCTTCCTCTTCGTATTCTTACCCTACCTTCAATCCCGTCTCGACGCAGCCCTCGAAATGGCCAACAACCGCTACCTCAAACGACAACCCAAATCCCTACTCCCCACCGGCTGTACCCCCTTCGAGACCTACCATTTCCCCGAACGACACGGCGGCAAACAAATGCTTATCCCCATCAACAACGACGACAAAAAATATCTTTCAAGACGGTTATCCAAATTGCGGCAACAGTGTCGCGGGGAGTTGGAACCTCATTCTAATGTATTCGTGGGAGAGTGTAACAAGATATTAGTCGAGACTTACGGGAAAAGGGTCGACACTGGTAGACTCAATTTATTAGAAGTTTGGAAAGTGTATCATGATTTGTTAAAAGGGTT
Source organism: Paraphysoderma sedebokerense (assembly GCA_025602915.1). NCBI lineage: Eukaryota > Fungi > Blastocladiomycota > Physodermatomycetes > Physodermatales > Physodermataceae > Paraphysoderma > Paraphysoderma sedebokerense. The sequence goes on along the minus strand of JAHLJZ010000041.1, from coordinate 81,560 downwards.
ACAAGAACTCGATGAGGACGATTTAGATACAATATTGGAGAAAATTGATTGCGGTGGCTGTGCTTTTAGTAGCGAATCTAGCGATGAGGAATCAGAGTAACCCGTACCGTAATGGATCTTGTATGAATCTTTTGATGCAAATGATTATAATAAGAAAAATCACAGTCTTCTGTTATTGTTATGTCCCAGTAACTTGGTTCATTTTTAAAGCAACCAGAATTCAAAAACAAAAGACTTATTAAAACAATTATTCTTTGCATCAAAGACTTCAATTATTCCCTTGGCAATTGGCACACACGGTTCGTCATCAACCTGAACTGTGAACAACTGATCTGTAATTAACACTCGGACAAGCCACAAGGGATGTATATTTTGTCCTTCGACGCGAGCATAAACCCTATCAAGTTCGTAGTGGTTTAAATGACAAGTAAAGTTTAAGTCCTGTTTCTGTCAGCAGTACACTCTCGTGGATCTAAAACTGTAGCGGTTGTGGAATTAAGTCGTCAATTCCGACGGGTTGTTGTAGCGGATAAAAACTGTAAAAATATAAATGCAAAATCTCTAGCTTCATGTCGTAATTTGAATTTTGTTGTTACCTTACAACTCTGTAGCATTCAAATGATTTTTTTTTCCTCCTGGGCCAGTAACCTGTATAATGATATAATGATGTATTAACCTCAGGGGACCTAAAATTCTTAAACGCTTGGAGTATTCTCAATTTCTCCCTGGCCAGGAAGAAACCGAGAGGCGAGAGCGCACAGATTCCGCAGAATATGACACTATACAGCCGAACGCCTATGTCGAGCACCGAGGAAGGGATAAGGAATGTCAGGGAAAGTCCAGGCTCTGATGTTACTGTATGTATGTTGTTCTGTCGTCTATGGCCTAACATTTCACCACTCACGGGTGCTGGAGTATCGTGAAACCAATTAAGAAGGCTATGTTGGTTACTATTCCAGGGTTTCAGGGGCCTTTTTTTGATGGAAGTTATTTATCTCAAAGAATTCGAAGAGTCTATAGAAAATCTTAGAATTGTTGTGGATGAAACAACGAGAGATAACGATAATGAAACATAATAAATGAAGTGACAGCAATTTTAGGGGAGGTCAGGGGAGGTCCAGGCTTCTAAAGTGATGTAGATGTGTGTAGCATGCATGTTGTTTCTGTCACTCAACATGTCACCGCTACCGGGTGTTGGACTATTGTGAAAACATATCAGAAAGGTTTGTCGGTTACTAGCCCAAGCTTTCAGGGGCCATTCTTTTTACTGATGTTGTTTATTGAGATTTAGAAGAGCTGTTTGAGAATTTGTGTCTGTTAAACAACGAGGAACAACGAAAGTGCCAGCAATTTTAGGGAAGGCGAGCATACGTCGAGTTCAGATCTAACATGTAGTCATTTTTCTTAAAAGAGAGCTTCTCCCTATACTGATGACCTGATCATTCCCTTTGACAATCTTTAGTAATGGCTAGTATTGGAATATCAGTAGCCTCAGGTCTTTATGCCGGTTTTGCTCTCAAAACGGCAATTGCCAACGTAACGAGCCCATATCTTGGTCAAATTCGTAACAAGCTCATTATTCGTGCAGTCAGGGCTTCAGCTGTTTTCGTTTTAGTTTACGATTTTTTGGGTCTCTTACCACTGCTTTTGTCAGGTTACAATCGGGCCTTCGCGTATACTTCCCATATTGGCCTCTTTGCCTCCGAATATTGTCTTTATCTCATTCTGATTGAACGAATCTTACCGCTCTTCCGAATCACGTCCAATCTTAGTTTAACGGCCAAAAAACATGGTCAAAATCATTTTTGCGACGCTTTTAACCATACCCATTATGATTGCAACGATCATGACATTCCTGAACACGTTGATTCCCGGATACCTTTCCATTTACCTCACCGACAATTTTACTTCGGTCACCGCGGACGTCACACTTTCAGTTCTATTCATCCGCAAACTTCTTGAACATAGACAGAGCGACACCCTCATCGGGCTTATCCGAGAAAACAAATTAGAATGGCTTCAACTAGCTGGTTCTTTAGCAGTCTGCTTCGCCGCCTGGATTATAAGACTTGTATCTGCTCTTGTTCCAACTCTCAACACTGTTTTCCCTTATGTCTCATATTTATATCCATTGCTCACATTACAAATGTTCAGTAACTATTTGCTTTCAACTGCAAAAATTACCAAAGAAATCTTAAAATCTGAATTTAAAGCAGATGGTGTCAATTCAAAGTCTGATGCCAAATCCAAAAATCCTAGTGGACGAACAATGTTTGATATATCTGATCAAGTTTGTACTTGTTTTATGTAGAGAAAGATTTAAAATCTGCTGTCTGTCATTGTTTTAAATTATTATACTGTATTTTGTCAATACATCCCATCAAAACTGTATTTATTTCACTCCTCCCTGTCCGAGTCTATTACCATTGTCCAACAAATGCTTGATCCCGTATATAAACACCGACGATGAAATATTCCTACAAAGGAGATCCGATATAAGAAGTAACTTGAACGATATCATTCTATGAATCACGTACTCAATGACCTCACTCATCAAACATCTCACATACTTCCTCTTTTTCACCCACTATCGCGTTACGCACCATTTCACTACTGATGAAACTAGATAATGAACAACGAAAAGCAATTATCGATGTATTGAGCGATTCTTTCGTCAATGGGTATGGCAATCCAATGATATTTTCAATCAACTGCCTGAGAATTGAAATTTCAAATTGTTCCTTTCATTCCCATAATCAAACGGTGGTCTTCACTTCTTTACCACCATCCCGTCCCAACCAAGATATATTTGTACAGTGTATTGTAAGTATACAATCTACACCATTTTGAATCAATCTTATATATTAAAGGATTCTAATTGAACTTCAATACGACGAATACGTTCAAGCAACGATTCGTATTTTGATTGTAAATCTGAGTCTTGATTTTCTAGTGTAGAGCAAGGGGAGATGGTACATTCGGATACTTTTACGCCGTGATCTGAAACGGGTTGTAGATTTTGTAAAGAATAAGAGTTTACATTTCCTAATCCATCGTCGTCTAAACCATCTGCGATCATCGAGTCTATAGACTCTGAGACTTGAGAGATTGGACCAGAGGTGGACTTGAACTGTCCTCCTTCTTTAAATTGAGAGCTGATCATAGAAGAATTTATTTCGGGAAAAGTTGTATCGGGATCTTGAATAGTCGAGTCGGACTGGGATGGCGGGGAATCGGAATCAGGTGTCGTCTGAACTGAAAGCGACGAGCAACTCGACGGAGGTGAGTCTGGTTGAACCTTTTTCAATATAAATTCACGAAGCAATCGGGACATACGATCGTAATTCTCCTTTTTCGTCGCATCATGCGGTTTTATTTGGTCTTGTGCTGGAGTCTGTTTGCGACGGTGACGCTTAGATTGAACGGTATGGAACCCATCTTCGTCAGGTTGATTTTGCAACTCTTTGAGATTTTTGGCCACTTCCGGATGACGTTGATAATGTAGGGTTGGGAAATTTAAAAAAGGATGAGAGTAATAGGATCCTTCCTCACTTTGCAGATACTCTATTCTTTCCATTACTGAGCGATTATCTATTTCCCTGCCATGACGGTCCAAGCCCTCTTGATACATGTACCATAGATAGTGGTGTGTTAAAGGAAGAGGCACTTCAGGTGGGAACCAACGAGGAAGGACAAAGTTTGTATAGAGTCTTGCCGTATTGATCAAATCGTAAAGATCCGAATAGCAGTGATCCGGCCGATCATGAATCATGGAGGTACCATTGCGCCTAGGGTGCTGGAATTTCGCAGGCGTCCAGTCATCTCCGAGCATGTGAAAAACTGTAACGAGAGGTGAGGACTGATGCTAGTATGCCTTATGGCTTCTTTTCTACGATGATTCTGAACAAAGGAAAATCTCAAATTAACCGTGGGAATTGTAGTCTTTATTGCTACGTGGAGGATATTGGTAGACTGGTAGTCGCCAATATGTCATTGATTGAAACAAGAAAGATAATACCCAGGAAAGGCGTGAGTCAGTTGTAACTTATTGAAGTCTGCACCCGCATCAGTTCAACTCTTCACAGCCGCTACCTCAGACGGTCAGTGAATGCACTGCATGAAAAGAGGTGTTCATTCCATAGTCCTAGAAATGGGACGCGCGCCTTTATTCCTGGATATTTCTAATCTTAAACTATGACAAGTGAAATCGTATTTAGGTATCAAATGTACTACTAACAGGATCTGATGGCCAAGAGAATTGTTAGGGGTTCATCTAACGATCAACATTGACATTTCTCACAAGCGAAATGTGTAGATTGTTTGAACTAATATTCGGATAAGTCGATGCCTTTTTGCTTGTAACCTTGAATCATGTAGAAAAAATATTTGGAAAATCAAGTACATTAAGTAGTCGATTGTCTGACAACTACGACATACGCTAGATCGGAGATCCTCTTCCTGGCATCAGGTTTCATTTTATAATTATTCCTCGTGACGATAAACTAACATGATAGAAAGATTTGAAGCGAATAGCCCATTAAATTGACTGTAATTTTTACCTACAACAATAAATACAATACCGATTAGTGATTACACCGATATCGTTCAGAAATCACCAAGTGAGGCAGAGGCAGTCAGAGTCGGAGTGGAGTGCACGGACGCGTAGCGAAGTGAAACAAGCAAGACAATTTTGGGCGTCATTTCGGACCTGTCTGTATGCTGTGTATGCGGTCAAAAATTGATATTTGGAATGCACTCTGCAAAGTGGATATCATCGCATCTGTTGTATTTATCCTGAATATATGCCGTCTAAATCTTTCGGACTCACTTTCAGAAAGCATTAAACTAACCTATTAACACATCCGCTCTGCAATTCACCACCCACATCAATTCCCAATCCTGCCGTGTGTTTCCGCAATGTCGTCCGATTCCTCGTTCTCCTCCCTCCGGAACAACCATCTAATACCGTCCCTCAATACTCTACCATCTGAAATCCTCATCTCTTCTATTCTCCCTAATCTTGACCCAAAATCATTGTTCAACCTCTCAAGAACCTGCTCCCTCCTGTACCACCTATGTAACAATCATATTGAGTGTTTCATCAAGAAAAAACAGATTAAATTATGTACACCCCGAAAGAACAGAACTCCGAGGAAAAGGAAATCCATGTGTGGACCTGGATCCGTTACACCAAAATCCAATAGAAAGACTAAACTCTTTCAAAGTCCTGGCAGCCAAAGCCACGATGTTTACGAAGACGACGAAAGAAAAATCAAGAGATGCCGAACTTCGCCTTATGCAGGAGCATTGGAACTCCGTCGGTCGTCTAAATCCTCCAAAACTCCTGGAAATGCAACTAAAATTACCCCTCGGTCATCTTCCCGTAAAAGTCATACAGAAATTACAACCGAATTGACTGATACCCCTTCCAAAAGCGTTCGAAGTTGCAGGAGGCGATTGTTTGGGGATATTGATGGATCTCAATTCACAGGGAAAGAATCGAAAGCACCGAAAGTTGCCTTTACAATGCCCGAAAATGCACCACGGGATATCTTGAAATCCTCTTCATCTTTACCAAATTCACCATTCAGTTCTACAGCAGCTTCATCGTATGCTCCTATCGCATCTGCATCTATCAAACCGATGGATCATAATCCGTTTTCTTCGCCGATTCAGTCTTCAAGCAATAACCACGATCCAAATCAATGTAACAGTTCAGAGTTGATTTCAAACCAGAGTAACGAAACATCTGTTCAAACTGCAGCAGCACCAACAACAACAGACCTCCTCCGTCAAACATTCTACAAATCACAGATTTCAAAGAAATACTGCTCTATGTGTCACTATAACCCTTCGTCAACGACTCATCCCTTTTTCCCTTCGTCCCTCCCGCTCGTACCCTCTTCGCCCAACTTTTTCTCTCCCTCTAAAACCTCAACTTCAGTGAAACCAAAGCCCACCATCTGTGAATCTTGCTTCAATTTGTACGAATATCAAATAGAATTTGTGAAAGAACTAACCGGCGGAATCGATACGGCTCGTTTTGTCACAGATGTGAAGGTGGTCATTGAAGTTAAGATTCGAAGACTGAAAAGGGTAGTTCCGCGAGCTGACTTCCCGATTGAAAAGGGTGATTCCGTGCGGACCGGAAATAATGACATTGAGGGAAATAGGGAAAAGGCAGTAACGGCTTGGATAGACGCTCACACATGGGCTAAAATTGTTGACAAATATTCCCAGTTTGAAGCAGCTTTGGTAGCTTTGCATCCGTCATACCATTCCTACGTATCTTCCGCCTCTTGTCGTTCTACTCTGCTTCCTGGAACGTTGGATTCAGTGTCACCGTTAGGTTTGCCACAAGACATTACGAAAATCGTAGGCAGTACACCAACAGTCATCCTCAATAACCCTTATCGGTCAACTTTCTCTTCTTTTTCAGCGTCTTCTTCTTCTCATCCTTTGCATGCCTCTACCATCTCTGGATTTACTTCACCGAATACAGCATTATATTATCTCCAGCAAACCCACTCTGCCCTCCTCTCCACACTCTACACTATCCCTTCCCTACGTCGACTACCCAAAGAATTCGAAGACACAGTGCGGACGTCATCCAACTTCTCCGCTTCACCCTCCCGTCACTCCAATAGCAATGATTGGCAATCTTACTCAGGTAACCCGCACTCTCATTCCCCGTACAAAAAAACGTTATTCAAGGAACAAGAAAACGCAATGTTAACCAACCACGAGGAACGACTTCAAAAAGAGTTGACTGGGTTACCCAAGAACGAGAGGGCGAAAATAGTCATGTGGGGTGACATGTTTGGTTCATTAATGAAAACTTCAAACACTCATCTGAACCCAACAACTGCTGACACCCAACATCGAGATGATGCGGTCGAAGGGTTCAGCAGAGTTACGACGTCGAATGATCGAAGGAGAAATGCAAATCAAACTTCCGAAATGATGCATGTATCCGATGATGAATTGTGAGGATTTCAAAAAAGTTTAAGATTTTTGTACATACATAGAATTTCTCTGTTTTTATATCCGATTGAACTCCAAATGATCAGCCTTTTTGGCTATTTTCTTGAATTACATCTATATAATCAGATAGACCATTTTTATCTTATATTAGCCTAATTTTTGTTGCGCACTCTTTAATGATGTTTGCGCATCCAGAATACCTTAGATATCTTGTAAATACTGAAATATTGTCAATAGATTTTTACGCTTGCTTTAGAATGCCTATTGAATGATAACTTGTAGTCACCCCCCTTTTCTACTGGCATAGGCCGTTTCAATTTTGAAGCAATACTGCAAGGGTGATACGGAAGTCACACTGATAATCACCAGCACACAAGTACGTTCCACATAATATCTTATTTATCTTGGAATAAATTGAAAGCATGCTACCAGCAGAGATGTGTATTGTGTGTCACCATATGCATCGAATATAAAATTCCCATGCAATGGCTTAATGTTAAATTGCTACGACCAAAAACTGTGTAATATCGGTGATCAGTCATCAGAGATGCATACAGTTGATTTAGATTCTAGACTTACTAAACAATTCATATTTTCAACCATGGGTCACACTTTCACTAGAAATGGCACTGTGAGTTGTGACACGGCGACGCCCATGCCCCTAATAGGTCCTAGCCTCCTAGGCCCTAGCCTCCCTCTTGGGGGACGTTCTTCCAGTGTTCTCCTGTGTTCTCCCATCCCACTGCCCAGTGCCCAATTGAGCAAATTTAAGTTTAATTCTATTTCTCTGCAAGTCAATCATTTGCTTCATGGAAATCCGCTTTTCAGTGATTCGTCATTTTAAGTGGGGTATTTACGATATTTATGGTATTATGCCACGGCCCTGATGCGTCGTTAATTATGCAAGCATTCGAAGACTTGAGTATTATACTTCAGTTGCTGTATCTAATTCGAAATCAGTGATTGGTGTCAAGGATCTCATATGATTTCAGAACCTTGTCGTCAATCCTCGTCAATCGCATTTTCCTTTGAGCAGATAGGGACTAGATAGGGAGCAAATGACAACCTGAGCAAATCTCTGTGGGATGCAAAAAGCCTGATTTCAACCAGAAATTGCAAGCTTAAGAATTAGTTCTCTCATTCCATACATCACTTAATACATTCAAGAAAGTAAGCCGAACAATGTCGGCCCTTGTCAAATTTACCTTCGTTCCAATCATCGGCCTGGTTGTGTTACTGTCGTTTTGTACCGTTCGAATCAACAGCGTAGTGTCTACCCCCATTCCCCCATGGCACTCTAAGTACGAAACACACTTTCCGCATTCAGAACCTATAATTGACGTAATTTCCAACTCGTCACATATTTTTGCGCTTGACCAACAATTTCGTCTCTTCGTTTTCACGGTTGCATCCGCGACGGGAGAATTGGGAACGCTTGGAAATTATGACCTCTCTAGTCTCGGTAGTGGTATATGCTGCAATGACTGGGCTGTTTGGAGGTGAGTGGAAACGTGAAGGATATCGACATTCTTGAGAGTCATTATTCATCGTTTCTTACACAACCTTATGTAGGTCCGATAAAGCAGTCGCATTACACTATAACAAATACGATGATAGAGTATACTTGGCGTAAGTCACCCAATTTATGCTTTGGCTCCATTCAATCTTCTCTTCGGGATAACTACTGTTTGCAAACAGTTTGATAATAAAACATTATGTTTTCTTTCTCAATTTTTGTTTATCTAAAAACAGTACATACAGTTCAACCAACTCAAGGATGGACGTATACAGATTCAAGGTCCCTTATACAGGTGTCCAAGGTAGCACTTTGTATGATTGGCCCATTTACGGAAAACCATATTTTCAAAATCCATACAAGAATCCGTGAGTAACATAATTATCTTTTGGATTGCTGATATTCTAATTTAATATATTGACATTATCGATTCATAAATCATAATTGTGTTTGTAAATGGTAAAAATATTTAAGGCGGCTCTCACTCTACTCGGACCCTCAGGCAAATTATGTGGTTCACTACAATAATCCAACTGCATCCGCTCCGAATAAAGGCTTCTTCATTGCCAATATGAAGAGCAGCAATATGGACCATGCTTTCCATGCTTCCAGAACGGATGAGCAGGCCCTACATGTCGAGTTCGGTTGCCGTCAAAATGCAAGTCTTGTTTGCATCTGGACCGCATCTAAAAGGATCCGGGTATATCAATTATCAAATACCGGGTTGCTTCAAACATATTCAGTGGGCTCAGCATTAGACTCCTTAAATTTTCAGCCAGCTTTCGGCATAAATGAACTTGGAGACAGTATATTTTTTGCTCATCCGAATGCATATCTCGATCAATTTGTTCTTCAAAAATTTAACTCAAGTTATAATAATACTCTTTCATCGGTTTTGCCAGTATCCTTCAGTTTTCCCTACAATAATTCAAATTATGACCTGGCCATATCGACATCGAATCATATCAATCTTGCAGTTACATCTAATAGTACGAGTACCGGGTTGGGACAGACCGAAATAATACTAGCAGAATACAATTCCAATTTGACGTTACAATCTCGGTTCGTCATTACAACAGTAAAGCAAGATAACGCCACACGGATATTTGCCAAAGGAAAAGATATTATCTTAATCGGCACAACTGATGGGGATTTTACTAATCCGTGGTCAACGACAAACCCAAGAGAATGGTTCATTATATACTACGCATACATTAATATTGATATCCTGACATCTAAAGGGCCTGGTAGAGCATTCGAGAACGAAATTGTTCAAATCAACTTCTCATTTCTCCCTGGTGGATTATATAGCATTCCCAACGTTACCTTCCATGGTATTCCATGTTCCAACGTGCAATGGAACGGATCGTCTCTGAATGCGAGAATACCACCCGGATTTGGAGGTTTGTATACTTAGCCTTTCTTCACCAACTGGACGACTACACAAACGAGGAGTTAATAACAAAGCTGATCTTTCAAATACTATTAAGGACCTTATGACCTTATTGTTCGATTTGAGTATCCTGATATCGAAGGTATAACGACAAAGAAGGCCCAATTAGTGTATGTTCCAGTCCTTAAAGATATTCAGCCTCGGGTTGGACCAACCAGTAAGTGGCCCTCAAATGAGTATCGGTTATGCTGTAATGTTAAATCCCCATTTATTTATGCTAGCCGGCTTCAACATTACATTGCTTGTTGATTATCTCGGTTCTCCAGGGGTGGATCCTGTTGTTGTGACCCTAGGATATGAGTTCCAACCGTGCTCTGACGTCATTCGACTGAACCAAACCGCAGTCCAATGCTCAGTGCCTCCAGGTTTGTACAATTTGACTTCATGATGTTTTTTGATCAATTCGTTTAAACGAGTATGATTAGGTGTGGGTCGTGATATCCAGGTGACGGTTTCGGTCGGGCCACAATCAAATACAACTGAGGCGATCAAGATTTCTTATGAACCCCCATCGCTCTACGACGTAACACCCACCAGTGGACAAACCAATGGACGAAATCTCTTGAAAATACGGTACGTATTGTCTTCCGATGATAATGATGATTATTGTCGCCTGATTGCCGAACCCCTTATAGCGGCAAAAATTTCGGTCCTTGCAATGAATCTCCATGCGTGTTTAACTATTCCTCCATTCAAATCGGCGACCGACAATGTGAACAAGTAACATTTTTTAATGATACCGATGCTACATGCGTTGTTCCTGCCAGAAGCGGGGCCAACAACATTGTATTAGTTAACGTCGCAGGCCAGAATAGCACAGGCTCATTAGTATATTCATACTTTCCACCAAGAGTTGCGGCGGTGTATCCACAATATTCCCTCTCCCAAACACCGGTAAGTTAGTCAATATCAAGATTGTAAGTTGCGGGCGGTATGTGACTTAGACTCGCTTTTTAGACTGTTACCCTGGTGGGAACCAATTTTGGTAACTTAATCAGCCGGGCTGTGGTGTCCTTTACCGACTTGAATACTCTTCAATCTTCTACTTGTCTCATTACTGGAATATCACATGAAGAATTGCAATGGTATGCTATTACTTGAGACCGATTAATTTTTGCTTGTCTGACGAAAGCATTGAATGGTTTGCAGTACCTTCGCTTGCAATACGCCTCTTCTTCCCATGTCTACTTTCAACGTGTCAGTCACAATCGGAAATCAATCCAGCATTATGACTGATAACACTAGATTTCATACATTCAATCAAAACAACCCCCCTCTTGCTCTAGCGTCTTCACTCGTAACTTATGAAGACCAATTCCTAATCATTGAGCTCAAAGCTTTGGACCCTGACGAGAACTCTATGTTGGACTTATTCATTGTTTCTGTACCTGAAAACGGGCTTCTATATCAAGCTACTCTTAATGATAATAGAGGGATATTAATTAATGCCACGCTTGAACAAGCAATTCTGGTAACAAATGCGATGGATCGATTGATTTACGTTCCAAAGCCCGACTTTTACGGAACCGATTCTTTTTTATTCAAGGCCAGAGATGGCCTAGGAGCAGGTAGCTTATTTTGAACAATATGCTGAAATAATAGGTCAACCATTTAATCAATTTGCGTTGGCATCATCTAGAATCGATAATACAAAGCATTCAAATTACGATTATTCCATTACCGGATCCTCCTGCACCCCAATCGACCCTCGTATCTCTTGAGGAGGACACGAATACTACATTTACCTTGACTGCCACTGATCCAGACAACCAATCTTCAGGGCAAAATATGATGATGTTTTCTATTCTATCGCTTCCAACACGGGGAGTGTTGTATATTCAAAATGCTGGCGATGTTACTACACCATGGGATCAAATCACTACTACTCCCTACGATCTGGCGCAGGTCAATTCGACGTTACTGTTTCGACCGATTGATAATGACTTCGGCGATCCATATGCGTCATTTAATTTTAAAGCCAGTGATGGTTTATTAGACAGTGTGATTAACGGCACCATAACATTTGTAGTGCGGCCTGTCAATGGTTTTTATGCTATCCTATTTTCATCGAAATTGAACTAACGATGGCTAATTGATTATTTTTACGACTAGATCTTCCGACGTTTGAATTAACATCAATCGAAAATATAACTGCGTACGAAGACCAAGAATCACTCATATACCTAAATATTAGCGATATAGATCCACTTGACACTGTAGTGGTTAAAATCAGAGATATCCATATCAATGGAACGCTACTGAGAACCGAAAATCAGACAGAGACACGAAGTCTGTTGGTTATAGGCGAGGATTCCGTAATCCCAGGACCACCGTACAAAATATTTTTTGTTCCGACTCCAGATTTTTATAGTAGTTTTAATCAAAGCGATCAAAAATTCACTGTCTCTTACACAGACGGCACTGTGACACGCTTGCAAAGAATTGAATTCTCGGTCCTCCCTGTAAATGATCCACCTATCCTTCACTGTCCTGAAGAGGTAGTCTTATCTCCTGAAGTGCTCTTGGGTATAGATCCTTCCTACCAGATTAAGCTGGATGCAGCAGATGTCGATGATTCCTCGCTGCAATTTGTTTTGGTGACAGCCCCCTCAAGAGGTTATCTCAATGATTCTGTACCGCTGGTAGCTGGTAGCATTTTCCGATCTCAAACAATTATGTTCTATCCGAATTTTAGCGGCAGCATGTTTCCTTTTGGCAATTTCTCTATTTATGCATTCGACAATGGTGGGGCAGTTTCAGATATATGTACATTCGTGTTTAGATTAACTTGTCCACCAGGTATGTAGATAATTTTCTTACAGATGCAATTTTTTTCGTAAAACACTGACCCCTATCCTTCATATTTGCATGATAGGGAGATACAGCAATATTTTTAGCAAGGGTCCAATTTGTGCTCCGTGTCTAGAGGGTAAAATTTCTATTCTCTAACAACATTTGGTTGTGTTGACCTGACTGACAACATTCCTTGAACCTCTATCAAATTCTTGAACGATATAGGAGCTGAATGCAGGTAAATTCCACAATTATGTCCTAGCTCTTATATGCATTTTATAAACAATTACTTTGAAACCAACAGTCAAGACGGCAGTATTGCTCCCAGACCACGGTTTGGCTACTGGCAAAGCGAGAACAGTTCGACATTCCTTCCATGCTTTCCACCCGAATCTTGCCCGGGTGGAATTAACCAATGTGCCGCTGGATATACGGGCAACCGTACGTAATATTTTGGTGACATCGATCGTTGAGCGAACGATTGGATTAACTTCTCTCTAGGTTGCGGATCATGTGCGGCAAATTATTATCGCTTAAACAACCGCTGTGTGTTATGCCGAGAGGAAACTTCATGGCAGCTTGTTTTAATCGTACTGTCCGTCCTTTTTGGATCTCTCGCGATGATCGGTTTTTTGAGGGTTATTGGAAGAGGCTTACAGTGAGTAACCGTTATAGATATTTTTCGAGCATCGAAAAGTGATAGTTAACGTTTCGTATTCGTTCAGTTATGGATTGGTCAACATTTTGATTAACTTTATCCAATATATTCTCATCATACGGGAGTTGCAGCTGAATTGGTAAATTGATGACTATCAGCGGCAATCATGCTTCTGAAACAAGTTTGTTAACTTCTTTGCTCTGTAGGCCGCCAGAATTTATGAACATATTGAACTCTCTATCCTTCATTAATTTTAATATCGAGTTGACGAGTCCTGAATGTGTGATAAATCAGCGATTGGATTACGGCACAAAAATGCGGTTCACACTCGCCATTCCATTAGCTTTGTTAGTGCTTGTTATCTTGTTTGGTGTGATCGTTAGCATCAACAAAAAGATACGCGCCAGATGCAAGAAGTCTCGCCCAAAATTGTACAATCACGAACCCCAACAGACAAGCTTATTTCTAACGTCACTCCGCATTTTTAATTCAATTCTATCGATCGTATTTGCAACAGTCAGTACGAAGGCATTAAGGTTTGCATTCGTGCTGATAATTTTGCCGACTCTGACTCATAATTTCCATTTTCCGAGTAGTATACTTGACTGCACATTAGAAGAAGATGGCCTAATGTATTTGGATGCAGATTATTCAGTCAGGTGTTACAGCGAAGAATGGTACCGCGACTTGCCGTATGCTCTCAGCGGCATTGCTATTTACGTTATCGGAATTCCGCTTTACTTTTCAATCATGTTATTCGTCATGTATCAGAAGAAATATGATGCCTCACGGTGGGAGAAGAGGAGAGCGATTGTTTCAAAGATCATGGATTTCGACCACATTTACAAGGATGAAAACCAGCACTTTATCTTAATTCAGCTGTTCCAAAAGCTTGCGTTGATATCTACCAGCATGTATTTTACCAGGTCTGTATTTTAAAGTTCGGTGACATCTTTGGCCTATTAAAATACTAACATTTGCATTGAAATTTCATACCAAAGGCTTCCAGGGTTGCAAGTCATTCTCAGCCAGACTGTGTTGCTGCTGTCGCTTGTTCTCCACCTTAAATATCAACCCTATAAATATCCGCTTCTCAACCATTTCGAGGTCGCCTCCACTATGGCATCAATGTCAATTTTAGGTCTCGCGTTGCCATTCCATGTCGATAAGTTACAAAGAAATAGTGAACTGGTGCTGATGCTTTTCATGCTATTTCTTGTGCTCTCGTTTATAGCGGCTGTGATTGGTACTTCTGTATACGAGATTCAACGGAAAGTTCGGGCTGGACTAAACGAGGTGCGTAAAAGCAAAAAAGAGGGAAGTCAGAACATACTCGTGACTGCTTCCACAAGGGCTTTGATTGGAGGCGGAATGTAACATAATTATATTGACCGACTTAAACCTGAACTTATGGAGTATATATTTGCTGAACATTCAACGCGGATGATTACCAATCTTCTATTAGAGGTATACGTTGAGTGAATTTCACTCGAATCATCTAAACATCTTCAGTTGCATCGGGCGAGGTGCCGGAATTTTCGTCAAAAACCATTCATGTCGTATGCTTGCGATTGCTTGTCGGGAATTATGTAAACTGTGAGCGGTATTTCAATACACCTTAAAATACCTTCTCCTTTTTCCCAAAAAGCTCAAAAATACATGCCAAAGTACGGGAGATTTCCATACATTAAGCGCACAGCACGTCATCTAAAATGTATGAATAGATTAAGCACTCAAAATGAAAAGGTTTGTATACGCTCGATCTCAGATTAACAAAAGAATAGTTAGTCGTTGGAAACGTTCACGTAAAATTTTGTCGTTGATCGACGGCGTAACCGGTAACAGCGCAGTAACATGCTGTTCTCGAATTCCGATCGTATTGAGCTGCCAGATTCGAGTCCAACAGCGCGTTCGGTGATGTGACTCTGTGAGACCCTGCCCGCTAGATTTATGATATAAAGGTTTATGAGCATGTGAATAATTCTGAATCACTACTGTATTTCCTTCGCTTACAATTCATAAGAGGTATATAAATGTTTTGCCATCTGAAACATCGAGGAAAGAAATTGAAGGGATTCAGCATCGAAGCGATTCTAGCGAGAATCATTGCGCGTAGTGTCAAATCTTTTTAGATTTTGCAGCACCGAGTTGGAGGCAGATTGCGGAACTTTCGTAAATTCGTACAGCTTTTGCCTTTCATACCAGAACTGACCGGATCGAACTTGCAGTGTATTGTCAAATATACAGAGTTTCATTGACGATGATACTGTTTCTAAGCAAAAATACCTTCTCTGCAACCACATTCATATTAGCCCTCTTCCTGTCCATTTACGCTCACCGAGTTCACTGCATTCCTTCCAGTAATTCGGTCGTCTCCCCATGGTATACCAAATACCTATTAAATATACCCAACCCCGAGCCAATAATTGAAGCGGTTTCCAACTCTTCTCACATTTTCGCCCTCGACCGCACCTTTCGTTTGTATGTTTTTACGGTTACATTGGCGACCGGAGAATTGGGAACGCTTGGAAATTATGATCTTTCCACTATGGGGGCCGGTGTATGCTGCAACGACTGGTCTGTCTGGAGGTGAGCCGGAAAGACTGGTTTTATGAACCCTCGAGATTGACAATGCAACTGAGCTTTAACTTTCCTCCAATCTCTGTATAGGCCTGATAATGCGGCAGCCTTACATTATAACAAGTACGACGACCGAGTGTACTTGGCGTAGGTTTCATTCAACTCATTTATAGGTTCTGGTTGTGATTTTGATCCAAGTTTTCGTTTATATCTGAAGTAAATACAGCTCAATTGGCTCAAGAATGGATATTTACAGATTCAAGGTCCCTTTTATGGGTGTGGAAGCCAGTACTTTTTATGATTGGCCGACATATGGTAAAACATATTTCAAGGTTTCATATAAGAATCCGTGAGTATCTTATGCACACAATCTCCGTATCCCCCTACGCGAGTTCGATCATTAATACACTTTATCATGCGGGGAAGGCGGCTCTCACTTTACTCAGACTCGCAGGCGACTTATGTGGTTCACTACAATAGTCCAAACGAATTAAACCCAAATAAGGGATTCTTCATTGCCAATATGGGAAATAATATGGTACACGCCGCCCATACGGGGATCACAAATGAGCAAGCCCTACATGTTGAATTCGGATGCCGTCGTACTGTAAACTATGTTTGCATTTGGACAAGATCACAGAATATTAGAACGTACCAATTACAAAATACGGGGTTGATTCAAGTAATTCCTTTTGGAACGGTTGCAAACTCCCTGAATTTCCAACCAGCATTCGGCGCTGGCCGATTACAAGATACTGTGTTTTTCGGCCACCAAATGGTGACTCTTCCAAATCAATTCATTCTCCAAAAACTCAATTCAAGTTATGATAATGTGGTGTCTGCAGTTTTGCCGTTTCAATATAACTTACCCTACTATGGGACAAATTATGACTTGGCTATCTCGGCGAAGGATAATATCTATCTTCTCCTCACAACAAACGACACAGTTACTGGACGGGGAGAAACTGAAATTGTGATTGCTGGGTACGACTCCAATTTGAGTATACACTCTCGATTTGTCTTGTCAACCGCAAAGCAAGACAACGGAACAAGAATTTTTTCTAATAATGAAGATATCATTTTAATCGGAACGACGGATGGAAATTTCAGTGACCCACTTCAGACACCTAACAGACGAGAATGGTTTCTCATTTATTTTGGAAACATCGGTATTGACATCATCACAAACAAAGGACCAGGAAGAGTCACAAAGGGCGAAACCATCCAAATCAAGTTCTCGTCTCTGCCACCTGATGCTCTTCTTAACATCCCATATGTTACATTCGCAAATTATTCTTGTTCTAATGTACAATGGAATGGGTCTTCTTTGTCTTCGAAACTGCCGGAGGGGATCGGAGGTTTACAATTGCCCTCAATTGATTTGTTTCAAAACGATCTGTTCGACTAAAGCTGAAATTCGTAGGACCTTACGAGCTTGTCGTTCGCTTTGAATATTTGCAATATGGACTGGAAATTTTAAGCGCAAAGAAGGCCTCATTGTCCTATGTTCCTGTTCTGCGTGATATTCGACCTCGGCTGGGGCCAGCCAGTATGTATACCGGGATTGACGATTGCTGATATCGGACTTGCAAGTTTACCTTAGTTTTTTTTTTAGCTGGCTTCAATGTTACTATTGTCGTTGACTTCCTCGGAACACCAGGAGTAGATCCTGTTGATGTTTCCTTGGGATCAAACTTTCGACCTTGTTTGAACGTCGTTCAGATCAATCAAACGGTCATACAGTGTTCAGTACCTCCAGGTTTGTTATTTGAATAATACTGGCAAAAAGGCTTCTTCCGCTAAATATCAATCTTATTTCGATTGCTCGGATAAGGTGTGGGCCGTGACATCTTGGTGACAGTATCGATGGGGCCACAATCAAATACAACTGAGTCAATTACGATATCCTACGAACCCCCTTCAATGTTCCGTATTGTCCCTAATAATGGGCCGACAAATGGAGGGAATTTGATTAGAATAAAGTAATTTGAATTATGTTTTCATAGACAAAATTTGAAAATTAACATTCTGTCAGTGGCAAAAATTTTGGTCCTTGCTCAAACCCCCCGTGCCCTCTGGACCAGTCTTCTATTCATATAGGGGATCAATTATGTGAGCAGGTATTACTATTCAATGATACCGATTTAGCCTGCGTTGTGAGTGCCGGAAGCGGAGCGAATCACTCAGTCTTACTTACAGTGGCGGGCCAGAACAGCACGACATCATTGCTCTATTCATACCGCCGTCCGACTGTTGCGGCAATATACCCTCAATTTTCTTTCTCTGAAACACCGGTGTGTATCTTTTATGTTATAGCAAAAGTATGGCATGCGCCGCGGTCCATGTAACGTTGATATTCTTTAGACTGTTACGCTCGCGGGATCGAACTTTGGAGGATTGACGAGTCAGGCTGAGATAACATTCATTGATTTGAGCACACTTCAATCGTATATCTGCCCAATTACTGGAATATCTCATGAAGAAGTCCGATGGTATAATACCTTATTGAATACCAATTACGCTCGAGTTGAGTGACTGACAGGCAATTTTCATTTCAGTACATTCGCCTGTAACAACTTACTTCCTCTTCTTGCCACCTTCAATGTTTCCGTCACAGTTGGAAATCAAAATAGCGTACAATCAAATAACACAAAATTTCAAACTTTTAACAAGAATAACATACCAGTCGCACTACCTTGTATGGTAGTGACCTACGAAGATCAATTTCCAATCATGGAATTAAAAGCGGTTGATCCTGACGACGACGCTATATTAGACGTCTTTGTTGTTTCCAAACCCATCAGGGGGTCCCTTTATCAAGCTGCGTTCAATGACGGCCGGGGAATGTTGATCAATGCAACGCTTGATCAAGCAATTTTGGTGACAAATGCGATGAACAAAGTAATTTATGTTCCGGAGCGCGATTTCTACGGGTCCGATTCATTTTCTTTCAAAGCGAGAGACAGCTTGGGAGCAGGTACGCTTATATCGCATCCTATGGGATTCACTTGAGGCGTTTAATAATTCATATTGACATGCCTTAATTTCAGAATCTGGTGTCCAAACTGCTCAGATTATGATCGTGTCATTGCCTGATCCTCCTGTACCTCAATCAAAAATAATATCTCTGTACGAGGACACCAACATAACGTTCGACATCTTCGCCACCGATCCAGACGAACCGGGTGTAGGACAAAATATATTCTTTTCCATTCTCTCGCTTCCAAATCGTGGATCGTTGTTTGTTCGAACTTCCACCGATGGTATTTCATCGTTGGGTCTCGTCACAAGTGCTCCTTACCATCTGGCAATGGGTGATTCGACGCTACTATTTCGTCCTGCTGAGAATGACTTCGGCAATCCTTACGCTTCATTCAATTTCAAAGCCAGCGATGGCCTATTCGACAGTGAAAGTAATGGGACTATCACATTCATCGTGGCTCCTGTGAATGGTCGGTTGTGAGATCATTTTTCTTTGATCTTTCACAGTATTTAAGCTGAATGTTTTTTTATCTGTCAATTAGATCCTCCAACGTTTGAAACAGCGACCATTCAGAATTTCACCGCGTATGAAGACCAGGAGGCACTCATTACTTTAAATATCGTTGATACAGATTTACATGATACAGTGCTGGTTAAAATCAGAGACATCCACATCAATGGTACACTGTATAGGGGTAATAATCAGTCGGAGACCCGAAGTCCTCTGGTTATTGGCGAGGATTCAGAAATACCGGGCCCTCCATACCGTATATTCTTCGTTCCATCTTCAAATTTCTATAGTGAGGCAAATCAGAGCGATCAGTTCTTCTCAGTTTCTTATACAGACGGCACTGTTGCATTCTCGCAACGAATTTCCTTTTCCGTCCTCGCCGTAAATGATCCACCTTCCATGGATTGTCCTGGAGATGTGACATTATCGTCAGAAGTACTGATGGGCACAGATCTTTTCTACAGAATTCAGTTGATTGCAGAAGACGTAGATGATACCTCGGTACAATATGCTTTGGTAAATGCTCCCCCAAAGGGTTACCTCAACGCTTCGGTTCCATTGACGGCCGGCAGTGTCTTTCAACTTTCAACAGTGAAATTCTATCCGAATTCTAGCGGAAGCATGTTCCCATACGGTAACTTCTCCATTTATGCTTTCGATAAACAAGGGTCGATTTCAGATATATGCACATTTGTATTCAAATTCACTTGTCCTCCTGGTGAGCAATTAGCTTCTCGGATCAAATTTGTCACGAAATACTAAATTCGTAGTTTTTAATTCTACATGTTAATAGGAGAGTATAACAATATTTTTAGCACAGGTCCAATTTGTGTGCCGTGTCTAGACGGTAGGGCATTCTTTGGGTGCTGTACCCGGCGAATATATACTGACCCTTTTAAATCGCATATCCATGTAGGTGCTGAATGCAGGTAAACCAATTTCGCTTTTTTGAAATTATACATTCTTGGAGACTAACTGTCTGTAACCAACAGTCAAGACGGCAGTATCGCTCCCAGACCGCGGTTTGGCTACTGGCAAAGTGAGAACAGTTCGACATTCCTTCCATGCTTTCCACCCGAAGCTTGCCCGGGTGGAATTAACCAATGTGCAGCGGGATATACGGGGAACCGTACGTAATATTTTGGTGACATCGATCGTTGAGCGAACGATTGGATTAACTTCTCTCTAGGTTGCGGATCATGTGCGGCAAATTATTATCGCTTAAACAACCGCTGTGTGTTATGCCGAGAGGAAACTTCATGGCAGCTTGTTTTAATCGTACTGTCCGTCCTTTTTGGATCTCTCGCGATGATCGGTTTTTTGAGGGTTATTGGAAGAGGCTTACAGTGAGTAACCGTTATAGATATTTTTCGAGCATCGAAAAGTGATAGTTAACGTTTCGTATTCGTTCAGTTATGGATTGGTCAACATTTTGATTAACTTTATCCAATATATTCTCATCATACGGGAGTTGCAGCTGAATTGGTAAATTGATGACTATCAGCGGCAATCATGCTTCTGAAACAAGTTTGTTAACTTCTTTGCTCTGTAGGCCGCCAGAATTTATGAACATATTGAACTCTCTATCCTTCATTAATTTTAATATCGAGTTGACGAGTCCTGAATGTGTGATAAATCAGCGATTGGATTACGGCACAAAAATGCGGTTCACACTCGCCATTCCATTAGCTTTGTTAGTGCTTGTTATCTTGTTTGGTGTGATCGTTAGCATCAACAAAAAGATACGCGCCAGATGCAAGAAGTCTCGCCCAAAATTGTACAATCACGAACCCCAACAGACAAGCTTATTTCTAACGTCACTCCGCATTTTTAATTCAATTCTATCGATCGTATTTGCAACAGTCAGTACGAAGGCATTAAGGTTTGCATTCGTGCTGATAATTTTGCCGACTCTGACTCATAATTTCCATTTTCCGAGTAGTATACTTGACTGCACATTAGAAGAAGATGGCCTAATGTATTTGGATGCAGATTATTCAGTCAGGTGTTACAGCGAAGAATGGTACCGCGACTTGCCGTATGCTCTCAGCGGCATTGCTATTTACGTTATCGGAATTCCGCTTTACTTTTCAATCATGTTATTCGTCATGTATCAGAAGAAATATGATGCCTCACGGTGGGAGAAGAGGAGAGCGATTGTTTCAAAGATCATGGATTTCGACCACATTTACAAGGATGAAAACCAGCACTTTATCTTAATTCAGCTGTTCCAAAAGCTTGCGTTGATATCTACCAGCATGTATTTTACCAGGTCTGTATTTTAAAGTTCGGTGACATCTTTGGCCTATTAAAATACTAACATTTGCATTGAAATTTCATACCAAAGGCTTCCAGGGTTGCAAGTCATTCTCAGCCAGACTGTGTTGCTGCTGTCGCTTGTTCTCCACCTTAAATATCAACCCTATAAATATCCGCTTCTCAACCATTTCGAGGTCGCCTCCACTATGGCATCAATGTCAATTTTAGGTCTCGCGTTGCCATTCCATGTCGATAAGTTACAAAGAAATAGTGAACTGGTGCTTATGCTTTTCATGCTATTTCTTGTGCTCGCGTTTATAGCGGCTGTGATTGGTACTTCTGTTTACGAAATTCAACGGAAAGTTCGGGCTGGACTAAACGAGATGCGTAAAAGCAAAAAAGAGGGAAGTCAGAACATGCTCGTCACTGCTTCCACTAGGGCTTTGATTGGAGGCTGAACGTATTCAAAAAGTAGAGAACGATATGTCACGCGATACTGTAGGTCTTAGAACAAGCACTGCAGTCAAATAAATTTACATTTCTTTAAATGGCTTTGTCGATTTACGGACCTAAATTTTTATTCAATACCTCTGAAATCATTAGGGGTAATTGTCGCACAATATTCTCCTCTATTTCGGGTCTTAAGAAATTTAAGCACAAAAATAAAAATTGTCAAACAAAAGTCAATTTATTATAACTACAACACTTTAAACGCCTTAGAACGCCCATACGAAACATCATACACAAAATGGTATCCAATCAATATGTCATCGTCTACGAGAACACATCCAAATGAAAAGTTTGTACTCGAAATTCATTCGTTATTAAAATGACATCTCACACTTTCCCAACCCCTCTTTGTCCCAATTTCTTCTTTGCTTCATTTGCAAACTTTGTTATACTGTTATATTTTTTCGCTGTTTCGATAGTCTTATAATTTCCTCCCTGATTGCTTTCGTAGTCGTCAGAATATGTAGATGAAATTATCGTAGATGAGTCTAGCGGGGAAGAAGACCTCAAAGACGACGAAGAGCCAGCAAACTCTGCGAATGAATCATGCTGATCACAGGAGTGACATGTTTGAAGCGATTTGAAGTACGAATTCTCAAGAATATCGGATATGAAAATACGCTATTTCAAAACAATTCCAACATTACTCAAATGGGAAGTCGCAACAATAAAAGAATAATACGCAAAAAATACCTTATTTTCATCAGGTTCCAAAATTGCATTTAGCAATTGACTCATTTCTTTCTTCAATTTGTCAATTGGTGAGAATTTACCTCTGCGATGGGACAAGAAGTATCGGTAATTCGCATCTTGGGCTGTGGCAATGCGCCAAGGGATACGGCTGTAAATCATGACAAAATAGATAATGCCTATCGATGGAGAAGAATGAGACAAGTCCGTCGATCATGAAAAGCAATAAATCATAACAAACCGCAAGACCAAATGTCCGCTTTCCTTGCATCAAATTCTACATTTCTCCATTCTTCGGGTGCGATGTAAGGGGTACTACCGCAGACTCCGCGAGATTTGTGAGCTTCCTACTCGTTAATAATCGACAAAAGCATGAGAATTGGGTGTTTAGAATTAGATGTTTATGAAGTCCAATATCCAGAAAGAACTCACTCTCTCAAACGCTGTCTTTACAACTTCTGACGATCCAAAATCAGTGATTTTCAAACAACCTGAACTGTCTAAAACGAGATTTTCTGAGTAGCAAATGTTAGATTTCTGTCAATTCGAATCGAATAATTTTTGGAACTCTACCTGGCTTTAAATCTTTATGCGCAACCCCCATAGAATGCAAGTATGCAACACCATAAATCAATTGCTTCCATAAACAATTGGCCTCCGAGAGATTCAGTGGACCATGGTCGTGGATGACACTGTATAGATCACCACCTTGGCAATATTCCATGACCTATGTGAAAAATTAATACATAATGAACGATGGCAGCGAAAGAAAATACTACGCACCTCGACCCAGTGGCGCTGATCGTCTTGCAACAAGTCGATCGTTTCAACAATATGAGGATGATGAAGAGACGAAGATATACAGTATTCATTCACAAGTCGCTTTACGTAATCCTTCTCCGATTCGTTTTTAGCGCGTTTACGGAATTCCTACAAATATGTAACAGTGAGCAGAAGTGGAACAGAGTTTGACACTGATTGTATCATTACCTTTACCGCAAACAGCTTTTCTATTGCGCCCTCACTCTTATGCGCCAGCTTCACCACACCTCCAGCTCCTTTGCCCACTACTTCTTGTACTTTTCCATACTTATTCTGAAGAGCGGCCTCACTAACTGATCGCTTCACACCATTCACGTTCTGATTGGAATGCCATATCAGCTCTTTTAAGTAGGCAAGGCCATGTGGGTGCTGGTCCTGTTGCTGCATGTTATGATTTTTGTTGTTAATTGGAGTGAGTTGATGAGGTGATAAATGATGAGTGTGTAAATTCCGTCTTTCCTCTTTGGAAGCATGTTGACCGGCGAGAGAAGAAAACGTTTGTGGCTGGGGATGTGATATCGGGGGACTGGAGGGAGGGGACGGAGGTGTTATTAAAGCGGGTGGTTTTATGAAACTCTGCGATATATCCCTATCAAGAACTCCAGAGGATCGTCTAAATGTCATTGAAGGTCGCTTGTCCGATCTAATACCAGATGAGAGCAAAGAATTTCGAATTTCTTCGACCTTTTGTCTGTTTAGCGGTTTGCTTTTTTCGCGCGCCGGTGAAGGAGGAGTGGGAGGTGACAACAATTCCTTTTGATTGCTGTAAGTTTCATATGGATTAACCGTCTCCGGTTGCTTAGAAAATAACTCCAATGGAGATTCCAATATTTCCGGATCATAATTGACGTTACTCCTCAATTCAAGTTTATCGTCGAGCATGCCTGAACCCCTCTTTGACATCAGAATTATGGGTTCATTGTTATTAGACGAACGAGATAACCCTCCTGAATCGTCAAATTGTGTCATATGGTGCCTAAGAAAACGTAAGTACACAAATCAAGCCGACAGATATTGTCATCTATCACGAAATACTTACGACGTCAGGATTCGCCGCCAGATCCCTCTATGCTGACATTCTGATGCAGCCGCCGGCGGGGATGGTGATTTTGGTTTTCCACTAGCTGGAATTGAATTTGCGAGAGTGGATTTCTTTACAGAAGGAGATGCTGGATTCGAGGCTCCAGTCTTTTTCTCTCCTGACCCGGCTGTACCGGTGATCTGTGCCGAAGACAGATGGTGGTGATCGGATGTTGCAACCATGTCAGTGAACTGAGCTGGATTTTCTTCTGTCTCAACTTTCGCTTCTGGGGATACAGTAAAAACTTTGGGGGAAATGTCGGATGATTCGTTCTTTAGTGCAATGGGTAAATGAAAAGTTTTTGGGCCAGTCGTTCTGTCGGGAAGCGAGGGCAACAAAAACATAGTACCAAGTGTATGACTAATCCGAGGAGGATATATTGATCAGTTGAGTTCAATAATCCCAAAGATCGAATGTGTTCGAATATTATCGATTGTGCTGGATTGGAGTTGCTATATTGGGGTATATCACTTTTCTCTTGCTCGAGTCAATTTGAGCACTGCCAAGTGAAGGATTTGCGATTGCGGAGCTTCACAAAGTATCTAAGAATGGATGAGGATGGAAAAATTGCTAATTGCGATGACTAGTAATACCGCAAAGCCATCGATACCGCTCGAAATGCAATGTGCGCACAAAAACTGCAAATCGCCTCCGATGCAGAAAGGGGTTCTAATTACTAATTGAATGTAAATGAGTATATAAATCCCGCAGCAAACAGACTTTCTCATACTTTCGAATTTTCCCGAGTACAAGAGTCATTGGATCCCGTTAATAAAACATCAACCACCACATCACTCTGTTACGTCATGAGAGGCACACTTTGGTGTAAGTAAAATGACAGCCTGTCGTTTAGACCTAAACAAACTGATGTCATTGTATGATTGTAATTGAGACGGTTCGGCAGAATACTGAGATCCATGAGGACTGAGGAAGTCGTAGAATCGGGACAAAGAATTCAAATCAAGTATCCTTGGAGCCAGTCGAAAGTGAGTTACACACTATAATCTGTCGTTCAACCGCCTCCGGTCGATCAATTCGATCCTCAAATTGCAACCTCATTCAAGGTATATTGATGTAGATTCCTGATGCTACTAATATCGAATTTCTTTCCCTAATCTAATTCACAATTTGGGGAGTCATTTACAATGACGAATACCCATCGGACGGACAAGTGCGGCCGATGGAGTGCCGAGCAAAAGCATTCCAGTCTAGGTCCAGCACCACTCACGTTTTGCCTTATTTCGTAATAAATCATTATTTCTTAGAATATGCTGGTGTGCCCCTGTAATGGGGTGATTGCAATACTGTGTTAGTCTCTAACCTCGCTCAGAAAGTGGCCTTGCTTCTTCTGAGCCATGTACCGTTGAGTGTACCCTGTGCAAACTTATAATTGGAGTATCACTGAATACTCATCCCAATTAAAATAATCGAGGTAGTTGGTACTATCAAAGTGCATTCTCATACTGTTATGCGCTACTCAATTTTCGTAAATTCCAAATCTTCGCGCCGACATTTTCCTTGCAACTCAGTTTATTCCACTTGCCAACTCCAAAAGCGTGCGAGATTTTCTTTGCTGACTCTGTAAATATACGACAGCACAATAACAGCATTGACAGCACTTCCAGAAAATGGTAATTATGTTTGAATTCATAGATACTAAGAGCGGATATTGGAGATTTATTGTTTACTGCATTCGCCATTAACAATGTGTTTGGTTTCGGACACTGCGAAATTTATAGTTGGTTCTTGTGATTGGCGATTTCTTCATTCCCCAGAGAGCGTACGATATTCCAACAAAGTTTAAGAAATTACTGGTGTGTATCGCACATCCTAATAAGTAATCTAATTGGCGATGTACCATGACTGACCCAGGCTTCTCAACTGAATTGGTAATTTGGTCAAACATATCCTGTCTCATATAGGTACCAGGAAAGATTCAACAGATATTATGTACAGGTAATTTAACTGATAGCTCGACATTAGATTGGTTAAGAAGTGTTGCACCCGATGTCCAAGTTGTTAAAGGAGATTACGACGATGTAAACAATTCAATCCTGATCTTTACCATTCTCTTCATTATCGTCTTGAGTCTGAACATACTTATTAACTTTTCCTTTTTCCCATGTCGTAATGTATTTATCAAATACAATATATTTAAAATGCTTTTAAATGATTATAGGTTAACATGCCCTCCACACGAGTAATCACCCATGGGCCAATCAAGATAGGTTTAATTCACGGCCACCAACTGATACCGACTCTGGATACCGAGACTCTAGCATTAACAGCACGCAGGCTAGGCGACGTCGATGTACTATGCACTGGGTTTACATGCTTTGTCGAATGTTTTGAGTATGAAGGGCGGATGTACGTGAACCCTGGCAGTGTGACAGGAGCTTGGAAGCCCGGTGTTGAAGACGCTAGCAGAATTCATATCTCGAAGGATAATAAAGCAAATTTCGATAGCGAGGCGACAGATGGCAAGAATGATAGTGAAAAGCAGGCAGCAGCGGATGATGATTCTGCGTCGTTACGAAAAATCGGGCCATATAGTACACCTTCATTTGTGCTGTTGGATCTTCAGGATACTAGTATGACGTTGTATGTGTATCAACTTATTGATGATGAAGTGAAGATTGCAAAAATGGAGTATAAGAAGCCGCAGGCGGATAGCATTTTGGAACAACAGAAAACACAAGAACCTATTGGACAGTGAAAAGGTTGACAAAAAGTGGATGTTGAAGATAATGTCGGCGTGTTTTAAGATGGCAATTACATGCTTGCTACATTTAGACGCTCCTATTCAATAAAGTACATTCTTATATATACTAGTTTAACCAACTTTCAACGCTTTCGCTATATTAGAATTTCCTGTCCTGCCATTGCCAGCCTCAGTCCCAACTGCTCGAACCTTCCATATCACACATCTGCCATCGGCCATGCCGCCTGCGACGATATCATAGGATGATTCTCCCTTTGTGTTGAATGAGAGGGACGTCAGCTGAGATGGCTTAGGGAAAGAGGAGGAGTGTGAGGAAGATATGGCAGAAAGCGGTAGAACAAAGAGCGGCGTTGCTGTCGAGTACTGTCATAGTAGAAGTTTCACATTTCATAGAAGGTAAGAAAAGGATAAGAAGGTACGTCAATTTCGTCATACATTCGAATAGAAACGTTACAGAGACTGAGATTTTCATGAACAAAACACCCCAATATCAGCAACCAGTGGCAGCGCATACCTCAAGATTGTACGCAATTAGATTTCCTTCATTCGTTGCGGCAAGCAGAATTGACCCATTGCGATTCACATCGCCGCAAGAGAAAAGACACGAGATATTCCCAATCGCACTTGGATCAAGCACAAGTTTGGGTGATTCGTTCAATAGCTCATAAATTCGAATCTCAGTCCCACCGATCGTGATGAAAGTATGTTTGATAGACGGATTATACTTGACTTGCACGAATGATGTTAAATTCGATTTGTAACAGAACAAGATTGGGCTAGTCGAAGCAACAGCAGATGTAGTTGCTCTCTGTGCGGAATAGAGTTCTGTGTGGTTAAGTTGGCTGAACCGGTCTAATGAGGAAGAAAATAAATAGCCCGATTCGGTTCCGACGAGAAATGATGGCGACGATGGGTACAGATTTGACGGAGGGAGGGCGGTGTGAGAGACTTCATGACGGCGACCGAACCAATAGAACCAATAGAAAGCGTAAGTGTGGCTAGAGAGGAACTATGACGACAGACAGACGATACAAACTTCCAAGAGGAACATCCGGCTTAAGATCGCTCATTCCGTCCATAATTTCAGATTTACTTAGTATTCCAGTCGTCCTCAGGTGCTGCGGTACATGACTTGCTAACAATTGGGAGCTATTTCAATCATTGCACGACGACATTAACTTCGTGTTATGACTTTGTGAATATTGGGGAAACTTACTTTAGGACAGGACTCAGACTAGATCCGTCCGGCCGCATGATAAGCCCATAAATAAGCAAATTTCCGTCGTTCCCTGCAGACAATATGAAATATTGGCCAATATGCTGAATTTTTTTCTTTACTTGAGGGTTCAGGTTAAGCGATCGAGCCGATATCCACACGACGGAAGACACTGGTTCATGATGTGAGTGATTGTCGTTTTCTGACGAAGCGACAATGTATGAACTTTCAGAAGAGGATAGCAGGGCGGCTGTATCAATTAAATGAAGAGACCCAGTAAAAGTGGAGACAATGATTAAATTTGGAAGATCTGGATGGTAGGCCAGATGCATAGGGCTCGACTATATCGATATTGGGATTAATTTTAATTGATTTGTCTGCCTGCCGGTTTCCAACGAATGTCGTACGAACCGGAATTTCCACCGTGATATCTGCTTTCCGTGGATTTAATTGTTTCGACGCTAAATTCCATGAACAGAAATATCCCCTTTGAGTTCCCCAAACACTTCCTCCTTTGCTTCCATATCTGAACTCAAAAGATGTTAGAACCCACAGCACAAGTAATCTCGCTCGCCGACTAACAGTCATAACTTACAATATCCCCACCGACTGACCAGTTTTACTCCAATCAATTGCTATTGTTTCTAGACTTAAATCATTGTGAAGGATGGATTCGTCGGACAGTTCGTATAGCGTTTCGATTATATCCTTAGCGTCGCCGACATTCGGGTTGAAAAGGGACTTCATATATTCGAACTGAGAGGAGAACTCTATTCATTAAATTAAACATAAAACTAGTCAGCAAGTTTTATTTGAAATCGCCGACCCCAAGGTCCCTCATTTCCTGCGCATATATAAAGTGTGACAAGGGATACCATCAAACGCTCTCGACCTGACGTTTTGGATCAGCAAGTTTGACACGGTAGACTCAATAGTGGATAAAAACTGATTTAAGCTGAGGGTTTCATTCCGTGATAATAATTTGTCGGTGGAGTCAAGAACATTAAGTTGATTGATAGAACTCGATAAATCAGTAGGGTCGGGATCGGTTTGCACCTAAAGGAGCACAGTGATATAAGTTTTGGTCATAGTCCGATTAAACGGTATATTTTCACCTTAGCATCACTTCTGAATGCGGATTGAACCTCCTTCTCTGAAATCGAAATATAATCCGTCTGCACTGACAGTTCTGTTTTGGAAGGCCTATTCGAAGGCCAGGTTGATGGGATGTTTACCACGTTCGAACCGGATGGAGAATCCGAAAACTTGACAGATGTCGTTGAATCTGAAAACATTATATGGCCGAAAATTGGGAATTGAGTAAATCAGAAATAAATGTTGTGCACACAGAGAAAGTGGTGAACAGGGAACGCCTTAAAAGTGGTGAGTGGACCTGATTGTGAATCGCATTGCTGATCACATTACGGTTGCCTAATAGATAACACTCCATTCTCATTATACATGATATATATCTTTCCATCTCATGGCTCAATGGTTGTTCAATCATGCTCATGACATTGTATTTTCAGGTTAGAAATCAACTTGTGGATTTCCGTTTCGCGACACTATCTCGGCCTTGACCAAAAGATGGATCGTTCGGTCTTTAGCACTAGCAATAGAAATGAAGTGACTTTACATTGATTTATTGCCATCGTAATTCACGAGTCAAAGGTGATTGATGTTCAAGTGATATCAATTGACTAGAAGCGGTGATGGCGACTTCAAGGCCGTTTCTGCCACTTCATTGTTCTATTTTTAGATGCATGAACTGTTCATCGATCCCAATTAAACATAAGCGATACCATCATACCAAGCGAATGAATCTTCCTGAAAAGCATATATAACCGTTGTCTATCCAGTACGAGACCGACCCGTCTGCATCACAACCTCTATTGAAGCCGGTATATTTACGAAACTTTAAAACCAGTTCGTCAACAATAGCTCAAGACAGCTGCAGTCTTGTTCATAAGAGCACCAGGCTATAGCAGTTCCTCATCATGAATATTTTAGGCAGACTGAGAACAACGGACTGGGACGACTTCTTTGCGTAAGTGTTGAGTCAACATATTTGACTCATGAATTATAAAGATCCGCCGAAGTCTAAGCCTTTCTGCCACAAAAGATACGAAACTTTTAAAACTGTACGAGTACGAGATAGACGATTAGGATTACTGCATTATCTCTTCTCAATATTCATAGTACTGTACATTGTTATATCAATCATACAAGGGCAGTTGTACTTGCGCAGAGAACCTGTGACTGCAGGTATGTGTTCTGAGATTGCGACCGCACTTATAATGTTGTATAAATCCAATCGTTCTTTTCGTTGTTTCAATTTTGCAGGCTCGATCCGTACGAATTTAGCTCGACCGGTAAATACATCGACACCCAAGTATTGCAATCAAACAACACCATGCGTATACTGGCCGCCGGAACTTGTGGTATGGCTTTGCTGCTTGTAAAATAACGAAGGTTTCTCTATCTATGTTTACATGTATACCTTTCACTCATCCTTATATAGACATCACCTGCACAAGAGGATGGCGCTGTCTTCCTGACAACTCGTGTTACGATTACATACAATTCTGCACCGCACTTCACCGGCTGTAGTCCCATTGTCAGTCCAAGCGCAGATTGTGCCTTGAAATTCAATAAGAGTGAGTCAGTAACCTATCATGTTGCTAATATTGAAGATTATACCTTGATGATCGAACATACCGTAAAGTGAGTCTAAGTTTCAATCAAGATACAATGGCCTATATTAATGCATGATCGAATTTAGAGGGAAGAACGTGAAGAAGTCTGTTGTGAATTCAGACATGAAAGGGGAACTAGTGTTCTCGTCTTGGAAACCATCGAAGAAATTCTCTCCGTCATATTCTGGTGAGTCACCTCGCCCCGCAGATGTCCCCGGTGATATCATTTCAGGTGAATTATCCTATTATTATTCTACCTGTGATGTTAGCCGGCACTCACATTCATTCTCGTGCAGTCGGTGATATTCTAGATGCCGCGGATATAAATTTGGATTCTATTTCTTCGGCGCCCGGTGCAGGACCAAATGAATCTCTTCGGAGTAGCGGAATTGTTCTCATCATGTTTATTGGTACTGCACTAATCTGCTTCCACCCTTTTGCAATCTTCAAAATGTCTCTCACTGACAATTATTCATTCACTCTGAAGATTACTCTAACAGTGAATCAAACTACACTGAACTCACTTACAAATATCTGCCCGGCTCCATACAAAAGGCAGAAGGCAAAATCGTTGAAGTCATTTATGACGTTTCGCTTGGAAACTATGTTCAACTTAATCGGCATGGTGTTCGGATAAAATTCATTCAAACAGGTAAAAAAAATTTTCAGCGGTAATTTCGCGGAATACTTTAACAAACAGTTATATTAGGTACGATCGGCGAATTTGATTTCATGGCTTTGCTCTCATACTTAGCTGGCGCGATTGCGCTGTTTAAGGTGGCACAGTTAATTGTGGAACAACTGATGTTAAGATTTTTACCGCAGAAAGGTACGTTTATCTCAATCATGCAAGAGATTTGGAAGCTTTACTTATCCTCTGTGTTTCTGCGATTACAACAGAATTTTACGCCAAGTATAAGTATACTGTGACAGAGGATTTCTCTGATCTTAGAGATAAACTGAAATTAAGTGAAGAGGAGATACCAGAACGTGTGGTGATCGATACCCTGAATGCTAGAATTCAAAATCTCGAAATGATTCAAAGAAGTAACGGACGAATGTAAAAATATCCCAAACCATGTAGCACGACAAGTAAAAACGAAGTTTATTTAATACAAGAAGAAAATCAGAACTATTCAGTCGGTAGATGACTAAACCGTATAACAAACTACTGTCGTGCTGGGTTGTACAAATAAGTGCAACATTATTTTAACAAAATTACTTAAACAATATGTACGAACGCACAAGCTTTGCATTCCTCAGAATTTGCGTTTTGTCAATTTCACGAACCCAACAACTTTTTGCAAGAATGATATCATGCTGCTCTCAGTCCTTTCCTCGTCCAACCCGCTCGTTGAATTTTGCCTGCACTCCACAGCTTTCACATTATCATTTACCACATTCTTCTTGCTCCTATTTATGTGATTGCTATTTTTTTGATGTCAGTCGTCAAATTCATGGAATAATAATATCTCCAGACGTACCTTGTCACTTTACATGCCGTAGCTCGCTGTAATTTGTCTTCCTTTCCATAGAATTTGCTACTCAAACATGTGTTATTAATTATATTTAATTTTAAAGTGAATGTAATGTTGATAAATACCGCAGCCATTTCAAATGTCCAATCCTGCTTTGTTTCGCCTTATTCGACCTTTTGACATCCTGCAACACTGTTGAAGGAGCGCGTCAGAGAGGACTCTGCTAACGACGGTATAAAAGAGACCACACCTTTCACTTCATTCGCCGTTTCCGCAGTTTGGTAGCTATTCTTTTGTGTTGATTTCTCCGTCGAGACGTGTGAACTGTCGGTGGTTATTCTTTTTGATGTTTCATTATCCGCCGCAAACTGAGCTGAGGAGTCTGTGGCCACAGTCGCCGTTACAAATTTGGCGGTCTCTTTGGTCACCAGTTGTTCCGTTGGACAAGTCAATATATAATTTTTCATATGCGCACTGGCAATAGCGCCGGCGGGCCTTTTTGTGATTAAATTGTCAGAATTCAGACTAAAGAAGACGACGAGATCAAGGACGGTACTGACTTTGATGACATCTCTCGGGTATTCACTTCGTTTACCACTTCATAATCAATCGTGGCGTTCGAAGCTCTTTTAGTATTAATGTAGCCATCGACAGACGAACCCGATGAGATGGATCGGCTCTCTTCACAACTCCTGTTATCAGTATTAGAACTGTGCAGGAAACAGAGCATCAACGGCGAATGCAAAAGTTAATGGAAGAGAATACCAAATACGTACTCGACAAAATTATCGGAATTCGTCTCAACGGCGAGGGAGTGTTCCTGCTTGATATTCTCGTTGCATACTGCCTCTGCAACTAAGGGGATATGAGATTCCCTCGATTCCTCTGCTTGAAGCGCTTTCTGTGCTCCTTCTGGAACAAGATTTGAAACTCTAGTCTTATCTTCATCAGCGGGTAAAGCTGACATGCCCGAGCGGTCATCAGACCCCTCGCTGCAGGCAAGACTGAGTGGGGAGCATGGACCTAAACGCTCATAATCAAAAGCGTTTGTCGCATGGATTGCGTCTACTGCGACAGCTCTACCCGTCATTTCCCTATTGATCATGATGAAATCGTAGGAGTCAGAGACAAAAGCTCAGAGCTACTATCCAAAATAACTGGAGACTGATAAGCTAGTAGAAATGCTGATGACACGTACCCTTCCGTTTCCAAATTTTCTAATCGCTCATACCATGCAATTATTTCCTCCCAGGAGATAATTTTCTTTGAGCAAATGACTTGACTGATTATGATGTCAATTACGTTGACGCACAATAATATAGACGTCAGTCAGATTGAGTAGAGCCTCCATGCCAAGAAGCAGTAGTACCAACCATTGAAGCCCGCTGCTTTTTACAATACCTGCTTGAATTTTGTTTGCCTTTTGAGGGTGAAGTATCAATGCACGACAAGGGTTTTCAGGTAATGGAGGTGATGCGGGTCGGATAAAGCCTAATCCATCAATTTTAATGGATCTACAGGGATAATAGAAGCATTAGCTGTAACTGATAGGTAATTATTGACTGAAAGAGAATATTTTAGACCCAGTTTCGATATTATGTTCGAGATTTTCGTCGATTTCGACGATCGTCGCCGCCGGAAATGGGAGATGCTCCGACTGCCCATCCGAATGGGAGAATGGGTGATTTCCAACATTATATTTTATGACATTAAAGATATTTTGTAGATCCATAACTGCGTGGTTGTCAAACTGCACATGATTTCCCAGGAAGTATTCAAGACTTCTGATTCCGTCGATTAATAAAACCTCATCCATTTGTGAAATGTGGGGCCAAAAAGCGAAGGGAACGGTGTTGAGGGTATTTCTGTCTGCGATTGCGAAAATCGAGACTAACCAGGTGCAAGACCAATGGGGTGGGGGTAGTTGAACTTTTTGGTATCGAATGATACGCAAAAGTAAGACGGCAGAATGTTCAATGATTCTAGGGTGGATTTGGAGGGTATCAACCATCCAGTGCATCCAACCGAGAAAATCAGCATCGTTTGCGGAGGGGAATAAGTGCACAAAGACTTGGAAGAGAAACCCTGTAAAAATGAGTAGATATGGATGTTATTCAGATTGATCGAAACGAGATTTCTTCAGATCTGATGGAAGAGAGTTTAGACTTACAGAGCAGCTGCTGCTGATATAGTTTGAGTTCAGCAGTTGGTGTCATGGTGTCGGCTTGGTTGTCAGTCAGAAGCAAGTCAGCTGAATGAATAGGTAGTTGCTTGAGGTGGGATAGATGAAGTTTCTAATTCAGACAAAATGTCTTCGAAGCTGTCTCTCGAACGCGACCGCGAAGAGATGATTCGTTTAATGCGAACATCACATCGCGGATCGCCCGACTGGAACACCAACAACGACATACAGTAGATGAGAATGTGTTGATAGATGCCTCAAGCGGGACATTTCGTTGTCGCATTATATCAATTTGTGATAAAATTTGGTGATTCCTCTTCATCTGCTACATCAAGCTGTCACATATAAATTTGCGCGACCAGTAGACAGTAGACTTAAGTTCCAATAAAGTTTTAGATACGCAAATTGTTGTTGAGCAATCGGCGGCGTCACTGCCTGGATATACACAATACACATCCTGTACCTTAATTTAGTGCTTAGGATATCACAACATAAAGTATCCTAACGCACGAATGAAAACTTTTAAATCATGATTGCCGGTTGAATCAATTACACAATTTCCACTCATTCCAAAATCTTTCAGCCTTATACTCGTTACTCTCCTTCACTCGGGCGCAGTCAATTCAAAACTAATACACACTCAGCACTTTGGTACGGTCTACAAATCTTACGAAACTCGCTTCACATGTCGTCTCGCATGCAAGGGAGCAAGCGCTCCGCAGGACAATAACAGTGTTACATTCGCCGCTCAATAATGCAAGTCGTCCGATGTATCTTAATCCGAATTCGATATTTTGTTGACTTTCAACCATTGATTTCAATCGTAAAGCCAAATCTGTACGACCAAAAGCGGCGGCTCATATTGTTTCGCACTAATTGAACTCACTCTAACTCTTATTCACCGCTGCTTCCTCGATTGAATCAGTTCCCTAAAAATGAGAATGTGCAAGCTACACGATCCGTTATTTTTTGCTCATTTCATAATTCTTCGATTGATACACAGCGGATTGTATATTGGACCCTATATTTTATGGTCCAGGTTTTCGTTACTTCCGCAGTACATATTTGTATTCAGGTCCGCCCTCTTACCTCGTCTGCTTGAATTTGTCTCGATTAGAGATTTTATAGGAACATATCCAGTCATTTCGTAAGACTGGATACAATAGCCATATTCTATTATCGAGCGAAACACATACGATTAGAGAACTGCGGCGGGTTTGTTCTGCCTGGGGTGAATAAAAAAAACATGAGGTATCTGCTTAAATTCCCGCGCTGTCAGTTAAGACGTTTACGAAACTTTCGAGGGTCTATCTTAACATTTGTGTATCGCATATGATGTTGCGCATTTTTGTTGTTTCCACATTTTAAAGGTTGCTTTGTTGTTTTTTTGTGGGAGAATTTTGTGGACAGAATTACTTGGTGTGTCATCTTCGGTTCCCCGCGCTGGGCAACTGGAGGCGACGATCCAATAAGTCCAGACTAATATGCGTATCGACGCTACCACTTTTAACAGTGTGCAAAACATTTCACGCAATTATTGATAAATTCTATATCGGTGCAGCAAACTACCAAGAAATTGCTGTCAAAGAATATAAGTTTTGAATATTATTTGCAATGAGTACAACAGCCGACAGATGCCAAGCAGCCATTTGATTCCTATTAAAAAAAAAATAACGATTAAGAGTAAGTGATTCTGATTCAGGTATATGAAAGCAAAAGTGGAGACCGTGATTTTTTGACCGCTCGCCTCCATATCCTTCCTTGTTAACGAAGACCTGGTCACTGCAATATAAATAGTTGAAAACATTAAAACTCAAGAAGTATATAACCTTTGTCCACAAAGGTTTTCTGACATTAGGTTATTAGTATTATGTTGATGATTTGACTTGATTCGTACTTAAAGACTGGATGATAACTCCAGCGGTCAGCTCGCAAGGAATTGGAATTTTCTTGCTACCGAGAGCACTAAGTTTCTCCCAGGAACCAACAGCCGCATCCTCTATTCAATCTCTATTGCTACACCCGCCATTTCATAATATCTCTTCCGTTCATACTATTTATCGCTAAAATATAATAATGTTGAGACTCTGCTCAAGAGCTCCTTCTGTTCGCAGTTGCTTTCTGTTTACGATTCAAACTGCCCCAAAATTTCGTCCTCGTCCGGCTTGCCGCTTTTTTGCTTCTCAATCCAGCGCTAAACCACCATCTCCGTCCAGTTCGTCCAGAAATCAATTTCTTGCGTTGCTCGGTGTTGGTGCAGCTGCTTTTGGTGGTTATTACATTTTGACACAAGGGAAAGGTGACAATAAAAAACCTGGTGGAGGCTACACCAAAGGTTAGTGATGGCCTTGTCTACATCATATCTGGCATTATCAATTCGATTATACAATGTGAGATTCACTTTTGTGAATCGTCGCTTACGGCGCTACTCTTTAGAAAAGGACACATTACCTAAAGGGTCACCTTTTTCGACTAGGCCAACAGTTATCTTTGTTTTGGGTTTGCTTCTTCTTTTTTAATCTTACTTTCTTAGTCGTCCTTCAGCTAACTTTAATGTCAACTAGGAGGACCCGGTGCAGGTTTGTTTCAAGAAGATATTCAACGGACCCAAGTTCAACTATGTAACTTAGGATCGAACGGATTTCGATTTCGCAGGTAAAGGCACTCAATGCGCCAAACTTGTTAAAGACTACGGATTCGTTCACCTTTCGGGTATGTCTTTCCAAATGGTTTGAACCTACACTCTCACTATTTACTCATGCGATTCTATTCAATCAACAATAGCTGGTGACCTCCTTCGGGCTGAAAGAAACCGAAAAGGTTCCGAAGTTGGCGAGCTTATTAATACCTATATTAAAGAAGGGAAGATTGTTCCTATGGAAATTACAATTAAGTTATTACAAGACGCTATGGTTGCCAGTGGTGCTAGCCGATTTTTAATTGATGGTTTTCCAAGAAAGATGGATCAAGCTTTAAAATTTGAGGAGACCGTAAGTCCACAGTATCAGCTCATTCAGAGTCCATCCATAAATTAACTATCCCATCGTTCTGAATGCAAATTATTCATTCCTATCAATTGCCCTATCCAGGTCTGCAAATCTGATTTCATTCTTTATTTTGAATGTCCGGAAGAAGAGATGTTGCAAAGGTTATTGAAGCGTGGAGAAACATCTGGTCGAGTTGACGATAATATTGACTCCATTAAGAAACGATTTGAGACCTTTAGGGACACAAGTTACCCCGTTATTGATTATTATCGCAAGCTGGGTAAAGTTAGACAGGTATGTGATGGTCCAAGGGTTTGAATTAATCTTTTTTCAGTAGCTAACTTATGTGATAATTCGTTTATTAGATTTCGTGTCTGGATACTCCCGACAACGTTTACTCGCAAGTTAAAAATGTATTCACCGATTTGTTCAAGGAAAGCAAATAAACTAGAACTCTATAGTTTATAATTTTCCATGAAATAGCGTGGAATGAAACGAACGGGTCTCATTATTTAATGGGTTAATAGAACTTTGATGCGCCAATGGCTGCGTTTGCTTTCACATTCGTGAAGATCTTGATATATTTACGGCCTTACAATATCGATTAGGGAGAAAGATTTCAGCAAGCATCATTCACTGGATTTACTCACCATATTTTAGAGTCTCTGTTCCTTGTAACTCTGCTCTCAAACGCCGTCCGCTTTTTCGCACTCATAGCGAAAAGCAAAGAAAAAGGTTCTGCCTTGTTATATCCTTAGCAAAAATGGGCGGTGAATTGTAGCGGACAAGATTACATTGTTGGTGAGACATATAAATCGAACATTTGATGCTTATCATGAACAAGTTTTGCTTGTTGGAATGGAGTTGTGCAACCACGATTGACTTAACGGAGGGACAAATGCTAAAACTCTTATTGACCGCGTTAAGCAAATGAAAAAGAAAATTTTATATATCCCTTAATGCTATTTGAAAGCATGTTTGAGGATTCAATGAAAACCTGTCCTTTATAACACAATCATGATGAAGACATCATCGTTGCTCTTGTGTATGAACCCCTAGTTCTCTAATAAGCAAGGAGAGCAAGAAACACCAAGCAACATGCAATGGTATAAGAGATAATAAACATTCAAAAGGCTTCTTGGGAAAAGTGACAGTATCTACTGAAGCAGTGGCAATTTTCAGCAAGCAATTGGCGCAAAAGTAAAAAAGTAATTAATCGGGGGAAGTCAGAAATAAAACGATTGAGCGGGAAGAAGGATGCTCGATACGATAGCACCAAAGCGTCTCATTGGGACCTGTCTCTGGGTTGCAACGGAAACGCACCAAATGCCGAACATCTTGATCCCTTGAAGGGACAATATATCAATTGTTCCGAATTAGCAACGGATCAGGTTAGCGCGCTCCTTTTGATGCACCTCACAATTGGCTCGTAGTCACAGCAGAGTCCCGCGTTGAGAATTTTTTTTAGGTGCGATACGGAGATAGCATCCATTCGTTCAGCAATCTCTGACATATAATGCAGGTTGTACTTTTCTGACGTTTCCGTATTGCTTATTACTGCCTTGGTTTCACCAGAACAATCTTACCATCTTGAACAATCAATGCTGTAGTGATCAACAGTTTGCATTTTGAAACCAATCAGTGCAGACGATAAGTTATTTAAGAGCGTGAACTCTAACTGAGACTCTCAACTGACGAAATGACAAAGATGGCAATTAAGAGCTTGATTGAATTTTTGTTCTTTGCAATCTGCTTCCAAATCGTAGTTTCTCAATTCACCCCGAATGCCGATGTACCTATCGACGACATAGCAGATTCCTTAGAGAGAATCATTCCAGCACAGACAACACCCAATCTGCAAACTGCAGCAATTCTTGAAAGCGATGAAGTTTTCTCTGTTAGTTCTACCAAGCGTAACCTGCAAGGCCCCATTGATATTCTCAAGACTAGAATGGTGTTGACGCCGAAAGCGAATGATGGGATCGTTTGGCGGAACGAAGAGATCTTTGGAATCAGAAGACTAAAACCAAAGGATGGTCGTTTCATCGGTAAATCATTTTAAAATACTGTGCCGGTCTGTCAAGTATTCATATTAACAGCCATGAATGCTTTCAGAGCTACATTTACCGGCAGTCCTCGCTACTGATGATGTTGAGCGCTTAGTTCTTGACATTGAAAATGACAGATTGTACTACACGGCAGATCACTACAAACATTTTGTTCCTTACAGTAAGGAATTCGAATCGTTCATGCCGATTCATTCACTTGCAACTTTGAAGTCGTTTTCCCAATCTTTACAAATGAGTAAACCTGATCTCACTTCGTACTACGCATACGCTACAAAATGGTTTGACGCCGGTGCCGCTTTTGAGACTCAGTTTCGAAGACGGCTTACACCCACGAATCTTGAAGCGTGGAAAAATTCTAACGATGATGTGTTCCGATACATCAAGAACTCATACATGAAGATTTGGGATATATCAAAACCTCAAGTTACCGCGCCCTTGTTCAAAACTATCAAGACCGAGCTTGTTAATGCTGGCGTGATTACAGACGATAACAATATTGAATTTTCGTCTCACACAATGTTACGATATGCGAAAACAAACGGGTCTCCCACTAACATAGTGGCGGAATACTTTTTGATCGCCAAAAAGGGAAATGGTCAACGGTTTGAAACAATTGCGAAGAAAGTTTATGTAACAAAAACTAAGTTTAAATACGAAACTATGAGTTTCCAGGATGGTGTGCCGACATGGACGCTTGTGAGTGAAACTCAAGGGACGCCAAAAGCGTCATAAAAGGGAAAAACTCGTAATAGTAATAACCAAGTTTTTCCACGGCTTGCATTTCAGATTCATTGATTATAATAATTCAGATGATTTTGTAAACATATATTACTAGTTGTCTCCTTGTATTCTATATATATTCAAATTTTTTTAAAGCGCCCGTTTTTGGCAGTCTTTTTGGCAGTCAGAGGCAGGGACGCATAATCAAGCACATGTAACTTGTCAAATAAAAGTCGAAAAATGAATTTGTTGCGGGTCGCAAATGTTCAACAAACATTACGATTCGCAGCACGTATAAACGAGCTTATATTTGCTGGAAACTCAGTTCAGATTGGATTGAAAGAGTTGATTTTTAATTAACGGCGGTGACCGACAAAACACTTTTCGTGAATGGCGCTAAAGGCAGATCATTGGAACAGCATAGGATTTTGATGGGATTTATCATTGATTTGGTCACCACTGCTTTACTTTAATTAGAGAGAATAGCAATACCAAAAGAAAAATGTTCAGCAACGAGTAGCATAAGCATAATCGAGCTACAGAACTGCAAAAGTGAATGGAATAAAAGATTTCGTGATTCAATGCCTAGGGTACCGCTGGGCGACTTTGGATGACTTCCGCAAATGCGTTGATACTTAGATTAGTGAATCCGCAGCCGAAACTAATTCTCTTATTTTTCAGAGCATCTGATTATCTGTATTGTGCTCTGAGAAATTGCTTAAACTTCCCAACATCGCATAATGTTTCAGAGAGGCCACTTCCAACAGAATTTCCTCATTTCTCCGGATTCAGAAGGCAGAAAGAGACTTAAATTAAGTGGGCAAAATCCAACTTAAAATTTACAACAGGATGTCAACAATTTAGTCAAGATTATGTTCCTGACGTTCTGTATCCAACTAGTTGCCAGATCGCTATGGCTAAAATCATGGTCCTGCCTTTTCACAGAATTTTTTCAAGCACATCCAAACCCAATTTCTGGTGAAGTGTTCTCCGAATGTCATAAAGAGCTTAAAGAACTGTACAAGCAGCTGCGTAGAAGAATAGCTATTGAAATACTTTCTCAACTTTGATATGTCTGATGTTCTTGATTCATTAAGCGTCTTCAAGAGTTGGCAAACACCACCAACTCTCACTAATTGGGCAATCGACAGAGGAAATAATATAATCCTGAGGTTCCACATGTAATTATCGCACCCAAAATTTGGCAAGAGTAACAACTGTATGTAACATTGTATTATCGTTAGATGTAACGATCTCATAATTCTCGCTATGCCTAATTTAGGCACGCGGTGGTTTCCAACAAAACAAAGGCAAGGTTCGCCGAGCAACCAGTTCCAGAAGTTGTGGGTGATTATCACTATTGAACGGTTGTCGACATTGAATCAGTAATGCCTCCGAAAGTTAGGAAAGGAAAATCAAAAGTCAATCTAACTGATTTGTCACCTCAAGAACTCGAATTATTTAAAGCAGTCGAAAAACTTCAGGAGGTGAGCTGATTTAATTCAGGTTATCATACATTCTCACAATTATGTAATATTTTTAAACATAATTACAGGGTGGAACTCAGGCTGAAATATTAAATCAACTGCCAGAATATGAGACTGAAGAATTAGTTGATACGTTCAATTCGTTGTTGAAGAAGGTACGGCTTTGCCTTTTAAGAAACGAAGTGGAAGCAACCGTCTAAGACGACCTTTAATATAGGGATTATTAGCACTTGGTCGAAAAGGGACTCAAACTGTTTTTTCGGCAGTACAGCCTGATGAGGCATCGAAGTATAGATTTGCCCAATAAATAATCCCTCTCCGACGTCTTCTCACACTCATTCTTCGTAGGGTGAAATCTTTGGATCAGGATGAGAAGTTAGTATATGATCATATCAAAGCTAGCGGAAATGAAGGATTATGGATTAAAACATTGAAAGCAAAGACCAACTTGCATCAAGGTGTTGTACAAAAATGTGTAAAAAGTTTGGAGCAGAGAGGACATATTAAGAGTATCAAAAGTGTGAAGGTTTGTTTCAAGGATCCTCAATCGGCCGTGCTTTACCATACATTAATCGCAATTCTGTAGTATCCGACACGGAAGATGTATATGTTGGCTGAATTGACTCCATCGGTCGATATTACTGGAGGTCCTTGGTTTACGGAACAGGAGTTCGACGTAGATTTTATTGAACAGATTGCGAAACAATGCCATCGCTATATTATATCTCAAGTGAGCGATTACGTTCAATTGATTTGCGGTGTTGGTATCTAATATTCATCTTTTTCCCCTTACAGTCCATTCCTCGCCACGATCCGAGTGCAATATACCCCCCTAATTACTCGAAATACCCAACTGCTACGAAAGTCCATACATTCATCAAAGATGCAAAAATATCCACTGTTGAATTGTCGATTGAAGACATCACTTTAGTCCTTGACACATTAGCTTACGACGGAAAGGTGCAAAAGATACGGAAGTCCGTCAGTATAGCCTATAATTCTTCTAGCGAGGAGATGGAAGATGAAGACGAAAGAGATGATTATCCATCCGGCGGATCCGACGTATGGTGTTATAAGGCTGTAAGGGACTCAAGCGTATTAAATTATTGGCATGAGGTACCTTGTGGTAGGTGTCCGGTTCTAAGTTTTTGCAGTGAGAGTGGACCTGTTAATCCGAGGAACTGTGAATACTATAAAAAGTGGCTGTACGACTTTTAGATGTGAATATAACCAAAATCCCATATGCAGCTCATTTACATCCATGTACCGAGTCTCATTTCATCAAGCGTAAACTTATTGTTTAAGAATCTTCGACATCCCTTGTAGCCATTTTTATTTACATTACCCGGCATCATCGATATTTACAGAGCAGTTGTATGTAAGCGTGCAGGGAATCTAATACTTTCGCTTTTTCTTGCTACTCTGTTCATCCAATACTTTCTGCCCTTCTTCACCGACCTTTTTCATGATAGTTAACTTTCCGACAGCACCTGCTTTCGCGGCCATGATTTGCTCAATTGATTGGATCGACTTTCCTTGCAGTTTCTGTAATGAATCAAACGAGTGAGCTTGAAATAATAGGAAGCGTCAGACAGAAACCATTGTACACAATACCTTTTGAAGATTCTGTTGTTTGACTAGAGCTTTCTTCTTGGGCGCAGCAATTTTACCTGTTAAATTCAACCACTAATGTTACGACACTTTGCTCAACGACGAAGTGAGGTAATCAGTAAAACCTACCTCTCTTTTGAACGCTCTTCAATAATGAAGCACCAACTTTTGATTTCTTAACAGCTCCTTGTACCATGTTC
The DNA here is from genome assembly GCA_025602915.1 of Paraphysoderma sedebokerense. NCBI lineage: Eukaryota > Fungi > Blastocladiomycota > Physodermatomycetes > Physodermatales > Physodermataceae > Paraphysoderma > Paraphysoderma sedebokerense. Next base: position 37,353 of record JAHLJZ010000041.1, on the reverse strand, counting down.
ACTTATAATACCACAATGGTAATCTAAATGACAAGGCCTGAATTTGGTGTCTAACACCTTAATTATTATCACGTGAATGATTGCCATAGATACGTAAAGAAGTAGACTGGTATCCATGGTTTCTCACTGTGTGGTCAACACATGCTGTCGATGGGGAGAATACATTCATGATTCCATCTTCGCCAGATCATAAACTTCAATTTGGCACTGATATTGCGGAAGCAGAAGTCGGTTTAGCCAAAGACGATCACGAGAATCCACCCTTCGTCCAGAACCCACATCTCTCAACTTTGACTAAGTCTCTGTACGAGCAGACAATCAAACTAGAAAGCTCTAATGTTGAATTGGAATCACTGGTATATGCTGTTTGCATGATAACTGGTTATGTTCTTGTTTTAATCCTTACTTATTGCTTCATCAGGTACAAGAGAAAACGAGCTTGTTTCACTCGTCGTTGTCGTACCTACTGGATCGCCTCAATGTTCAGAACGCATGCAGCAACTTTGCAGATAGGCCCCAATGCATTTTGAAATCTGGCCAACACTTCCCACAATCGGAAGACGCTATTTCAGAAACTAGCGAACCCGTCACCTCGCGCCGAATTAAGACGTACAATTCGTACTGTAAAGGCCTTGTAGATCTCTTCAGCGATAACTCAGAGACGTCTTCGGCCATTCCAGACAAAGTTGATCCAGAAGTAAAATTGTCAGATACTGGAGACATATGTTCTCCAAAGGTCAAGGTCGAGTCATTGTCATCGGTGTGGGAAGAGGCGGATTCCAAACTCGTCACCTCAGCAACAATAGTGAATAGCAGTCAGACACCTTTGCGCAATATCCATATCTCTACCTTTGTTCATCCTATGCCTCAACATTCCCATAGTCGAAAGAACGTCGTTTCATACGTTCCGCCTAATGTCACTATCAATTTATCCTCGGCTACCACACTCAGTACATCCTTATCTTTCCTTTTGAGAAATTGGTCCTTATCATTATATCTTTCATGGGATCAAGATATGAACGAATCAGAAGATATTGTAGACTATAATGAAAACGAAGAGTATTTGCTGGCTGAGTTAGAATCTTTTGAATGTGAAAGATTCAAAAAACAATGGATGTTTATTGGACTGTTGGATGCTCAGGATATTCCATCGACATCGCGTAAGGTTACCGTGGCTCATTCCAAGTTAACTGAATGTATTGACATGGTTTTGCTTCAGGAAATATACCTTATCAGTTTTCTACGAATTTATTGCCTACGCACTTCATGTCTTCTATCAGTTTCTACCTCACACCTCGCATTTCGGAAATAGACGCCAACTTTGCTTTCAATCCCCTTAACTCTTTATCCCAACGTTCTGGCAGTATTCCCTTACTCATACGACAATATTTTCGGATTACTTCTTGTGTAAGGTCTGAAGAGGTACGTTGCAAATTCAAGGTTCAGAATAATCACTTGTACTAAACGGAATTCCAAACAGCAGAAACACAGTACAACATTTATCTCGCACCCGGACGACATACAAATTGAGCTCAAATATCCGCAGACATCTCCTTCTGCTGACGTAATTAATGGAAGAGGACCGCCCTCACCACGCCTGAAGATCAAACTTTCTTCATCAAATGACCGACAATTATATTTACATTTAATCAAATTCATTCAAAACGTTGCCCCATTGTCCATGTTTGACATAGCACTGTCGCGGGATTCGTTATTCCGTGATTTCGACACAGCAAGGAACCGTTTGGTGCAACAACTATGGGATTTCAACGGAAAATTGAAAAAGTTTGTATTCAAGAAAAAAAAAATCGACGATGTACGTGTAAAATCTTTGGTCGACGGTGACCCCATGGATGTGGATCAAGTTTTAAATGGAAAATTGCATCAAGAAACAAATGCCGATCTTGTTGAAGTAGAAGGAATCTCTGGAGAAGAGTTGCTATGGTTATTTCAAAGGATCTACAAGGATTTTGAACTTGTGGCAAGGGACATAGAAGACGGATGTTTTGAGTTTACTTAAAACGTATCTCAAGGAGTACGATTGAAGGTGCCCAAATCGAGACGGCTGAAAAATCAGAATAATGCATACTGTAATATATTGTAGATATAATTGAGTTGTATGATTAAAGACATAAAGTAATGAACTGTATGAATTTTTTCCGCATTCATGTCACTTGATCGAGGACCGCTTCTGTGGTGCTTGGTTGATCTGCACACGGTGTATATCTAGTAAACAAAAATTGGGAATCGCCGGCCAAAACCCAACTTCTCTACATCAAGCAAATTCTAGTATCAGTGATACACAGAATGTGGTCTAAAATAATAATACCTAGCAGAGTAAATAATATCGTTCGCTCGATTCAATCCTCATCATCATTTCGAACGTCTTTGACCAGGCAGTATGCCTCTTTCTCTTCCACATCAATAGGTGCGATATTTTAATTATTTTGGACAAAATAGTGTGACTGATAAAATTGCTTTGATTTGAATTTGTAGTCTTTGACTCAATACTTAAGTCCAGCACTGCCACCGCCCCAAATTACTACGCTAAATATGCGCAGAAGTTGCGGAAAAAGTGCGAAGAGTAAGTGAAAGGATTACAGTTTAAGTGGCTTCACAATACCAAATATTATGGCTACAATTTGTAATTCTATTGGGATCATAACAGAAAAATTGCTTTTTCCTAGTGAGGGTTTCGAATCGGTCGACCAACTCGTTGAATCGTACAAAGAAAGGACGGTTTCATCTCAACAGACTTCTGAGCCTGTGGTCGATGAAAAACTGGCCTCGCCAGAGCCACTAGATAATCCAACCAACAATTTACCACCTCATGTGAGACCGTTGTCTTCAATTCTCAAACTTGATAAAGTTCAATCACAATCACCGGAAACAATCGAGTCACTCTGGATTGAATATCATAAAACTAAAGATTGTGTCTCTGCAGTTGTGCCTAAAGATGTTTATCTTGATTTGCTAAAAACATCCAAAGAGTGCCCACTGGTAATTAGATCATTTCTTAAGTTTCGTCTGAATATTTTGCTAAAATAAGTTGCAGTTTGTTCTTCCGCTTCTTCGTCCGGCGGGAATCGAAACGTATTATCTCCAATTTCAAGGGCACCAAACGTTTTTCACGACTCTGTTAGACTACAAACTCCACACTACAGAAGCATCTCCTCATCTTTCATTAACATTTTACACAGATTTGATAGAGTCGCATGGACTGGTGTTAATGCGGGGTGACGTTGATACCGACAGAATAACGACAAGTGATGCAGCTAATTTGGTTGAATGGTTGAAAGTGTTTTATATCACGGGTGGCACAGAGTTTAAGGATATGGTTCGATGTTTGAATGAACGACCGACAGAATTTGAGTTTGATAAACTGTTAGAGATCGTGAAAGGTGTGCAGGAGACTAAAGCTGCAAGTGGAAGCACGGCCTAACTGTGATTACAATACCTATTTGTCAGATAATATTAAAATTGTATTATTTGTTTCTTCAATATTAGATGAAATTAAATGGAACCAATGATAACCGTCGAAACATATCACATTTTTGATTCATTGCCTTTTAACACAGTACAAAGAAGCTGGTATCTACATCATGTGTCGTTCATATCTAGTAACATTAAATCTTCCATGTGACCGAAGTTAACAGCCGATAAAGAGCAAATTATATGAAAGTGAACGTACTCGCTAGTGTTTGAAGTTCTTGATATTCCCTCATATTCTCCTGTCCACGATAAGTGAAAAGTAAATGGGGATTGCAATGACGGACTAAATACGATGATGAATTTGAACAAACCTGTAAACTCTCCATTAGTTGAAAATACTTAAATAAAGTGTCCCTCGGCCACAATGTCTCCTCCAATTTAACGGTTAAAGCAGCAAGTGTTCGTTCTACTGTCAATTCCCAACCTAAATACGGCCAGAACAGATAACGGGTTAATCATTCTAAATTATGTGCGGATTAGGAGTGCACGTACCTTTCTGTTCACCTTGCGACGAAGACAACATTTTCTGAATATTGTTCAGCAAATCGTCCGATTCATCCACTTGCCCGTTTCTATCAAAATGGCGCAGATGTCATGAAGTGGAACACGATCTGAGGTCATTCGTATCACCATACCGTTCCTTTGACTGATACATCCTACGGAAATCTTTTATGCTGTTCTCCTCAGCTGAAAGTTCATTTAATGCAGTCTTTGATTCTGTAGTCTTTTCTGTATCAACAGCATGTGAGAGATCGTCCCTTCATATTTCGGAGGTGATCATATGTCAGGCTAAATATAGCGTGATGCAATATCGAAGGTTGAAATGGGGACGGTCTGTACATTGACTTTTGTATTGTCGATTTTACGACCAACAATTCCTTTCTCAGTCTTCGCCTCATTCTTTCAAATTTCTTGTTTTTGATGTATACCTGTCTTTTCTCTTTTAAGACCTCGCTGATTCGACTGAAATTGTTGACTGTTTAAAAATGACAAACAAGTTAGTCGAAATGACAACGAAGGGAAAACTTACTTATAATCTGTACAAATGCCTACCCATTACACCGACAAATATATTGCGAAAGATGAAAGCCCCAATCCAAACCCACATTACGACATACACTGTTGTGAAAACTGGGTCTGCGGCTTGAACCATTTCTTCGTGAATTTCTCGCCAATTGTCCAGTGTTAAAAATTGAAACAATGTTTGCAGAGCCATGGCTAGGTCGCTATTTCGTGAGTAACATGATAGTAAGGTTGTCGGTCGGGGGCACAGATAAACAATGTATCAAATAGTTCCTTACGCGAAACTATCACTGAACCGAAAATCATGTCCCTCAACTGCAGTGTACGATTCAAATCCATATATCCCGATGATAGCAAATATATAGGTGACCATCAATAATAACACCATGATAAAAGCCATTGACCGAAATGCCTCTAGGATTGTGATTATGATAATCCGCAGGTTGCCAAACCATACAGCCTATGTCACGGATTGATGATTATGAATTCTTGAGGTGGCAAAGGACTTTTAAATACTCTACGTACAGCCTTCAAAGTTTGCAATATGCGAAATGTTCGAATGTCTGAAACCACTTTTGAAAAACTCGTGTTGCTCCCTGTGATTAAGTTGATTATTTGGGGTATCGTTGTCTATTCATGAATAAATCGGTCAGCAGCCAATGAATGACTAAGACAACCAACATCTGCATACTCCAATCGTAATTAGAAAATCGAAGACATTCCATCCGTCAGACCAAAAGTTGCTAAAGTTATCTGCCCAACGCAACCCGATGTCGATGTAAAATATTAGGAGAGAAATGATATCGATTAGATTTATAATCTCGAGGAGTAGTGGATCATTTGCCATGTGGTCATGATAATCTGAATAATCAATAAAAGTAGATAAGCGAAGTGTGAGATGTGATTTTCAATACGACAAGTCAATTCTACCTGCAGCAATTCCGACTAGTACAGCATTAACTAGGATAAGAAGTAATATCATGGTTTGGAAAGTGCGGGCTATAAGACGCAAATTCGGTCAGCGGATTGTCTGATATAATCCAATGGTAAGAAACATACATTTGACCACCCACCTTAGTGCAAACCAATCATCCGTTAGCAGATCTATCTAAGTCCCTAAATTTGAAGATACATACCCTGCCCAGGCCCCCAGAGGCACAGAATTGGCATTCTTTATCCTTGTCAGCCTTCTATCCACCTTTTGTGTATCCTTTGTCCGCTTGAACGCTTGAAACTTTATGAGCTCATAAGGGTTATCGGCTAGGATCTTTTGCAGGGTAGCCGTATCTGGGAGTGAAATGTTGCGTTAATTTGAAGTATCTGGAGGGATTCTTTATTCAATCTCGTAAATGAACCAATCTTGGTATGTCTCAATTGATCAATTGTCATAAAGGAAAAACTATAGTCACCTTTGATGTCACGAGAATTGTATTGGGGTGGATATGTCGCACCACCGCTCCAAGCCAAATTATCAAGCAGCTGAAACTCCTCAATCAATTTGGTTCTAAAGATAGTTGACCTTGCCGACAAATCATGAAATGCGTTGTCAATCTCTTCTGTGAATTCAGAATTCACCAGATCCATCTTTAAAACGACCCAAAGACTTGCTGAGGTGCCGCCAATCGAGTGTTCCCCCCGAAGGGCTTCTGTAGATGGAGCTTGGAATGCTTCTGACTGAGTACGTCAATATAATATAAGTGATTGCGAAAAGTCTATGTAGAGAAACAAAGCAGAGAGACAGTATCCTAGTTGCGGGTCGAGAGAAGTAAACAGATTCGTGTCGCGCATCGCGTTGTCAATCATTGCCAATTTATTCCGGAAGAGCGGGATTGCACATTTCCCTCCCTAGATAGAGAGTAAAATTTAGGAGAGTCTGAGGAGCACGGCAAAAATACTGAACGAACATCAGATCAGAACAATCAGCTGCTCACATTCCCCACGTCCGACGTACACCGGCCATCACGAATCACACTCTCTCACCAACAATTCCGCCAGTTGTTCCTCAAAATATTATTGCAGAAGTAGCGCATTGAATTGTTTCTTTGTTGCTTGTTACGCACCTTGCATTAGAGACTTCTGGTCCAGTTATGTTCAATTCTTGAAAATTGCTATCGTTTTCATTCATGCTGTATTGACAGTGATATATGATGTAAGTATTTAAAATACAATCAGACATCTCTCATTACTTTGTAATATATTTCTTTGATATCCCTGAATACTGGGCGGACAAAAAATGTTATGGGCGTATGTACAGAATTGAAATTATTTTAATTAAGACAGCTTTCTTCACTCTTGTTGTCCATCACTAGCTGGTTTACTTCCCTGCACTGCCTGTACCAACATATTGTTCAAGGTGCTGGTAACTTGATTAAGGGATTGAACGGCGTTCAAAATTAGCGAAGTGACGTCTTTCTGGCCTGGATTTTTAGGCGGTGGTGTTCCGGCACCAGCACCAGGAGCAGGAGCAGGAACAGGCGCAGGAGCCGTGCCGTTGTTGCCTCCAGCTCCCGGAGCAGGAGCAGGTGTCGTGCTATTAGATCCACCAGCTCCAGGTGCAGGAGCAGGTCTCGTCGTATTTGTACCGCCGCCAGTGCCGGCCCCAGGAGCTGTGGAGTTGTTACCGGTGGCTGGTGCTCTTGCGGGAGGTGTTGTACCTGTTGCGGGAGGTGTTTTCCCTGGTGCCTGTTTGGCAGGAGGAGTGGTATTTTTGGGTGGAGTCGTGGGTGTTCCTCCATTACCACCTCCGTTTGCTCCTCCGTTTGCTCCTCCGTTTGCTCCACCATTCGCCCCACCATTAGCCCCCTTTTGCCCTGCTGCTTTTTTCGCCGCATTGTCACCAGCTGCATCAAGGGCACCGAAATCAAACTGGCTAGCAGACATATGCTCGTCCCGTCGAACCACTACTGCAGCAGTTGCTAGTCCTGCAATCCAAAAAAAATTTAGAATATTATCATTCGTAGCACAAAGAAAGCGTCACCTAACGTACCATGATTGTGTGTGGCAATCTGCAACAAAGCGAGTGCGAAGAATACAAAAATCTTTGAAGTGCGGGAAGAAAGCAACATCTTACAAAATTTTACGGTGTGCAATATTGACGCTAGACTGTAAGAATATTTGTGGGGACATCTGCTATTTATGTGTTTGAAAATTGAAATCACAGCTTATGCAATTGATTAGAAGCTGTAAGCTCGTTCGCGTGGAATTTGTGGTCGGCATTACGATTGTCTGCGCGGAGCCAACAGCCTCCCTGCCATTTCATGATCAATTACCGCATTATCATTTTTAGCCACCACACTCAGACAAAACAACAACTGTTATATTGTATTCTAAAATGCCAATTTCGTCCACTTTCGGTTGAAAGCTCAGCCTGTCAGCCAATTCTCAGCCTGTGTTAGAGGAGTTAAGTGTTTCTCGGAATGGGTTTACTTTCACAACATAACCATTGTATGTTCAAGTAAAACCTTATTAAGCTCGAATCAGTGTAGCTGGAATCAATTAATATTCTTATGGCATGCTTCGCTTGTTTGATTGTTTCGTAAATACCGACACCTCAGAAGAATTTCCAACAATCCTCAGCCCCTCTTGGCAAATATCCGACTTTGATCATCATGACAAATACTGGTTTAATTGTCACTGTTAGCGGTCATAACAAACGAATAAAGACGCTTCGTTCCGGAATATTAACCTCCCCCTGGTCATTACCACTTTGTCTTTTGAGCAAAGCGATACACCGAGGTGAAGACACCACAAGTTTACAAATAGATTACAATGTTAATATATAATTTCTAGATCAATTGGGAAAACGGCATATTTGGTCTTCGGCAATATTCCGATTATGAAGCAATGCCGGCGCTGAGCGGCAAGTAATAGCCCGCGCACTCATATCAACAAAAAATCTGACCTGATTAGTAAAATAAATGTATATGCAATTTTCTCATAGAATTAACTTTTCGATTACTCATTCCGTAAATTTGTACACCAGCATGTACATATCTTTCCAACGTCGATTGATGAACGTGAATCGATTGCCATAGCAATATTTCACGTGCACATTTTTTTTCCGTTCCTTCTTTAATCGCTGGTCACTGTCTGACGTTCTTTCTAGCTGACAGGTGAGGACATCTCAATCTATTACTGCGAAAGATTTAGATTAGCTTGTCATTCCCGCTATTATCTGAAAAGTTAACCGTTCGCTCTTCTTATTCGATCGTCTTTATAGTGAAAATGCAAATTTTCGTCAAGGTTTGTGAAGCAATTTTCACATTTCAGTCTCTTGTAGCTGCGTCTTTGCTTAAGAAATGATCGGTGTAGAAAAGGGTTGATTTTAATCTAAATCCTAACCTTTATTTTTTACCTTATATTTTTTTCGTGAACCCTTTCTAGACCCTCACCGGTAAGACCATCACTCTTGAGGTCGAATCCTCCGATACCATCGATGCTGTAAAGCAAAAGATTCAAGATAAGGAAGGTGTGTATAGAAATTTAAACTGTCTGCCTAATTTGGCGAGTTCTTTCAGAGTTCTTTTTTTTGGACGCCTTGTTCGGTGTGAGCCGTTTCATGGAAACCACTGCTTGGCTGACGATTCACCCAAATCCTTCCAGGTATTCCTCCTGATCAACAACGTCTTATCTTCGCCGGTAAACAGTTAGAAGATGGACGTACCCTTGCCGATTATAACATCCAAAAGGAGTCCACTCTCCATCTCGTCCTCCGTCTCCGTGGTGGTGGTAAGAAGAGAAAGAAGAAGACCTACACCACCCCCAAGAAGATTAAGCACAAGAGAAAGAAGGTCAAGTTGGCGATCTTGAAGTACTACAAGGTCGACGACAACGGTAAAATTACCCGTTTAAGACGAGAATGCCCTGCCGCTCAGTGCGGTGCTGGTGTCTTCATGGCCTGGCATTACGACAGACAATACTGCGGTAAATGGTATGTGTCTTTCATTCTCGTTTTCACAAATTCAATTTGTTAACTTGATTGTCATAATTAGCGGTCTTACCTACAAGCTCGATGCTTCCCAACAACAAAAAGCTAAAGCTGCTGCTGGTGGTAAAGGAAAGAAATAAATGTCTTTGTAATAAGGCTTCTCTACTTGTCTAATGAATAAGTGTGGTTCCTGAATAAATGTGGATATCACTCAAAATCACAATTGAACTTGCCAATGTCTTGTGCAAAGTGTTTGATTCAATACAAATACCGGTTCTTGATATTGCTTTCACCTCTCCATAGCAGTCGACTTAAATGACTTTTACCTGGAAGCTTTCTTCGCGCCATTCTACTCTCGCGGAATAGCTGAGTAACCTCAACAAAGCCTTGTCCTTCCGTTTCCACTAGTATACCCTGACGAGTTTCCAGAATGTACAATCTCACAGCTGTCCATATTCCCACTGACGTTTATTTTGTGTGCCTATCCCATGCTCTGACCACATCCAAGGAGGAAATAATGGGATTGCTCTTAGGGGAGTGGAAGGTGACTCTATTTTAGTCATCAGCAAGCCTGAATGTGCCAAGTTGACAAAAGATATATGTAGCTTTCCTCCACACCCACAGCTTACATTGCCGAAGTGACGTCTTTACTCCTCCTAACTCGCCTCGATAAAAGGCAAGACCGTGTCGAAATTGCACCGGAGCAGTTGATCGAAGCAACTCAACATGCTGAAGTATGTTTCGCAATTATCATAATCCACTTATATAACTATGCCCAACGTTTGAATTATTGTATTACAAATAGCGCATTTCAAAAGAAACGGGAAGGCCCACAGGAATTATTGGATGGGTATGTTGAAGTGTAGTTACATTTATCATACTGGTTGCCGTACTAAATGTTGAAAATGTATAGTATCATTCGCATCCTAATATAACTGTATTTCCCTCACATGTTGGTGCGTTAACTCATATCCGCCGGTGGTAACATAATATCTGACTCGCTCCTTGATAGATGTAAAAACACAGGCAGATCAGCAGATGATGGATTCCCGTTTCTTTGGTATAATATTTAGTTGCTTTAATAGGAATGCCGATAACGTATGCTACATGTTGTTTTAAGATCGGCTATACTAAATGGTTTATGATTTCCCGACCACAATTAACCTCCACTCATCCGTAGTCCCAGCGTCTCCAGTTAACTGCCTTCCAATCTACGTCAATGCCGCCGTATACTCACTTAGAAGTTCCCATTCAAATCATCCCATCAGCGACTTTAGTCAAGCAATCTCTGGAAACTCTTGTCTCAATACCTGAAATATTATTCTGGGAAGCAAGGAATGCATTCCTTAGAGCCTGCGGGATCAACGTTGATGGGAATACACCAGGGATTACTGGCACCAGGAAAAGGAGCGAAGGAACCTTGGTTGATTTAGGGGTTACAGGATTCGACAATACTGCGAATCGTACAGCTATCCCTACTCAAATCCCGACGTCACCACATAGCGATTATTCAGATTTCATTAATTTTGGATCGCCGAGTAGCTTGTCACAGCCATTTTTGTCGTCGCAGTCGTCGCTCCTGTCGCCTTCCTTTAGCGAGGTTGAAAAATTGACCAGCGATATTGGATTGCCGAAAACAAGCATGCTGTATTATTCGTGCACTTATTTAACTGGATTGATGCACATAGTTGATAAAATATTGGGGCCGTTGATTGTCATGATGAAGGAGAAGCAAAAGGAAAATGAAGCGTCGGTTTGTGCTTTAAACTTCGCCTTATTTTTTCTAAGAGTCGACATATAACTTTTTTGATTTTCTGCTTTTTGTATGAAACCATATTCTGGCTGTTTCCAATATTCCATGTCTTCTGTAGCTTGCTTATCTTCAATCCGAAAAGACTCGTCTTTTAGACATTCTATCAAACCCATCCTCAATCTCACCGTCCACACCGCCCGCTAGAACATCATCCCGAACCCCTTCTGTATCATCTTCCTTGGCGTTCTCCTTGTCTGACGCAATAGCGAATTTAGACTTTGACTCACAGTCCTTTATGAATAATTCAAGTTCACATCAAAATCCAAGTTCTGCCTCTAACTCAGAGATGTTTAACAGTATATTGATTGGCGGTCTGGGTTCTGGGTCTGGTGGTTCGAGTACTTCTGGTAGTATATCCAGAAATAATGATAACGAGGAAAGTGAAAGGAAGAAGCGCGATGCGATGATGCTTATAGATTTGTCGTAATAAATTAGCCAACTTTATGAATTGCTATGTGTGAATGCACGTGTCATTTCAAGGAAGGACTTCAGGCCTTTAGGACCGCGCCAGACCTTGCGATCCCCAACTCTTCCTTTCCAAAATTTATCTAGTATTTGAACAACACTAGTCACATAAATGTCAGCACCAAAAGTTTATACGATTAATCAAGAATCAAGGTCTGTTGGGAGCTTGAGATTCTAGATCGGCTCTTCTCGATGTGACCACAAAATTAATGGTCTAACTTCTGACAATCAGACATGTCTTAATTAACAACGTCCCACGTATCAACATCGAGAAAGAGTTAATCCTCAAACTGGAGGAGTATGGGGAAATTGAACGGTAACATTCTTTTCGGCAGCTTCATAAAGACTTCGAAGTAATCTACTCACAGTGAACAAATAGATACGAAAAACTGAAAGATCATCCAAATACTGAAGAATTTTGTGACTCGTATCTCATTTCTTATCGGGAAATCTATTCTGCTAGGTTTGCTTGAAATTTTTGAGGAATGTAAACTTCTAAAAAACTGAACATTTTGTTAGAATTTCGAAGCGTAAACTGAAAGAAAAGTCGTTCTTTGGTACTATGCTGAATATGAAGTATGCTCCAGATGAAGAGTCAGTAGAAGACTTAAGGGAGAAGTTAAGGGAAAGGAAAGATAATGTTTTCAATCGACTGCAAGGTTTGATTTTTTATTGATATTTTGCATGTTGATGCGATTGAAGAGATCCAAATTCTGACCAATTCCCTTATAGTTCTCTCTGACCAAAGACAAAGGCGAAAGACAAAAACAGGCGATTCCAAGGCAAGCAATCCTGGTCTGAAAAGACATAATGAAGTACAAGACGAAAAAAGCAAAAGGCCTAAACGCTTTTGAAAAGGTCTTAATTGAGCAAACTTTACGATTAAGAAGTGAGTTTATTGTGTTTTTGATTTTTACAGGGTGCTGACTGCCTTTTTTCTCATAATTGCTATCTTTTTATCTGTCTGCACTTGGATAGCGCATAGATCTATAACGGTTTTCGGCGTCTCTTCGTTCTCTTCGTCGCAATGATTGAAGTCTTTGCGCCAAACTTTCTCGATAGTGCATTTCCACCAACTAAAGGATTCTATGAGCCTTTTTTTGAGACCGCCCCATCTTGTTAGCTGTCCGAAATTCGACTTTACCCCGCTTAATCCGTTGACCCAACTCACTATTTCGAATTCTTCATGACTTTTATCGTTCGGAGTTGATGTGACTATATAATCAAACTGTCCAAAGTATACTTTATCCAGATACTCATGTTCCGTTGGATCGTTTGGATCTTCGGGTGCTTTTGCCGTTTCAAGACGAGTGTATGATACTGTCGGAGATAATTGACCAAATAAGGAAGCTCCGGTCTGTGAGGTGTATGTATCTAAATGAACAGGCACTAAACGAGTACATGGATTTACAGAGTAAGCGTTAGTGCCGTGATCAGATAACTTCATGTAAGAAAGAACGCATACCGTTTGAATAGAACTGTTTATTATTATGGAGAACATTATGCAGCTCAGATAATGCGGCGCCTCCCGGATAGTTATGTGACGAGATATATGCCATTAAGGCCGAGGAGGCGAACGAAGCAATGATTAATGACCCAACGATTAGGTTTCTCAGAAGTCGTTTTCGGTGCGACCTATTAGAACGCATTGGGTTACTGACTGCCTATATCGCTAAACGTTAGAGGCGGACGAAATGCTAACTTACAGAGATTGCCATCCGACTGCTGCAATTAAGTTAAACCAAGGGACGATATATACAATAAACCGCCACTCCTTATGTCCCAGGAAACTGTACAACATCACAAAACAAGAAGCGACAAATGCCAATTTTCGGACAATGGCCGTCTGTTGACTGACTTGACTCATCTCGGGACCAGTCTTTGCGGTTTTCAAAATGTTCGTGTCTGTTTCTCCGCCACTTACATTTTCATCGGAGTTCTTGAATTTGGATACGACACCATCAACTGAGCTTGCATTTACCAAACTTAAGTTTGAATCGATTCGAAGTCCACGATTACTGGATCCTTTGCAGATGGCATACATAGCTAATGGTAGAGCGGCCATTAACAGTTTAGGCAGGTGTTCCGTGAAATACGAATGGAACGGCGAGACTCCCCATCGATGTGATTGATTGTGATACGTATTGAATAAGAAGACTTGTAACTCAGGATAGATTGGAGTCCGATAAAAAGAAGAGTCAACGAGAGTTGTCGTTGCTAATTGTACGTGGCGAAAAGAGAACACGAATTTAGAAGGACGCCCACACCCAGTACCAAGGGAAGAATAAATCGAAACGAACCGATGCTAATTAGTCCGCATGTAACACCAGTTTTAAGTAGCCACGAAAATTTTACTCGTCGAAGCGAGAGTTCCGTGAGGTAAAGGGGTACTAGTAGTGCCGCTATTTCTGATCGGAAGACAGCAGTCGCAAACACAAATAGGAAGATCGACTTTACATAGTCGGAGCGGGGGTTGTGGCCAGGTGAGATGCGGAAATGTGAGCGAAGAAAGAATCCGAAGGCGTAATTCGCTTTATGTACACATTACGGTTAGCATCATTAAATTTAAAGCGTCTTGGTTAATATATGGCTTACTTAAGATGAACGCGAATGTATTCGGCAAAGTCCTTGACACCCAGAACATCCCGTGGAATTGCGACAATGTTAAAATCAAGTATTTATTGGCTATTCTCTGATCGAATATCAGGCCCGCAATTTTAGAAACGAATATGTAGCTTGAAGCTACGGCGAAGCCTAATATTATTCGGACTGTATGAATCATATGTGAAATTTTGTGTTAGAAAAGTACAACCAAGTTTTCCGATGGACGGATGAAGAAGAGCAAAGTACCGATATATTGTTGTATGAATTTGGTAATCCCATTTGACTGCTGGGGATTCTTTGCGACGTCGGGCAGATGATTATATGTATTGAAGTATAAGCCGAAACACACAAAAAGAGCTGTCAAGACCGCCGGCAGTAAAATCGAGGACGAAAAAATTCTGGATTGAGATAGCGTTTTCCGAATATATTTGTGATATGAAACATATCCGACAGCCAGAACGACTCCAAGACTTATGCGACCTGTATATCATAGCAACAAATCAATATTCGTAGGTTGCGGGTATGCTAAGGTGGGTAATTCTGAGAGTACGAACCATCGAAATTGACTGCACTTAATGACCGGTTGGGGGAATACGTCGAAAGCATTAGTTCTAATACCGTCAATGCTGTCAAAACTACTGTGGCCCATAAAATAAGTGTGATGGTAGGCATTACAACGTTGTTTCGTAATCCATGATTTCCACCATCAGATTTTGGCTCCGGAGAAATCGAACTATCTGTGATTCGGAACAATTTCGATTGTATTAAGTTGGCTGCAATCTGGTAAACATAATGCGACGTGGCAATAAATGTGGCAATATATACTGCGGAAATTTACCATTAAGTTAGTTGGTCGAGTGTAATGTTGAACATTGAGCTAATGGTTCTGAACTTGTGGGTTCACGTACGGAAATTCCATTCGGCCGTTACTACAGCATGTAAGGCTGAGGCGAGCTTGATCACTGGATATGATAGTCCAGACAGTGCAAGTGCCCCTATATATGTTCTGGGCACAACCCCAGGGTGCTTGAAGTGATCGTACTGTTATGCATGAAGCAAAATATACATAAAGAGTATATGGATTTAATTAGTTTAATCGGAACGAACACGCTGTTGCAGCCAGTCAAGAGGTCATCTTACATTAGCTAAATTGATCACGCCCTCATTAATTATGTCGTGAGTAGCCTGCAAGTTGAATGTTTCTTCGACTTTGGTGTAGGGCGATGTCACTACGTAGATAGCTATCAAACCGAAAACTGACAATCGGATGATTTGATCCATTTTGTCTAGCTGTTGAGTGAGAGCTTTCAGTGGACTAATGCGATAACCGATTTCATAAAAATTGACAAGAGCACACAGAGAAGGATCAATAAAGACTGATTAATGTGAATTACTATACAGTGTAGGCTCGACGCTGAAAACTTATTTAAATTCTTCAAGTAGTCAAAAGGCTAACCAACTGACGTCACTTCACTTGACGCGGATGGATCACACTTGAGAAGGGCGACTCTGTGCAAGTAAACACGAAGTAAATGTTATTAAGTTATGCTGTGTGCAGAGTTATTTCAGGAATCAGGGCGAGAGAGTTGAATTATTCTCCTGCTTTATCAATTATGATTAAATATCTCCTATAACTGGTCACAATTTCAATGTCGATTGAATGATATGACGGTCAGAGATAGTATTCAGAGCCATGGCAATGATCTTTCTAGTCGTTACTGCTTTATAAGTCAAATAATGACTGTTCTTGATGGATAATCGGTTGGCATGAATCGATCGCAATTACTTCCACTATGAATGTAAACGGAATCGAGCGCGTGGACAGTGTATTAGTGCTAAAGCACGAAAACTATCATTTGAACTTTCCTGAGTTTCAATAATAGCTATTTTTCAGCAATCCTTGCCCTATTATTTATCTCCTTGGTTATTCAATCGTAGAAAACTGATTTCACTTTTGTGCAAACGACGGAAGCAGTATTTGGACGCCAGTGAACATCAGGTGGAATGCAACGGGGTGAATGCAATCTATTAAGAATGTGAAAACGAGACTTTACTTTTTGACGGTGGAATGAATTATTATTACATATGTGACATACATTGTCAGAATAAATAACGTAGTATGACGATAGCTGATAGAAATAGTGTCAGTTCCTGCCGCTGATGACCTCGACGAATCTGAATAGGATAACCACAATACCATTGCTGATAGCAAGTTAGGTTAAACGCTGTTATCAAAATCTTCCCATCACTCTAGAAGCAATACTGGATGTCTCTCGCTTCTTATCCCATTCTTGAATTCTCTTCATACCCTCTGGTTCAAAGGAACCATGATCGCCATCAGTCGTCGAATTAGACGAATTGGTGGTTGATTGAGCGAATTTCTTTAATCGTTTTGCGTCTAGGAATTTCACATCTTCCGGTGTGAGCTCTATGACAGTAGGGGGTCTGCGAAGCATGGCGAGATTGCTGACTTTTTTCTATGCTGTTGATGGTGTGCGAGGAATCAACAAAATAGAGTTCCGTGCCTTAAACAAAACGCTTCCCTCTCGGCCTCTCGCTCCGTCCGCCATCGTCTTTTGAACATTTCGCACATACTACATTCATGTATCTGAAATCATCCCAAATGTTGCGCCGTATTGACGGATTCATAGTTCTCCTCCTTGTGTTGTGCGCTTCAATCCCGAGTAAGTATAGCCTAGTTCTCAACCGCATATCTGGGATTTCCTGACCAAGTCTTCATTATTATCTTGATTTGTGAATGTTTTGCTACTATTTTAGCGCGGGCGCAATCGACGACATTTTTATATGATCTTATTTATAAAGAGTTACTGCCTCAGCCGTGCATACGATTCCTTAATGCTACTGGAACAGTAGGGTGTTCATGTAAGTCCAGTGTTTGCTGCTGTACAGAGTATTTGAATCTGCAATTTTAGGCTGTTCAACTTCTTAAATACAATTAAATCCTTCTTTATGATTAATTTGTAAGGATCCGCCTGACTGCTGGTGACTGAAATTAGAATTGCTTCAGCGAGGCCGCTCTCCGGAGTTTTGTATCATGCTTCATCCCAAACTGATATAGATTCCTTCGATACTGTTCCTCAAGACACATATGCAGTTGTCCTCCCGTTTGAACTATTAAATAGGTATTGTGGGGAATGCTGAACTCAGACGGTGAGAAATCAAAAATAACCAATTTCTTTTCAGAGAAAATATCAATCGACTATTTTTATCTAAAAAGGTCGGAGGGCTTTTGGTAATTGAAGGGGATAGGACATCATCTGCTGTTCTGTCACAGATCAAGTCGCATGATTCCACTTGCCCGAATTGCGAATTTGGGATGTACGCTTCCGATCCTAATCGCCATAACTGGAATCCGCAGGTGTGATTTCGTATTGCGAGCGCCTGCTCATTTGCCTGCCGGTCTGACTTTTTCTTAGGCGAATTCCCTTATGTTCGATAATCAGCCATTTCCAATATTCTCATTATTCCCGGATACACCAGAACTGCAGACTACTATTCAACTTGTGTTGGATGTAAGATATTTTCTTGATTACGTTAATGTAAATATGGATTCTGACGTATTAGTAGCGAGCGCGAGAGAACAAGAATTCTGGATTTTCATCGTTTACGAAGCATTCTATCGAATTTGATGCATACATGGCCGGTGCATACAATGCGGAAGTTTGTCTCCGTCGAGGTACCATTTTATTTTATATCTTTGTCAACCATGTTTCTTTTGGGTTGCTAACGACTAGGCTCTCAAGAAATGTGTTCTCCAGTCGGAGGGTTTTCCGTGTACGCTACTCCATCGCAGCGGATAGAAGAGAATAAACCAATCATATTACTCAGTGCGGCAATCGATTCTCGCAGCATTTTTCGGGATTTATCGCAAGGCGCCGGAACTATGAACGGTGCAATAACTCTAATGGCGGTTGCTGATGCGTTATCCAAAGTAAGGTTCAAAATAAACGTTAGGCGCTGCATTTCCAAATTAACTCCTCGATTATTAGTCACCCACGTCGCCCTCAGCTTTTAACAAACACATCATATATACATTCTTCAATGCCGAAGCATTTGGTAATATCGGGTCGTCCCGTTTTGTTGATGATCTCTCTTCCAACACCTGCAGTTTTTCAGTCCCCCTCGGTTCCGATCCGGTACCTCAATGTCCCTACTATAATGTCAGCTGCAGTAACCCTTGTTTTATTGATTTGAATTTCACCTCAATCAAAATTGACAAAATCGAATCAATCATTGAGCTAAATCAGCTGGGCAACATCGGGTCAGACAAAACTGATTTGATTACCTACTTACATGTCGACGAATCCTCGGATTCGAACAATGAATTAGTCCAGACCTTGAATAATGTTGGAAAGAATGTTGCGTCAAATGCCACGCTTAATCGGAATGGCAATTTCTCTTCGGGCGATTTAAGGAGTGCTATTGTGAATGGAAAAAATCTGCGATTGCCGCCTAGTTCTGCTCAATCGTTTCTAAAAAAGCGAAAAATACCAGCGGTTGTAATCTCGGATTTTCAATCAGAATATACGAATAGGTAAGATTTGTCTCTTTAATAAAGGTCTTCGTGAATAAGTAAATTAAACCTCGAGTGCAGATTTTTTGGTACACCTTATGATGATTATAAAGCTTTTAATCCGTCAAGTATTCAACATCTATGCTACACTGCTACGTCTGTTGCAAGAGCGGTTTACGGTATCAGTCAGGATATCCAGGATATAACGAACATACCACCAGAGATTCAAGCCAACTGCACCCTTGTAAGTTTCTATTGTGTTACTTGCTCTTTCTCTCCGTGTTGGGCTTAACATCTTGTCTATTTCAACTTGTTCCGTTCCGCTCGCCTGTTTTTCTTTCTACAGATTTCTGAACTTACAGACTGTATTCTGAAAAATAACTCGTGTTCATTGATGGCGCAAGTGTCGAAACGGAAGCTAAATTCACGACCAAGCACCCAATCTACTCAATTCTTTTATGGGGTGTCAGTCCCTCTGTTTCCATCATTTTTATACACCTTCATGGCCAATGTCACTGCAACTAGCCGAGGTAAAGCGTGTAAGTCGGAAGATGATTGTAGTGTAAGTTGTATTAGATTATATTTATGCCGCACTATGACTTTCGTTTGCTTTATAAGTGTGTTATAGATGGACTAATCGTGAGATTATCCACACCCTTGGTGGGATTCTAATTGCTTCTTCAATAGCCGGATGAAGACTGTCTCTTCTCGACTTGCCTCCTTTCTTCCACTCACTACCATTTCGCATATCCCACGGGCCTGAAGTACTCTTATGATGACAGAGTTTGGAAGGTTACTGACCCGTCTCAACCAACCTGGGTTCAATCTAAACATAGACGTCTCGGTCTGAGGTTGTTTAAAAGCACTTCTGTCGGAACGCAAGTCGTGGAGTTGGTCGTGGGATTGGGTGTTGTACTCATAAGTGTTGGTATTGTGTGGTGGTGGCAACGATGGGTTGGCAGCCGTATTAAGGTTGATTAGTTTTGGTAACTGTTGTGTGGTGTGGACAATTCAAACTGTGATTCCCATTTTCTGTATAGGAATGCTGATATGTAGATTGGATTTGTATAAATATGTGTTACATTCGGTTGTTATAATATCTATTCAATCCGCTGGCCATGTAGAGCACAAGAAGAATCTATATGTCAGTCACTCAGACTTTTTCGGGTAAAGATGGACTGGTGTAATTTCAAGCCTTGTTTGTCCATCTAATTGACAAGTCGCAAAAGTCACGACAATGCAGCATACTTTTGAACTCGTTTAATGATATCATAGGAAATTTAAAATTTACCGTGAAATCTTAGGATTGAATGATTTTAGCATGTGTCAGGGCACAGGATTATCGACAGGGCAAGATGATATTAGAAAAAATGCAGTTTCAACAGTGTTCTTATAGGTTTTTATATGCTATGGGATATCTCTATAACCGTTAACTACTGTTGTGTGGGCAAAACCTATTTTTGCAAAATACTATGACGTTCGTTTCAAAATGTCTTTTATCTCTTTTTAACGAAGTTTTATAGCCTCGTTACATCTGTTTCTTGCATATCCAATCCAAAGCCGAAATACAATAGCCATTGTTGGCCCCAAAGTAAGAGCATCGTGAGATGATTTATATACTCAGGTTTATTATTATTTTATTTTTCCTTTCCACTTTCCATATATATACAGAAAAATACAACCAAACAATTATATAGGATATATTAATACAAACGATTAGCGGTTTATAGTAATAAATTAATGAAATCTAGTTCATAAAAAAGTCCGTAACTTTATAATTCCTTGATACGATAGCTGGCATTTTTATAATATCACTGCAAAATCTTTCGAAATCACACCGATATTGCTTTAAAATAACACCTAGCAGGCACTTTCTCTTCCAACTATTCTCCTGACCTACCGTCATTGGTATCGGTAACGGTGGAATCTCGTATTCACCATTGAATTCTTCTACTAAATCTAAGTAAAATTGGTAAAAGTCTTCTGATGTCTTCGTGACCACTGTGATATGTTCTCCGACTTTGACAACGTGAAGAAGATAAGCGTATAAACCAGGTTTTACTCGATGGTAGGATTGAACTGAGATTGATACAATCAAGTGTGATCCGACAGCTTCTGGGAGGATAATTGATGAACGAGATTGTTTCCGAAGCGAAAGTGGTGAGTCTACATTGTTCGACGAAAATTTTGTTGCTGGTTCCGATTTCGAAGAATCCACTTTATTCTGCCGAGTCTGGCGAACGCCATATTCTAATTTCTTACTCTGAATTATTCGTTTGGCTGTCGCGATATCTTCTAAAAATGTCGAAACTTCTTTTGTTCTTTGAATTAATTCGCTTGTCAATCTATTCTCAATAGGTTCAGCTGTTTGTTCAACAATGGAGAAACACGACTGGCGACGGGAAAGACAAAGTGTAGAAATTGAAGACGCCGAGTCAGGGGTGACATATTCGTATGGAATAGGACTTGATGTAACAGACGACTTCGAATCATATATTGAAGTGGTGTCTGATAATGTAATTGATACTATAGAATTTCTATCCGAGTCCGAAGTCGACTGAGCATGGTGCCGCTGACGAGGACGAAGGGTAGCCAATGAACGGACCCCTTTAACTAAATCGTCTACATGAAAACATTTAATATTAATTTTCGGTAGTTTTGGTATTTTCGGTAAGGATGTCTTCTTCATGTTGGTAACGTTTCTGTAATCGGTACCTTTACTTGATGATCTCTTTGGATTTGGGCATGCATAGAGCTTTTAATAAATCGAAATATTCACGTCATGTTAACCTCACCAATCTGGCGCGTCGATATGATAGAGCCCACCCAATCCCGCTTCTATCTGTGGCAAATCGTGGAATGAGTAAACTTAAGAAATCCAGCAGTAGAATGAATTTATTACGATACTTGCAGACCAATCAGCTCCCGTTGTGAGAAATGATGAGAAATGATAAAAGTGAAAATCGTGTTGGTCACATACAGAGATTATTAGTCCATCGATGCGGAAATGTATTCACAATGTTGACAAAAGCAATTTTGATACTACACGATATTGTTATTAAAGCCTTAACACATTAATAGCGCAACTATATATGCAGCAAAAAATCAAACTATTTACATTTCATAGCTTTCGCATTGAATGGAAAAGAACTCGTTAACAATATGACATCTTGACACGGATGCCGGCATCCTTATGATATTATTACAAAACGCTTCAAATTTTTCCTGTTTTTCCTTTAGAATAACGCTTAGCAAGCATCTTCTTTTCCAGCTATGCTCAACCCCCACAGTCAGTGGAGTCGGCAAATTTGGTATCTTATATTTTCCTTTGTACTGATCTTCTAACGTTGCCTGCAGTCGATAGAAGTCTTCTGAGGTATGTGTGATTATGTTGGTGTTTTGACAATGGCCCGAAACGAGGAGACTGTAACTGTAAAGGCCAGGACTCAATCGCTGGCAATTCTGAATTGACACTGCAGTAATTTGATTAGATCCAATAGATTCTGGTATCACGGCTGCTTGTATTAATTGATATTGATCTTGAGGTATATCTACGGCTGGAGGGTTTTCTGGGGGAGGGTGTGAAAAACTCGAGGGTGGTTCGGACAATCTTTTGCCACGCACACCGTATTGCCATCTTTTGCTCTGAATGATTCTCTTCGCTGTTGAAATTTGTTCGAGATGTATCTCATATTCGCTGTTTCTTCGTACAATTTCACTTGTTAGCTCGCACTCTTTATTTTGATCACTATGTTCTATTGAAGCGCAAGTTTCTGCTGCCGAGGATAATGAAGATGCCAAGCTGAAAGAAATCGATTGTCGGCGAAGAATAAGAAATATCAGAATGCGAGAGCGTAAAGCTAGAATTGCTGTCATATCCGCTATCGTAATCAAAGGCGGGGTGATCGGCATGCCGTTTGCGTTGACGTTTCAACTTTAGCTGTCGTATGCCCTTGGCAAGTCTATTGAGACCTAATGATGGTAGGTTGATATCTAGTCGTTTCATCGTTAACATGGAATAACTGGCGTCCTCAAAATGAGTTTGGCTTATAACGGCATGAAGGGGGAAAATAGTATACTGTAGGCGGAGCAAAAGCAATAAAGACCGGATCCACTTTTTGATTTTGATCGTGGCTGTCATCCACTTGGAGCTATGCTTGACAACAACTTTGTCCAACATCCGTACAATCGGATTCATACATTGCAAGCCATTGGCGTAGAGGGCGATCATACCAGCCTGTAAAGCCGATTGGATTGTCGGTATAAATCCATCCTAATACCTCAAATCTCATTACGGTGGCTGCTCCTTCAGCCGGCGAACGATTTGACGAGGTTCGTTCCTTCATTCGGGTTGGTCATTGCTTACTTTCGGTGGACGCGTTCCGCATCCTTTCGCGCCAATCGGCGATGCTATATTGTTCGAGGCGATTGCCACTCCATCAATCAAAAAAAAATACAAGTCTTAATTTCAATTACATTGAACGAGTGAAGGCTGCTCTCTGATTATCTGACTCTAAAATGAATCAACTAATGGAACATGCTTGGTTAATGGATATATAATAACATTAGCTGCCACGGGATAGGGCAGAAATATCGTGATTCACGAGTCATTCGGTTTTATGTAACGTAAGTGCATTGGTTGGGAAATTTCAATACTTGATGTTGAGTATGTCATTACTTTGTCGGTAAACTATGAGTTCATCCGACGTTTGAGCGGAAAACATTAAATGTTCTATCTTTGGATATCTTATGTGTTCCTTCGCATCGGAATTTATGTAGATTGATGTGACAAACCAAAACTCTAATTACATTTAAACGAATAATTATGACGACGCTCTTATTATGATGCTTCTATATCAAACAATATTTAAATACCGTAGCCGCCTCCCCTTATTTTTCCATCTACGTCTTCGCCAGAATTGAGGCCTCCCAGGAACCGTCCAAAGGCGGTCTCTAATTCTTTCAGCCGCGTTCTTTCGTCTTCCTTCCTTCGTCTATCTCTTTCTTCCCAACTTTTCTGAGCCCTCTCTGATGTTTCCACTCGTTTGAGCAACTCCTTCTTCTCGGTTTCCCATTTTTTCTCCTGCATTTCCAACATGTCCAATCTCTGCAATAATCGTAGCTTTGCAGCGAGTTCAGATTGTAAGGTAGCAATTTCGGATTGTAACGAGGAAATGGTGTTCGCTGAAGTGTTCTGGGCTCCAGTATACGAGGCTTGCAATTTTTCGTGGGAACCCCGAAGGGCTGAATGCTGAGATTGTAATGTCGAGAGTTGAGTTTCCATATTTGTTATTTGCGACTGAAGATGTTGTCGGCGGGTTTCCTATTTTAATTAAGAAGAGTCAATATCAGTACTGGAAGTTAGGCTTAGTATTAGGCTTAGCATGCAAGAGAATAACGCACTTCCTCGCTTCTTAATTTATCCTCAAACTGGTTCTTCTGTGCTATAAATTTTGCTTTTTGGCGATCTAATTCCTGAATTAGCAGGAATTTTAGATTAACACCGAACATCTGATATACGCCATAAAAAGTTTGAAAAATATTCAATAGTTAGACCACAAACCTCAACAGCCTGCTCTCTTGAGGCTTCCACATTTTTTAGCCTTTCCTCTAATTTTCTCACGACTTCCTTCTGATCCTGTTTGCACCTGTCTAAAGCTTCTTGAAGCTCATCTTTGGCTACTTTTTCTGCTTCAATGATTTTCTCTTCGTAATTTCGGATAACGTACTTTTGTTTCTCACGAAGCTGAGTGACTGTGGCCTCTAATTGTGAATTAGTCTGCTTGAGATGGGTGAGTTCGGCCTCGTAGGATGAAACAGTAGATTCAAGAGTCAGATTTTTCTTTGTCGACGCTGCAAGCTGTGCTTGATGGTGAGACTCGATGGATGCTTTAGACTAAAATGAAAAAATTGAGTGAGAAACCAATAAGAAATTGCGGAAGATTATAAATTCTACTGACGAAATTCAAAAAGCGGATAACTAACCTCTTTCATGGATGCCAACTCTTTTTCTAATTCTTTCACTCTGAAACCCCACTCGCTTCTTTCTCTGATCAAAACCTCCTCAAGTTTCTCCTTTTCTCTTAAAGCATCATTATACTTTCGTTCTAAGGATTTAGCGTCAACATGGGTTCTCTCAATCTCATCACTTGCTTGCACTAGCTTCTTCGCTAAACTCCTGCTTTGAGTATCTGTCTCTTCTAATTGTGATTTGAGTTGATTAATTTGAGCGAGATGGGAGGAGGTCAGAGCTTGAAGTGTTGATGATAGGTGAACTGCTTGAGATCGACAATGCGATCGATGAGCGTGCTGCGAATGATTCTTCTGGAGGGCGATACCTAAGAGAACGTTGGGTTGGAGTTGTCAGGAGAAGAAGGGCACAACAAGAATCATACTAACTAATTGATCTTGAACATTCTTCGCTGACTTCATTTCCCGCTAATTCAATTTCTGTTATTACTGTATTCCATTGTAACATGTCAACTAAGGCTTTTCCGCCCATTAATCCAGCGTTATTCCATCTTAAATCTGTGATAAAAATACAGTCAATACATTATTAAAGCAGCAAGCGCTTTTTTACATACCTAGTCTCTTTAACCCAGTATTGTGCTTCAGACTTAATGCCAGCACTTCAACTCCAGAAGGCCCTATTTTGTTGTTTCGAAGATCGAGCTCCACAAGAGTGGTGTTCATCTTCAAAGCGTCTGCAATTGCTTTCACACCGGTATCCCATACACCAATACAGTTCCATTCTAAACTTAATCTGTAATATCGAATGTTACCAGAGAAGAGCTGGCAGGTAGTTCAGTGAAAACACATACGTCTTTATCGCAGAATTCACTTTGATTAATTGAGCGATAGATACTGCTCCTTCAGATCGGATATTATTGCCTCTTAAATCTAATTTCCGTACTGTCGTGTTTGTTTTCAAAGCGGAACATAGAACTGTGCAGGCTAATTAAACGAATTGCGTAAGCAACATTTCATTCAAAGACAGAATCGATGTGCTCTTGGAATGACAGTAATGAATAAGTCAAATATTACGTACCGTCATCTCCCATGAACGCATCCTGCAGAATAATTTTTGTAAAGACAACATCTTCGGACAATGCCGACGCTAATGCCGACGCTGCCTGTTGCCAACGAAATAATCGAATTGATGAGTGGCATAAGAGAGATGGCAGCATACAGGCAGTCAACTGCGACACGACCCATCCTGAATAAAAGTTCAAATAATAGAGTGTGGAGAATCCTAAGCACCTTTAATGTTACATTATGACCAGATAAGTCTATGGTATCTGGGTATTTGGTTCTGCCATGGAGATCCACATCATGATCGCCAGAGTTTGATCGGGAGTGACAAGGCGGCTTGGATATGAAGGCGGATTGTTCGAGGACGACGGTAGACGGATCAATCAGCAGCTCTTTGCAGCGAGCAAGATATTTCGACCTGAATGTTTCCATTTTGTGTATGAATATGAACGTGAAGCAATTTCAATCCGTGCTCATGCACTTCTATGGGTGAAGACAGGAGTGTTCCAATGGATAACTGTTGTCGATAGGATAATCATCTCAACTTTCTAGCAGAGGAAATGCAATTGTTAAATTATTCCAACAATATTTGCAAAGCAGCAATAATGCACTCCCTTCATTATAATCATTAACTTCAATCCACTCATCTCCTAACTGTACAGATAATGAACCCCATCAAATTGTCAAATGACAATGTAGAATCACAAAGTGTCATTACGAATATAGCGCAAAATGCCGTAAATTATCCATTGTATCAATAGCTTTTGCCTCAATGAACCAAGACGCCAAAAATTCAATTGGAAGAGTCGGCGAAGATTCGCAGCAAATTTTTGTGATTGGAAACAATTCCGACAATTCCTTCCCGTGTCCGTTTTCCTCCTCCTCGCCATCCATCCTCTAAATTCGCAACAACAAAGTTGTATACATTTCCTGTTGAGAAATTACTCGCAAAGTTGGGCCCAACTTCGTCGTTGCAGCCATTTTGTTGTTAGTTACGTCTGCTTTCTCTCGAGCCCCCCGGCCGGCTTCTTCACGTTTCAAAGCTTCAATTTACACCGACAGTCTGTATTCATGGCACCAACAATTACATCCTTTCAAAAGATTGTGCAAGAGAGAGTCTTCATCCCTAAACTGGAAGATTATGGAGTTTCTTCAACTAGTGGGTTTTTGCCCGAGATAGCGCCGCTTGACCGGCTCACGAACCCTTACTACGAGCCGTGGGAACGGATAGTGGATAATTTGCAAGGCCTGTTATTAACCGGAAAGTTGAGAGATTGGATTACAAAGGTGAAATATATATTCATTTCATTTAACAAAGATTCTGTAAACTTAATTCATTATCGCATATTGTATTCTCCTGGGCACAACCGTCGCAAACAAAAATATTAACTACATCTTCTGCACTAGTTGCCGCTGTTGTCGGCTGATAAACTCTCTACCGAAAGTGAATTTCAACGAGCATTCTTAGTTCTGGCACTTCTCACTCATTCATACATATGGGGAAAACATCAATCCACTGATCCTACTATTAGAATTCTTCCGTCAAATCTCGCTATCCCATTTACCCAAGTTGCCATCCGGCTAGGCCTCCGACCTATAGTTTGCTATGCAGCCGTTGACTTGTGGAATTGGAAAGTATTAGATGAAGAGGGACCGGTGGATTTAAGTAATATTATGACATTGAATACTTATACAGGAACTATGGATGAGGCGCATTTCTATTTGGTCCCTATTGCAATTGAAAGTGCTGGGGCCGAAGCCCTGCCAATGATGATGGAATCTCTAAAATTAATACTGGACGGTTCAAATCAGTTATTGCAGCTGACATCACCGTCCATGTCTATGTCCGATCGTCTTAAGCGGTACGAATCGTCTTCATTACCAAGTATTCTCGGTTCGCTCGCTACCAATCTGTCGCGATTGAACGACATAGTCAACACAATAACCAACATCCTACACACTATGAATCTCAAATGTGACCCTTATGTCTTTTACAACCAAATGCGCCCTTACGTTGCTGGTTGGTCATTAATAGAAAATGGAGTAGAATATGAAGGTGTCGATATAAACAAGATCCCTGCTTCTTGGGACCCAAAACCATCCACCACCGATCCATCAAGACCAGTTTTCTCGTTCGCCGGAGGATCCGCTGCTCAAAGTTCTTTGATTCAATCTTTCGATATTTTCCTCGGTGTTGAACATTTCCCGACTGGAATGGGTCCAAGTTCCAGTCCCGCCGTATCTAGACGTCCTCCACCACCTTCAGCTAGCTCGGTGACTTCTTCTCCGCCCCCAAAATCCTCAGCGGCCAAGCCGGTAAACTTTATAGCAGAAATGAGAAATTACATGCCTCAATCTCATCGTCAATTTTTGGTAGACCTAGAATTGAAGTCGCCTTGTCTACGTTCCTTTACTGTCGAGCTCAGCAATTTTTTCAACTCATTTTCCTCTTCCCCTGATAAAACGAATTCCCTATCTCTTATTTCTACCCTTTTGCAGATATATAATACTACACTCCACTCGCTTCGCATCTTTAGGGACAAACATATCCAAATAGTTACTCGATACATTATTATTCAATCTAAACGAAGTAGTTTGGCGACAATGGGCAACATCCCTTCCACAAACCCGACGTCAACTTCAACATCTACTAGCCCAACCGTGTCAAGAAGAGTAAGAACTATCAGCTCTACTAGCTCTGGGAGTGTAACCGAAAACGGACATGTCACTGGATTCAGGGTTCGAACGGTTAGTTCTACCAGTACGGAGGATTTAGCTGATGGAAATGATACCAAAACCCGAAATTCGTACTTTGGTGAAGTAATTGATACCCACAAACCGGCTGGCGGTTACCAGGATACCTCCGTCGCTACCCAATCTGTTCAGATGTCAGACGTATCCGTCTCTTCTTTGAATATATCAAACGATGTCCAATCAGAAAGTACCAAGCCTAGACCCCGAACGTCAAGCGACGCGAAGGAACCGCAAAAGTACGCTACTAGTCAGTTGAATTCATCCATCACGGAGGGAATCGATAGTGTCAGAGGAACTGGAGGTACACAGTTGATTCCATTTTTGAAGCAAGCAAGAGACGAAACGAGAGATGCTAGAGTTTAAAAGTACTACTCGGATAGTTGAAAGGAAGAGAGTCGGCACAATCCGTTGTGAAGGATGATAGAAGGATATGCTCATACGATAGTGGATAGTATCATTATCTCATCTTTTCTTCTTCTTCTCGCCTGCTTTTGATGATATGAGGATTTAGATACATTATAGAAACTTGTAGCACCGCAACCTCGAATTGGTTATTTGAATACATGTATTAAATAGAACGCAATTTCAAGTATTTCAGACAACAATTAAAGTAGGACTGCAATGTGGTGCATTGCTTAGTCGTTTATTTCGAGGAAACCAGAAATACAATTCGTTTTCATAAACCACGTCTACAATACAGATGAAGTTCGAATGAAGACTTTAATGCACAATCTTAACCTACAATTTTCATTCCAATTTCACTCTGTCCTTTACCACTAACACCGCTACCACTTCCACTAATACTCTTATTTTCAGAGCTGCTGACTTTTTTGGGGATTCTGCATTCGACGGCTTCTCCGCCATCTTTGCCAACAATATAAACCCTTTTTCCAAAACCAGTAGTCACATTTCTTTGGATCCTTCTTAAAAGCACATTTGAAGGTCTGTGTAACTGGTTAGAAATGGTGGAAAGCTGAAGATTCTGTGAAGGAATTTTAGAAAACGGTAACACAATTGGGTTGCGACGGGAAGAAATAGAACGAGAGGAAGAGAAAAAGGAAGGGGAAAATCTAGATTTACGTAAAATTCTTCTAAGTAAAATTTGTGGTTTAGTGGAAGTTGAACCACGGAGGGAAAGAACTGTAAATTGGGTGGTTAATCTTGATATTCTTGATCTCTTTTTTCTACCATGAAGGTCAACGCCATGGTAGCGGGAGAATACTTTATTCACGAGTTTGTCACCTGCTGCTTTACGGGAGTTGAATTTGACTAGTTGCATTGATTTTTCGTGATTCGTGGTCATCTTTCTTGTGACTTTGTTCAATAAGGTATGTTTGGCGGAGTACTTTGGAATTCTTGTCAACGCACGAGCAGATGCGTAGGCTTTGTGTCCTGATCTGACAACTTTCTTAATGACCACGTTAACAGGTTGAGCGTTGTGTCGGAGTGAGATGATCTGATTTTGTAGCACCGATGGAGAAGGTGACAGTGGTTCATATTGAACCGAACTCTGGAACCATGATTCCGCGGTTTTTAAGAGAGACTCAATAGCGTTGAATGAAGTATACTTTGAATCGGCACGAACGAAAAATCTTGCACAAGTGTTGAGATTTGTAATGTCGAATCCTGTATACTCTGTCCCGACTTTCGCAATAGGGATATAAGTAACTCCATCAACTGGACAAGAAGCTGGTAAATGGGTTAGTCGATGATGTGCTTTGAGGGGGACAAGTAAATCTCCAACGATTGAATCGTTGATGTGGAGCGGTTGAAGAAGTGGAAGACCAAGGTTAAGTCGGAATTCTGCACGAGCAAAAGGAATATTCATAGTTTGCTCCATCAATATCGAAATAGAACCGCCAGGACGACGCGCAGCAATTTCACACAACGCATAGACTGGGTGGTTTGGACTTGGAACTGCTCTTTTTGTTGATGTACCGAACCAAAGTTGAGAAACAGAAGAAGGTTGAACTTCGAACAGTTCCAAATGGAATACAAGGTTTTCCGGTGTCGGTAATAATTTCAAAATCTCGGTGGTAGTTTTCACAAGAGGTTTATAGCGAGGGTCTGATACTGGAATCAAGATGTTACCGTATGAGTTACCTTGCGTGAATCCCAAGTTTGTTTGGATATACTGAAAACACCAAGCGTGGATTAACTTTCCGTTCCGAGCGTATCCATTGACATGGTACATTTTTCCGTTGATAAATTTCTCGATAATCATTTCACCGCTTAAATCCATCCTACGACCTGAAGTATCCATGGATGAAAAAAAATCTTGAGATAGATATTTGTATGTAGCGTCCCAGTTTTTAAGGACTTTTACCCCGGAGGAAGCAGAACCAAGAGTTGGTTTAAC
The DNA here is from genome assembly GCA_025602915.1 of Paraphysoderma sedebokerense. Taxonomy (NCBI): domain Eukaryota; kingdom Fungi; phylum Blastocladiomycota; class Physodermatomycetes; order Physodermatales; family Physodermataceae; genus Paraphysoderma; species Paraphysoderma sedebokerense. The sequence continues at coordinate 6,350 of JAHLJZ010000041.1, read as the reverse complement.
AACGACTGGGAAGCCATGTTGTTGAATGAAGCTAATCACGCAAGAAGGAGAAAATACTCTAGCAAATGGAGGGACAGGGATATTAGATTTCATGACCACATTTTTCATTACTTCTTTGTCCCTAAATGCGAGTGCTTGGGAGGGTTGAAGACCACTTGAAATACCGAGCAATTGACGAAGATAGGAAGCACGGAGAATTAAATCTTCTTGTTTAGTGTATACATCATGGAGAGTGTATTTATCATGCCAATGTTTGGCGATGATTTCGACTGAACCGTCGGTTGTAGGACAAGAGAGTTCAACATGTTCTGTTGCGAGCGACTTGTCTTTGTCGCTGAGAGCATTGCGACTTGTGATGATGAATAAACGGACTTCATTGGATGACACAAAGTCAGAGTAGTTGACTCTTTTAATAACACTGGGGGTACCGAGGTCATCTAGGATGAGAACGTTACGGGGACGAGAATGGACATTTGGAGTATTGGCAGATAGTCCAGGCATGGTTTATACGCTGAGCTTGATATATTCACAACAAACTAAAATCCAAGGAGGAGGTTTGTCGCAATGTGTTGTTAATATGGAGAATTCACAGAATGCGGATGTGCGGAGGGAACAGAGGAACGATGGAATGCGAGGAATAAAAAGAACGCGGGCCGCACAGTGGCGTGTTGGATTGAATGCGGGTCCTTTTGGGCATCACGTTACTTTGCTCCACTCGAAATACACACACCTCGGGACAAGTGTTGCATCGCTTGTATCTCCTTGCGGAATTGGACAAAATAAGTATCATCACGCACCAATGATATGATTTGCATCTGACTCACCATGAGTTGTTGTCTGGCGATGCAAAATAAGTGCTGTACGATTCGCCTGGTTGTGCAGCCATCGTAGAAATGGCAGTATCTGCGGGGAATTCATGTGTGTAACCAAAGGCAATAAAACTGTATGGCAAACATTGCGTTACAATTCATATTCATTTTATCTATTATTACTCATTTATCCCACACAGTTTGTTCTCAACGAAAAAGAATTTTTAAACTTTTTCCGAAGACGCGAAACAAAAGGGGAATCCATCCGAAGTGCGATCAATGACGTCACAACCCCTTTGTATTCGACAAAATACTCTAAATCACCGACAACAAAATAGAATAGTTTGGCTTCGCGAATTAGAAACCACGAACCTACAGTCCCATGAAAATCGGAATTGCCGTTACGAACAAAAAAGTCTGTGAAATCAGTTAAACTGTCCGGGTAAATTTTGTCAGTGGTGTTACCCCGCCAACCACACACTACGATATACATAATTATCCGAAACGACAAAGAAAGCCCAGAAATCGATGGCAAAAACAGTGAAAAGTTTATTCACTGCCCTCGCCCACCTCGAGAACCCATTAAACATCAATTTCAACGAACCCGAACACCAAAACAGTTACAGTAGCCGTAACCAATCCCAACACCAAATTCATTCTAAACCTCATTCTTATCATTCATATTCTGCACCTATACCCCACACTTCAGAACCCTCGAAACCACGACGCCGATCCAAATCTGACAGGTCAGTTCAACGAGGTCGAAAATTAAGTTCAAGGAGTAACACGATTATAGAGTTACAAGAACCAACTCCATCTCCATCTCCTTCTGCTTCGTTACCTCCGTTACCTGATTATGATATTCCACCGGCAACACAGTCTCGGGTTCGTTCTTATAGAAAAGCGTATTCAGAGCCAGAATTACGAAATTCAACGTCGGTGAGAGGTCCCACGACGCCTTCCGATCCCGGGTATTCTTCGCATGGGGATATTCAATATCGGGGATCGATGGATTCTAAGGTACCTTCTCATCGATCTGCAGTGACGAGAACGGTGGACGAAGAAAGGTGGGATGGACCGAGGAATAGGGAAGAAGGGAATGTTGATTCGGAAGGTGGAAGTGAGGGTTTGAAATTGGGGTTGGTGAAGAGACATATTGTGGAGATTGTTCATTATAATTTACCGGAATCGGAAATGGCGCTGAAAGTTGAAACGACAAAAGATGAGGAAGAAACTATACCGGTTCGTTGAATTTCTGGGTGTTTTCTTCCTTCATCACTTTTATTAGTTGCGTTCTCAGTTTCTGACAAAACTCTATATTATCCAAATCAGCTGGACGAAATGTTGAGAGAAATCGAAAAACTCGACACTCGTAACCGCGCTGCATCTGATCCAGGCGAGCCAAGTCACCATCGACATTCAACCCACGCAGACCATGCTCATCACCACCGTCGTCACCATACCATGAACGAACCTGGTCAACCGCTAACTAGATCCGAATCAATCAATCAAAACCATCAAGACTTCAACCACCGATTTCCTCACTTAAACATCCCCGCTTCAAATTCTCCGGTGTCGATACCAGACTTGATTATTTCATCTCCAGCAGAGCCCGAATTTGCTATCCATCTAGACGATGAGCGCCAGGGATTACTCGAACAATCGAACCAACTCTACACTTCACTCGACCCCAGTCGATTAGAATCCGAGACGACCGAAATCTGTGAAAAAGCTCAACTTATAGCATCTGTTCAACAGTCTCTGGACCAACTGTACTCTTTAATTCAACACGGTCAATTTCACGAAGCTTCGACTCAAATTAAAAAACAGCGAGATGTTATTTCGAGACATTTGGATTTGGAGATTGAGCAATCAGATTACATTCATCGACTACAAGAGGAAAATGTCGGGTTAAAAAGTGAATTGGAAAGTTGTAAATGCAAGTTCAAAAATTTGAGGAAAAAAGATCCATTGAGAGAATGTAAAGATGAAATGAGAAGTAGTTTATCTTCTACCCCGTTGGGAATAGGTTTAAACAGGTTAGGCGATGATGAAGTTGGGAGATTATTGGACGAGAGATGTGATTTGATGAAAATGGTGACGGGGATGCAAGAACAAATACATGATCAAGATGATCTGGACGGCGATTCGCGACCTCGGGATCATATCGAACAGTTTGAAGGTGATGATCAAATCAGAAATGAAAATGGAATAAGATCTGGTTTAACAGAGTTCGAGTCAGTTGTAGCCGAACTGAAAGATGAGTTGCTGTTAAGGGAGAAAGAATTGGAAAAGTTGTATTCGCAGGTGAAGTACTTCAAATTGATGGAAGAAGAATGGGCTCAATCTTCCGAAGTCAAAGAACGACAGTTGGCTGAACTAGAAGAATTCAAGAACGAAGAAATTGAAAGGGCGGAATCGGAGGCTATTGAATTGAGAAAACGAATCGACGAAGATAGTAAGCAGTTGGAGAATTATCATCGACGTGAGAAAGAGTTGCTCAAAACAATGGAACATTTAAAAACCGAGATATCAAAACTCGAAGAACAGATTCAACAGGACAACGAAAATTCGCAAACCCGAAATTTCGATTCCCGTGTTCCAGAGTTGGAAGCCCAAGTCGAGGACTTAAAGAGGAAACTCGAATTCGATAAACAAGAGATAACCCATGAACGTAAAACACTTGATCAAGAACTCTCCAAAGTCACCACGGAATGCGACCACCTTCGTAAATCTCTCAACGATTTAACGACTCAACTCGAACATCGTTTATCTGAATCCGAGTCCACCGAACTCAAGAAATCAATGTCTAAACTAAAAACTCGAAACGAGAAATTAGAAGATCAAAATCAAGAATTACAAACCAACCTCGAAATTCAAACACTCAAAACGAACCAGCTTTGTTCCACACTTTCGACGTTACGAAATCAAGTCTCGGATACTCAACGGTCAACCGAGACTTACAAATCCGAGATCCAATCATTATCCGATCGTCTTCAGGACAAGGAAACCGAGATTGAAGAATTAAAAAGTAAAATTACCCAATCGGAGAAGGAACATGAATTCCTGACAGACCAATTAAAGACGCAGTTATCTCGGAGTCTAAATGAGCGAAACGATTTACGAGAGTCCGTAAAGACACTTCATTTTAGGTATGAAACACAAATGAAATCGGATATAGGGAGATACGAAAACGAGAAACAAGAATTGGAGAATGAAATTGTTAGGTTGAAAGGAAGTTTAGAGAGGGTAAAAAGTGACGCTGAAATAGAGAATCAGCGGGACGAAAAGAGTGGGAAAAAGATTGCGAGTTTGGAACAGCAGGTGAAAGAGTTTGTGGATTTGATTCAACATTTGGAGAGCAAATTGGTGAATGAGAAAAAGAAATTGGATGTGGCGAATATGGATTTGAGAAAGCGGTATGTAGAGTTGGCTAAGGAGAAGGAGGATCGCGAAAAGGCAGAGTCTCGCGGTAAGCAGTTTGAAAACGATATTGAAGTGTTGAAACGACAGAATGATGAAATGAGGGAGATGATCAAGATAGCGGAACAAAAGAGAGAAAAGGCAAAGAAAGAGTTGATGGAGAATGTTGAACTGTTGAATCGATTCAGGATTGGAAACCAAGTGATGGAGAATTTAAGTCAAAGGGAAACTGAACTTTTGGGTAAGGCGTTGAATGTGTTGGAAGAACGGTACGGGATTGGAGGTATCGAGAGTTAAGTAATGACAAGCGAAAAACGGCAGTGCGAAAACTCATCAAAAGCAGACTGTACCTTACAGAGTGTCTACTTGTACTATACACCACATTCATCGTCGATTCGATTGTACTATTTGAATCTGCGGAGGAGTCTGATCGTGTTAGCCGACATGGACTTTGACTGTAGTAAAGGATATACCCATGGGAAGAGAATAAACTGAGCGACGGACTTGCTGACAGCAAATGTTAAGAAGAAAGAAAAAAAAATAAATACCATCCATTCTACGTGCAATCAATAGACCATTGATCCACAGGTAAAACTAACAGAAGGTCCTCGTTGAGGTTTTTCAAAATTCTAGCTCACCTTGATTCCAACATCTGTATATCCCACCTGACCTAGTTCTCTCTAACTGTACTAAAATGTCAACGAATCAATCAGAAAACGAAGTTCGAAAGCAGCAAATAGAAAAAGAGCTGCAAGAACAACTAATATCGGAGGGGTCGTTCAAGCAGATATATGTCAAGAACTTGTACAAAAGGTTTCTTGTCTTTCTCGACTGGCTACAAACTTGATGGTGCACCAAGTGAATCAAATGAGTTAATAGAAGTGTCATTGTGATTTTTGTTTTTAGGTATATTAATGTATGGAATAGAACTGGTACGATAAAAACGAAAATTTAAAAGAACCAAACTGGGCGCTGCATCAATTCCCTTGCAGATCCGCCAAGTCTTGAGTGATGCTGACGACTAACCACCTCATATACTTGATTTCTTTATTTATTTGATTAATATTTAGTGGAATTTGAAAATGGAAAGACAGTAGATTGGGATGTGGCTGGTCACAGTATTCCTAACCCGGCCTTTGCTGTGATATTTCCTTACCAAGCGCAAACCAAAACAGTGACTTTGTTAAGAGAGTATGCTCAAGGTCCGAATGAAATGTTGTACACTTTTCCTAGTGGTGCATACGATCGGATGAAACATTCCAGGTTTGCATTGTACTGTACTGCCTGAAATAACGATGTTGGATTGGAGAAATGGAGAGTGGCCTGAAATAACATTTTAACTGCGAATTGGATTCTGATTGAACTTGATTAATTTTCACTCTTAGTATACTGGACTGTGCAAAAGCAGAGTTATCAGAAGAAGCTCATCTAAAGAATGGCGAGTGGGTGAATTTACTGCCAGAATCCAAGAAAGAGGGTATTGTGGAGGTGAGTTGTTGAGGTGGTTCCTTTTTGAGGCCCTGTTTGCCTTTATTTCACTTCATTTTGTGATTATGGTGGAGAAAGCGAAAGTAAACATTTGGCTGATGGTATCAAATGGATTCGTCTAGTTGAAATGGTGTCGCAACAAGTTTTACCCATTTTTGGTGATTGATGCGGAGGAGGATCTTACACCATTGGCTCGGGACGAAGAAGGTGCGTGTGCAGATGACTTGATTTTCAGTGGAGTTTGGAAAATGCTGATTGATTGCGACTACTGGACGGTAGAGGTGATAGAGATACGTCGAGGGGTGAGCGTGGAGGAGCTACGAGGACTGATGATGGGAGGGGAGGTAGCGCTGCCGAGTGTGCAGACGGCGCTGATGGCTTTTGGGTACTTGGAGCAGCGGGGTCTCTTGTAGTAGTATGGAATGACACTGAGTGGAGTGGCAGGGAATGAGTGTGGAAGGGAATGCAAAATACAAAAGAAGGAATGTGAAGTGCATGCAGGCGCGCGTATTCCTATGTAGTTACTACATAATTGTATTGCAGAATCTGCCGCTAACAACTGCGCCCTCCAAATCCCTGATGAATGGATCTTCTGTTGCGCAGGATTTGCTATGGCAAGTGGGGGCGAGA